>JASFAU010000001.1:1800000-2115091 GCA_039704465.1 Plasmodiophora brassicae
GGATGCTGACCAGCGAGCGCAGGGTACGCGTATTCGGGCGGGTTACGTGGCCAGTACTACGACAACATGTGGTTCCTGAACAACCCGACCGTCACGCGCATCGACTCCACGATCAACTTCCAGTGGGGGACCGGGCCCATCACGACCTATGGCGTCGATTACGTGTCCGTCCGCTGGCAGGGCCGGCTGCGGCCGTCGTACAACCAGGTCTGCCCCTCGTACGCGTCGCTGATCACCTGGACTGACTCCGACCAGACGTACACGATCTATTTCTACGCCGACGATGGCGTGCGCCTGTGGCTGGACAAGCGTCTGGTCATCGACAAGTGGGACACGTGCTGCAACGAGACGTGGGCGAACGTCGCCCTGATGGCCAACTACCTGCACGACATCGCCATCGACTATCGGCAGATACGAGGGTCGGCCACCGCCCAGCTGTCCTGGTCGGCGCCGTCGGTCCCGAAGCAGATCATCCCGTCCACAGCGCTGTACACGGTGGACGCCATCTCAGGGTCGCCGTTCAACGGCATCGTGGTGAAGCCCGGCGACCCGCCCAGCTCGTCGCAGACGACGGCGTCGGGCGTGGCGCTGACGACGCCGATCACGGCCGGGCCATGGACGTTGTCGAACGTGTTCAAGGTGACGGCGAAGGACGTGTTCGGCAACCTGCAGACGTCCAAGACGGCGGGGACGTTCACGGTGACGGCAACGGGGCCCGGCGCGATCAACGGCACGATCGTCTACAGCGGTGGAGCGTCGTACACGGCGAGCTGGACGGCGAACGTCACCGGCGCCTACCTGCTGTACGTGAAGATCAACGGGGCCAACATCGTCGCCAGCCCGTTCAGCGTGTCGGTCGTGCCGGCGGCCACCAGCGCCGGCAACTCCATCGCGTACGGGTCGGGCCTGTCCACCGCCACCGTCGGCCAGACGGCGTCGTTCTACGTTCAGGTACGACGCGCAGCGGGAGCGTTCGGTGCATCGTCGAGCGTCAATGACCCCTGGGCCATGTCGCCGTAGGCCAAGGACGCCTACGGAAACAACGTGACGTCGACGACGGATTCGGTCGGGTGCGCCTTGTCGGGGACGAACGCGCCCCAGGCGGGCGTGACGGCGTTGGGCAACGGCCTGTACGCCGTGTTCTACGTCCCTGTCGTCAGCGGATCACTGACGCTGCTGGTGACGATCGGGTCGACCGCGATCCTAACCCAGTCGGGCACCTTCAGCGTCACGGTTGCTGTCGGTGCCCCCGATGCTGCTAAGTCGGGCGCGCTGTGCTGCCCATGGCCGTGTCGTCGTGCATCTGAACGGTTGTGTGCCCTTCCGGCAGGTCGACGTTCACGTACCTGGCGAATGCGACGGCGGGCGTGTCGAGCACGATGACGCTGACGGCGAGGGACGTCTACGGCAACCAGCTGGTGACGGGCGGGACCAGTATCAGCACGTGGGCGGTATCGTTAACGGGCCCGGCGACGCTGTCGGCGAGCTCTATCGTCTATGCTGGTTCCGGGCGGTACACGGCGACGTTCACACCGACCCTCGCCGGCAGGTTCGATGCGGCACCGCCCTGGAGGCATGCGCCCTCCCCTGTCCTGACATTGCCTGTCGCACAGTTACAAGGCGACAGTATCGATGAACGGGACCCAGCTGTCTGGGTCGCCGGTCACGATTGTGGCCGTACCCGGCGCCCCGGTCGCTTCAACGTCGAGTGCAGCCGGTGCAAGTCTGGGCACCGCCGTCTCAGGTTCGTGGAGCGGACCGCCCGTTACGCCGGTGACGTTTACAACGACGGTTCGTCTAGGCGTCCTACAGACGTTCACGGTGACGGTGCGCGACTCGCAGACGAACCTGATCGCGAACAACACGGCGACGGTGACGGCCGTTACTGGATCCAGTTGCGGGTTCGTGACCGAACGCGCGCGAACCTGTATCTGGTGGCACGACGAACTGAGGTGGGCCCGGGCGGCAGGTCGGTAAGCGGGACGGCGGTCTGGTCCGGCAACGGCGTGTACACGGTGACGTACACGCCGACGACGAAGTACCTCGGGTGCACGCTGACCGTCAAGGTACGTTGCCATCAGCGGCGCGTGGGTCGGGCGGGAGAATGACGCTCCCGCGCGCGCAGGTCGGTGGCACGAACATACCCGGCAGCCCGTTCGTCCTGAACGTGTACCCTGGAGCGGCATCGGCCGCCAACTCCAATGTACGCGGTGTGCCTGGGGGAATGCTCGCCTCCCGCTGCTGACGAGCGAGAGCGCAGGTCACTGGGACGGGCCTGTCGACGTCGGTCGCCGGCACGGCCGTATCGCTGACAATCACGCTGCACGACGCGTCGGCGAACGCGCTGGTGACAGGCGGCAACCTGGTCAATGTCACCGTCCAGCAACCGGGTGGTGCCGGCCTGCTGCCGATCGCGCTCACCGACTATGGCACCGGCATCTACTCGGCGGCGTACACGCCAACGCTGGCGGGATCCCACACAGGTTGGTAGGCCAGGCGGCGGCACGCCTGACACACAATCGGTATGCTGATGCGCGTGTGCCAGTCACCGTCCAGGTGGCCGTTGTCGGCGGGTTGTACGCGACGTACTATGCGGATGAGGTGGGTCTCCTCTGGGCAGAGGAGGGTCGTGCCTCGAAACGTGACATGGGAGCAGGTGATGACCGCCGTGAAGTCAGCGAACGTGCTGGAGGCGACGGTGAACCATAACTGGGGGTACGCGCCGGCCATCTCGGGCCTGCCTGCCGACCACTTCTCGGTGCGCTGGGTCGGCAAGATCATGCCGTCGTACAGCGAGGTGTACCAGTTCACTGTCTCGTTGAACGCCAACACCGGCGCCCAGCTCTACGTCAACGGTACGGCGGGCATCTCGCCCGCCCACTGACGCGTCGTCCTGCTGATGTCGTCCTGCGTCGCAGGCCAGGCCGTCATCAGCAGTTGGGCAAGCGCGTCCGGCGACGGAGACGTCTCGGGGACGATCTCGCTGACCGCGTCAACGCTCTACGACATCGCGCTCGAGTTCCATGCCGGGACGGGCCAGGCCGAATGCGTCCTGTGGTGGTCGTCGCCCAGCACGACGCTGGCCGTCGTGCCGTCCACCGCCCTGTACTACGTCGGCAACATCGCAGGATCCCCGTACACAGGTTAGGCACGCGCGTCACGTTCCAGCACGGCTGTTGTCGGCAGTACGATGACGCTGGGCGACACAGTGGCGGCCGTCACTCAGGGGGCGCTGAACCGAACGAAGACGACGGCAACTGGTGCCGTGTTGACATCGGGCACGATCCCCTACAGCACGCCGACGCAGGTCACGATCACGGCCAGGGACACGTATGGCAACCTGGATATCGCCGGAGGGCAACAAGGTCGACGATCGCCCTCTCGGGTGCTCAATCCCTACCGCCGTCAGTCACTGACGATTACGGTTGCCCTGTAGCGTTGTTCTCCGCATCGCTGGCCGCCGTGTACACGTCGACGACGTACACGCCCGTCATCACGAACGTCGGGTCGCAGTCGGGGCAGTACCTGGTGAACTTCACGGCCACCGGTTCGGGGGCACTCGACGTGTCCGTTCGCCGACGACCTGATCTAACACGTCGTTGCCCGCTGTGCAGAGGCGGGCAGTTTCACGCTGTCCATCTACCTGAACGGCGCCGGCAACCACATCTATGGCAGCCCTTGGCAGCTGACGGTCCCTGTGGGACCCACCTACGCCAGTACGCCACTGGAACGCACATCGCACGTGCGACCGCTGACCCATCACATAGAGAAGACGGTGATCGCGGGGACGGGAGCCACTCAAGCCATCGCTGGCGTGCCGGTCTGCTAACATAGTCGGGCTGCTGTGGATGCGCGCGTCTGCTGACCCTGCCCCATTGCTTGGCGCAGACACAATTCGTGCTGACGGTCTACGACTCATCGGGGAACCGGCGGACGGTCGGTGGCGACTTCTGGAACATCACGGTAGGGGCGATGTGGATCAGCTTGGCGCTGACCAGATGATATGGAATGTCGCACAGATGCTGTCGGCAGGCACCAGCGTGCCGGTTGCCATCAGGGACAACGCCGACGGCACGTACCTGTGCAATTACACAGCGACCGTCAAGGCGACGTACACGACGAGTATCGCGGTCGACGCCGCCGTCATCGGGTCGTCGTTCACCACGGTCGTCGCTGCCAACGCAGCCGTGGCGTCGAATACCATCGTTGTAGGTGGGACGCCGCCGGCGCCGACCTCGAACAGCAAGGCCTCGTTTAAAGGTACGGGGCGGCGACCACCTGTGGCCATCCCCGTTCACGCCTGACCGTGCGCGACGCGTTTGCCAGTGATCACGTACGATGCGAGCAACAACGCGCTGGCAACCGGGGGGCGGTTCCTGTTCGTCAACATGACCGACAAGACGAACGCGGTCTACAGGGCGACCGTTACGGACGCGAACAACGGCACCTACGTTGTCAAGTAGGCCGGCCTGGGTTCGCGTGCGCTGCCGTCCGGGGTCGCTGACGCCGATGATCAGTTACACGCTGCCGGCGGCCGGCATGTACGTGTACAACGTGCTGCTGGCCAGCGGCAGCGGCACAGGCGGCGATGGCCTCTATGGCGAGTACTACAACAATCGCTGGTTGTCCGGCGGCCCTGTCGACGCCCGCGTGGACAAGTTCATCGACTTCCAATGGGGATCCGGCCTGATCACGCCATCGGCCCAGGTGCGTACGAGTCCTGCCCCCCCGACCGTCGTGTGCCATCGGGAGGTGACGATCACCGGCAGGATTACGTGTCCGTGCGCTGGACCGGATACGTGTCGCCGTTGTACGCGCAGACGTACACCTTCTACATCAACGTCATCCAGGGGCGCCTCTGGGTCAACAACATCCTCATCATCGACAACTGGAACGGCGTCGCCGGTCAGTCGTGGAAGCGGGGTCGCCCATGTTGTCTAATCGCGGTCGGCAGGCGAGACGAACGCGACGTATGCGATCCCGACGGCGACGATCCTGTACCCGATCAAGGTCGAGTTCCGGAAGACGACCGGGAACGCCTGGGCGGCCCTGTCGTGGTCGTCCACGTCGCAGACGAAGCAGGTGATTCCACAGGCGCAACTCTTCTCGTCGGCGACGCCGATCTCGGGCGCCCCGTACACCATCACGCTCGCGTCGTGATCCACGACCGGAACGAAGTAAATATGCAACGCGCGATTCGCCAACGATTGCTGTTGCGATTTATAGCAGAGTGTCAACGGGCGCCTGATGCGCTGCTTCGTCGAGGGCCGGCGGCCCGTGCCGATGATCTCCTCCGACGGTACCGGGACAGGGTCGGTCGAGCGACCGACGTGTCATCGTAGCTGCTGGAGAACTCGCCGTCGTCGGACGATTCGTCACTGGAGCCCGCTTCGCTGTTGACACTGGCCACACAGTTAGTGAACGTCGCCCAGGGACCGGGCGGTGCGGGGGGCCAACTTTGACTTCCTGGATCGTCGGCGACGGGATACGGTGGGACGTCTCGCGTGGTGAAGCAGAGCGACGACGAGGTCGTTCAACGGCACCGATGCCGATGGTCGGCGTCGCATGCGACGCCGTTCCTCCTGCAGTGACTCGACGACCAGCTCCTTGCAGGTGGACACCAATGATCGTCGTATGGCCCGTGAAGGTGCCCGTCGTCGCGGGGGCGCTGGAGCCGCTGACGGGACAGATGACGACCGGCCAGCCTGCTGTTCGGCCGACAGCACCGCCAGCGCCTCACTAATCGTTGCTGCCTGTCGGGCACGTTATGCGATTGCGCCCGGGGGACCCAGCAGACAATCGCTTACCTGGATGATGACATACGAAGGGGCCGCCGGCTGGTCGTCGCCGGTCTGGCGGGGTTCGATCAGGACGACCTGCTTGGCGTCGTCGGGCGACGCCTGCGGTTTCATCGTGAACCGCTGGTTGGCGATCAGCAGCGACAGCGGCGACGTGGGCTTCGCGGCAATCGACAACATCGGTTGGGGCGCCTTGCTGGCCCCGTTGCTCGGCCTGTGCACAGGGCCCTGGTCGGCATTCGTGATCTCCACCTTCACGCCGCCGCGTTTCCTGTCGTCGCCCTGTACCCGCGACGACGACGTCAGACGCGAACGGGTCGTGGACGGGCGCGCACCCACCTGGCCGTAGTTGGACGCGCTGTCGCACGACGTGTCCAGGTACGCCGACCACGAGTCGTGAGCATCGGTGTTCGACTGTTCATCGCCGGCCGTCGACGCCGCCGCGTCCGGGGCCTGCAACAGCAGCGACGTCGGGCGTGGCTCCCGGCCGTAACTCGATCGGTGCCGCCGATGACGCTTGTCGGGATCAGCAGCCAGACCAGCGCGCGCGGCAGGGGCGCCCAGTGTGCCGTCGTGGGCGTCGGGCGCCTCCCCGCTGTCCACGTCGGCGTTCACGAAGCCGGCCGTGCTGGTCCTGGACTCGACGACCAAGGCGGGGCTCTCCAGGTGCTCGATCCGATGTCGGCCGGCGCGAGCCGCCGTCGCGTTCAACTGGTCGTGACGGCAGCGTTAGTCGCGGCGACGAGAACCCGACGTCCGACTCGACGTACGGTTAGGCAGGCCATCGAGGGACGCCGCAGAAGGGACAGGGCGAGATAGCTGCTGGGTTTGACTTCGCATCCGGGTTCGTCGTTGCCTTCACCGAGCGCGGGCGTCGAACATCGCGTCGTGGAACGCGTATGATGTGCCTCGTGGGCAGCCGTCGCCTGCCCCACAATGATCGACGACAGCGACCGCCTACTCACGCGTGATTTCAAACACGCGCGCCAGAGGGCAGCCGGCGAATGCCACCAACCGAATATGAGGACGGTTGATAGGGGACCCCTCTGGATCATCAAGACGGGGGACCTTCTGCAACAGACGGTTTGAGGGGGAGCGCGCGCGTTGATGAACGCGCGCGGTCCTGACCAGTAGTGTGTCCCAAAGCGTGTTCGTCGTGGCCGGGTCGTCTTCGATGTCGCTGATGGTGGCCCTGGACACCTGCGATATCGATGAAACCGTATGGTGGTGGGCGAGGCGCGGCGCGGCGAGTGAAGAATCGGTCGTCGCCTCAGGCGGCGCTGCTGCTGCATCAGATGTCGACATGCTGGGTGCGGTGGATCGCGATGTGGGCGCGGCGCGTGCCACGTTCCCGAACCGATCAGACCGTGCACGATAGCAATCTCGTGCGACGCGAGCCACGTCGACAACGGAGCCAACGGCACTGTATTGCTGGCATTATACTGGACGACATAATAGGTTTAGATAGACGGGGCCGCTGACTGGCATCACCTGGCCGGGTTGTTGCCAAGGTTGTTATTGTTGTTGCCGTTGAAGTCGCTAAGGCTGTCCATGACGTACTGGTCGAACAGGCTGCTGAGCAGTTCCATGCACCACGTCTGCTTCTCGATCCAGTTCAGGATGCGCACCGTTTCTCGGGTACCGGTCAATGACACGATCGTGCCGACTTCAGCGTTCCGCGTTTGGGTCATGGCCCGACAGTGGGTCTTGTACCGCCTCATGATGTTGATGATGTGCCTGAGGCGCGTTTCCAGGCCGACGAACACCTCGCTGAACGATTCGATCGCGTTTCGCTGCAGGGTCGACAGCTCCAGCTGCTGGAGCAGGCCGCCTTCCTCGTCCTGGCCGCTGTTCTGACAGCAGAGGACCCAGAGCGCTTCGCCGGAGACGCCCGACCCGAACGATAGAATCTTCTCCGCCAAGTCCAAATACGATTCGCACATGGCCACCCGTTGGTTGGTGATGTCTTTGAAGGCGGCCAGCAGGCGTTTGGCCTCGGAGAGGTCGGCGTCAGGCGACGACACGTCCAGCGCCACGATTGCATCAAGGATACTTCGTTGCGTGTTGATCAACGTCGCGAACTTGTCATCCAGTGCCTGTTCCGGCGGCACTGGCGGCGACGGCGCTGAAGATTGCGATTCCTCGTGCTGTCGTTCCGCGTCGAGACGCGCCTCCTCAGCCTGGAGGGCCGCCAGTCGTTCGGTGTAAGCCTGCACTTGCGCTTCTAGATCGGCAACATACGCTTTTCGCTTAACACGCGATCGTCTTGCACGCTCTGCAATAGCGGCGTGAGACAGGCAATCAGTCGGCGGCGCACATCATATCCCTACCGGCTTTAGTTGCCATTCGCATGAGGACTTCCCGTTGCCGATCAGCGCGTATTTGCGCGAGGGCGTCGCCCGTCGGAATATGGACGCCGCCGGGATTCGTGGGCGTCACCTCGGCGGCGTAGTCGAGCTGCGCGTCCACGTGGGCGTCATCGGCGTTGATGACGGGGCAGGCGGTGCCGTGAAGCCACAGACCCGCGCCGTTGCCGGCCTCCATGGCGCCGGCCGATATCTGTCTGGGGCTGTCGCCGGCCGCCTTAGATGGACCCGCGCGTCGCGCTCCACTCGCGCACTCGCACTACCTACTCACGCACGCACTGTCTGTGCCCCGACTCGTCATGCAGCGCACGTATGTGCGTCTATTTCCGGACGCTCCGCAAGTCGCCCCGTGCCGGGCACCCGTCGTCGTTGGGCAGTGACGCCTCATCCAGGCCGGCATCTGTCGTCGATGGCGTCGGCGACTGGCGCAGACGGGAGTGTATTGGTGCCAGTGGCGGTCAGTGGTGCAAGTAGAAGAAGAGGTTGATGGCGATGAGGAGGACAGTGACGATGGCGGCCGGGGCGATCGATTTGGAGTCGCTACTCGTGTTGAAGAGACAGCTGGTGATGTCGCTGCAGGACGGTCCGCCCGGAGGTTGGGGCGGTAATGACCCTGTGCAGACTCGTTATACGGTTGGTGCACCCAGACACGCGCCGGAGCGTCCTACAAGGTTTGGTGGGCATTGGCGTCGGGGCGGGCCGAGAAGACGGGACCGCAGGCGGGCCGTTCTGTGCAGCGCTGAACAGCGGAATTCAGCTGTGTGCCACGAAACACGCGCGGACACCACAGCACGCCGATTACCATGCAACGGATATGGTCTGGAACTGAACGAACGGTGGGGTGTCTTTGCGCCATTTCGTGTAGTCGTTCGTGCCCGCCCAGGTGCTATCGCCCAACGTCAAACCGTGTGTGACTGGGGCGTTTCCACCAGCGGTTAGAAAGACCTTCCCCATTGTGCCTGCCAGACACCGAAGGCGATCCGTGAAGGCGAACTGGGGAATCGGGGGCTATCCGCTGTCGCGGTGTACTGCACGACACCGTTGATGGACCAGATGATGCGCTCTGCGTTCCAGTCGATCTGCAGTCAGGCGATGAGCACATGCGTCAACGGGCGTTCGCCACACGAGGACGTGTACCGTGTAGGTATAGTAATTCTCTGAGTTGTCCAACGGCGTATTCACAATGTGGCCGTGAAGGGATGCACCTGCGCTCGTCAGTGTGGTCTGAACTGGAAACGTACAGGCGACCCGCATACCCTTTGCATTGAGCTCCTTGATGCCATGCCAGTACCTGGTCGCGTAATTCAGAATGTGTGCGACACGTTGGCCAGGGGTACACCCGTACCAGTTGAACTGGACGTTGGTACTGTCTCCACCACCGATCTCGACGTCAATCTCGTCCTCATTGTTGCCGAACGTAATGAAACTTGATACTAGCCCAGGAACGCCTGAGCTCTTAAACGTTGCCGACACCACGCCCTGCCCTCTGGTCACTCACAATGCGCTGTCAACGGAACGTGCCCGCTCGGGGGACTTACATAAAGCAAGAAACGCGTCGTGGACACGATCGTTCCCGTCGTGGGCTGGGCCAGGTCTTTCGGATACGTCATCTGCGGCCGCGTTGAATTACAGAACACATCGGACAGATGGGCCAGTGGTGCTGACCGGCATCTTCAGTCCTCCTGGGACTAGTGTCGGGTTGCCGCCCTCGATCACAAACTGTGAGGTCGCGGACGGCACTGGGTGGTTCTTGTACACATCGTACCATACGGCCTGCACGATGAGGTTGGTCAACCTATCTGCGACAAGGGGGAACGCACCGCCACGCCAAACCTCGTTGTCGAAGTTGACAAAGTTGGTGACCCAGTTGCAGGTCGGGCCATCGAACATGCACGCGCTGACATCGCCAGTGTTGCCAGCCGCTGCGCGCACGGTCAGCGAAATGCCCTTGGCACCCCAGAGATCGACTCACTCTGGCATGGGATCGATAGCAGCTGGGCGTGGACTGTGCCGGCCAGGACGCTGATGACGACCAGAACGCCTGCGCCCATGGCCAGTGCGCGTCTCATCGTTTGCTGGACTAGCGAACGAGCGTCTTACGCGGGCACGCGCACCCTCCGAATTGACTCATAAACGGCCAAGATCTTCATGGCACCTTGATACGCCCTCCTTCTTTCGCGTACCCTGCCTCCGATCGCTGTACTCAATTACCATGGTGGTCGTCATGCAACGTCGTCGACGATCGGCCATGCGCCCGTGTACGTTGACGCTGGATTGTGTGACGCCGACCGGGAACGATCGTCACTGGCGTCCACCGTCTTCGGCAAGGTCCACACCGCGTCGAGCACTGGCCGACGTCCTCATCGTTCAGCTCGACCTGGAAATCGCCAGCGTCCAGCGTGCCCTCCTGGATCACATCAAATCAGCCACCCCGGTTCGTTCTGGGGCCCTACCGCGTCCCAACCAACCAGCACCCGAACGAAGGCGCTTGACGCCGTTGACGCTGCCCGCGTATGAACAGCAGGCAACAGCCGTGCTGGAGCAGCCGTCACCGAGGCAGTCGACAGCGTTCCGCGTCCCAGGCAGGCTCGACGTGAAACACGTAGACGTTATTGGACAGGTGCTCCAGATGGAGCAGATCGTGTCCCAAATGAGCAAGGCGCGTCTGTCTCTTGCCTCGCGCCGCTTCCTGATGGACCAGGGACGCCTCGCCGTCCAACGCGCTCATCACTATCTTGCACACTGCGACCCCGACAATTTTACGTGGCGATCCAGACCGATTCGTGCCGCGCTTGCCTCCTTTGAGACGATCTTTGGTGTCTGCCAGCCGGCACCGCCACCACATACCGAACCCTTGACAGCGCCCAAAGCTGTGGGTGAAGAGGGGGATAGCCAGCAAATGACAGCGTCGACGTTGAAACTTGTGGAAGGTCCTGCGTCATCAAAGCCATGGCGAGGGCGCTCGAGCCGGAGCCTGACGCCGCGTACGCCACGCGCCGTCCCTGTATCGAGGTTGGCATTGGCAGGGCCGTTAGCCAGCGTTGCCGAACGCGTGCGCCTCGGGTCGCTGACGAATGTCAGGTAGCATCATACCAGCCCCCGACACTGCGTCTGACAACAATCCTAGGAGCGAGCGCGGGTCGTGCGGCTCCTTCAGGCTCACGTTCGTGGATGGATCTGTCGTCGTCGGTGGCCGGTGGAGCGGGTCCGTCGTCGGCTCAGTCAGTGGCCGTGGCTGGTCGCCTGTGTGCTGCCGCGCCAGGCAGCCGTCTGGCATCGCCTCGCGCTGCGGCAACTGGCCAAGCACGACGCCGGAGCGATCGCCGCCGGCGAATTGCAGATTCGCTTAGAAATGGGCAGACGCGTGCAACTGCTCGCTAAGCGATACGCTCCCGACCTCGACAAGCAGTGTCTCGCCCACATTGTTCGAGACGTCATGACGCGCGCGGACGCGAACAGACTCGAGGTCGTCTCGACAGGGGAACACGCAAGCGTCACCGATGAAGGACGAACAAGCGGTGCATGCGCAGAGTAACGCCACCCTTGGTTTGTGGGCGCGGAACGTACCCCTGATGAGAGCGAACAGGTCGTTACGAAAGACAGTGTTACGGCTAGGGAGACCTGGATCGGAGCGGCCAAGCGCATGCAGATGGCAAGTTCTGCTGTGGCTGTTCTTCAAGAGACGACGGGTCATGATCGACGCTATCCGACAGGCGTGGACGCAGTGCAATGTCGAAGGGCGCGAGATCGTTATCGTGCCTCAACTTTGGAGGGACCCATGGCGTGTGTCAAACCCTCGTGACGACGTCCGAATCGAGGGCGCTGCCAGATAATGCAATCCCATTGGCGCTATATCGCCAGTCGCGATTCAGAACAGGACACTTCGTTTAAGATTGCCTTCTCAGTAGCTGTCATCGCCGCCGCTGCCAGCACCTTCCTGGGACGATTTCTCGTATCCGGAACCTTTGCCGGATGGATAGGAGCCGGAGCTCTGCTGGCCTGGTCGGTACGCACTGCCTGGCGACTTGTACGAGTACCCAGAGTTGGATTCGCTGCTAGAGCCACCGTACGTAGACGATTCACCCGAGCCAGCAGCGGGGCGGGAACCCTTGTCGTAACCGGAGCTGGTCGCTCCCGAACGCGACCCGCTGTTGTAGCCCGAGCTTCCGTACCGGGACTCTGGTGAATATCCATCTGAGCGGTACGGGCCGCTGCTCCCAGACGACGACTCGCGGGAATAGGAGCCGCCGCTGGAGGCAGCGTATCCAGCACGGAAGCCACTGTTTGAGGGAGCGTATCCAGCGTTGGAGCCACTGCTGGAGGCCGGGTACGCTGGCCGGGACCCGGAGCTGGACGGGCTGGAGGAGCGCCCATAGTTCGACGACGACGAGCTCGACTGAGAGTTGGAAGGCGATCCGTAGGAACCGTACTCACGGCTGGCAGGACTCGATGAGGCGCCCGATTTCGACCCGTAGTTCGCACCCGACGTTGCAGGCTTGGAACCCGACGACGTCTTGGACGAAGGGCCACTACCGGATTCAGTCGCGTTCACCTGCACCCGGGGGGACAACATTCAGTTCGTGAACAGGTGGGTGTGCAATGTACGACGCCTACCTTTGGCGGGGCCTGGTACGGCTTTGGAGTCGGTGCCGGGGTCGGTGCCTGGGTGGGCTTGGCCGGCATCGTCGTCGGCGCATGCGTGTACGACGACGTCGTCGGTTTCGGCGTCGGGGAGGGCGTGGGCGCTTTAGTGGCGGTCGTTGGTCGCGGCGTTGGCGCGTGGGTGACGTTAGCCGGCTTGTATGACGGCGGAGGCGTGTCCGACGACGTGGTCGGTTTCGGCGTCGGAGCTGGCGTGGTTGGTTTCGGCGTCGGAGCTGGCGTGGTCGGTTTCGGCGTCGGAGCTGGCGTGGGCGCTTTGGTGGCGGTCGTTGGTCGCGGCGTCGGTGCATGGGTGACGTTGGCCGGCTTGTATGACGGTGCAGGCGTGTCCGACGACGTGGTCGGTTTCGGCGTCGGAGCTGGCGTGGGTGCTTTCGGCGAGCTCGTTGGCGTCGGGATGGCCACGTTGCAGTCCTGTTTCAACGTACCTTATTAATGCCCAGCGAATGATACGGTGACGCGCTGTGCCCTGATCTTACGGGAATGGGCTCGTCTGGCTTGATGGCCTTCACCTGTGCGGCGCATTCGTCAAACTCCTGCTTGGCCTGATCGCATTCCTGCGTGTCCTTCTTCCCGGCCATGCCCAACGAGATCACCTTGTTCGCCAACGACTGCAACTTCTTACGCAGAGCTGGCAGCTGCTTATCATCGCCATTGTTATCCTCCTTCTTGCCATCCGCACCGTCATCCTTCTTGTCGACCTTCTTGTCGTCCTTGTCGTCCTTCTTGTCGTCCTTTTTGTCGACCTTCTTTTCGTCCTTCTTCTCGTCCTTCTTCTCATCCTTCTTCTCATCCTTCTTCTCATCCTTCTTCTCATCCTTCTTCTCATCCTTCTCGTCGTCCTTCCTGTCGTCTTTCGTGTCGTATTTCTTGTCGTCCTTCTGATCTGGTGTCTCCTTCGGCTTGCTGTCAGATCCAGTTTTGATGCTCTGGTATCAGACACGATTAGTCAAGGAAAGATGGAATGTCGACGCGCATGACACCCGTACCGGGATCTTAGCGTCCGGCTCGGCCGCCAGAACTTGCTCTTTGCATTCGTCGAACTCCTTCTTAGCCTGTTGGTGTTCGGGAGTACCCTCCATACCGTTGCTGGCCAGGTCCTTGCACTTGTCGGCCAGGTCGTACAGTTTGCTCTTCAGCTGGGCGGGGTCCGACGAAGACGACGCTGATGGATCACTGGACCCACTGTCCTCGGCGAACGCGAACCCGAGTAGGGCGCCAACCAACAATATCTGAAGCAGCTTCATGTGCTGGACCGTGTCTTTCGGGGGATGCTGTCGTTCACAAACGAACTTCAAATATACGAAATGGTTCCTCGAAGGGCGAAATATCGCCTAACGATCAATAGGCCACCGTTGAATCACACCGCCGTGAGTCACTGGAGCGATGGTCCTTAGCGTTGCGTCACCTGTCGGTATCCGGTCGGTCCGACCGACGTCACGTCATGCATTGGGAAACCCAGCTATCGCCGGTCGCAATTGAGCACAAGATAGACACTTCATTTGCCTTCTCAGTAACTGCCACCGCCGCCGCTGCCACTGCCGGCCCGAGACCCTTTGTCGTACCCCGGGCCTTTGCCGGATGGATACGACCCAGAGCTCTGCTGGTCTGGACGGTACTTGCTGCCTGGTGGCTTGTACGAGTATCCAGAGCGGGAATCGCTGCTTGAGTCGCCGTACGCAGATGATTCATCCGAGCCAGCAGCGGGGCGCGAACCCTTGTCGTAACCGGAGCTGGACCCTCCTGAGCGAGACGCGCCGTCGACACCCGAGCTTCCATACTGAGACTCTGGTGAATATCCACCGGAGCGGTTCGGGTCGCTGCTCCCAGTCGAGGACCCTCCGGAATGTGAGCCATTGCTGGAGACAGGGTAAGCTGGCCGGGACCCAGAGTTAGACGAGCTGGGGGCGCGCCCGTAGTTCGATGACAACGAACCCGACTGAGGGATGGAAGGCGAACCGTAGGAGCCGTACTTACGGCTGGCAGAACTCGATGACGGTCCCGATTTCGCGCCGTAGTTGGCGTCTGACGTCGCAGGCTTGGAGCCCGAGGACGCCTTGGACGAAGGGCCGCTACCGGATTCAACCGCGTCCATCTGTACCCGGGTGGGCAGGGTTCAGTTCGTGCTCAGCCGGGTGTGCAACGTACGATGTCTACCTTCGGTGGGGCCTGGTACGGCTTTGGAGTCGGTGCCGGAGTTGGTGCCTGGCTCGGGCTGGCCGGCTTCGTCGTCGGCGGGTAGGTGTAAGGTGTCGTCGGCGCATGCGCGTAAGACTTCGTCGGCTTCGGCGTGTAAGGCGTCGACGTCGGCGCGTGCGTGTAAGGCAACGTCGTCGGCTTCGGCGTGTAAGGCGCCGTCGTCGGAGCATGCGTGTAAGGCGCCGTCGTCGGCGCATGCGTGTAAGGCAACGTCGTCGGCGCATGCGTATAAGGCGATGTCGTCGGCGCATGCGTGTAAGGCGTCGTCGGCTTCGGCGTGTAAGGCGACGGCGTCGGTTTCGGCGTGTAAGGCGACGGCGTCGGCTTCGGCGTGTAAGGCGACGGCGTCGGCTTCGGCGTGTAAGGCGACGGCGTCGGCTTCGGCGTGTAAGGCGACGGCGTCGGCTTCGGCGTGTAAGGCGACGGCGTCGGCTTCGGCGTGTAAGGCGACGGCGTCGGTTTCGGCGTGTAAGGCGACGGCGTCGGCTTCGGCGTGTAAGGCGACGGCGTCGGCTTCGGCGTATAAGGCGACAGCGTCGGCTTCGGCGTCGGAGAGGGTGTGGGCGCTGTGGTGGCGCTCGTTGGACGCGGCGTTGGAGCATTGGTAGGGTTGGCCGGCTTATATGACGGCGCAGGCGTCGACGTGGCCGGGTTCGGCGTCGGAGCTGGCGTAGGTGCTTTCGAGGCGTTAGGTGGGCTTGCCGTTGGGTTGTCCACGTTGTAGTCCTGTTTCGACATACCTAATCAATGGCCAGGAAGCGATACGAACGCGGTGCTGTGCTCTTACGGGAGTGGGCTGGTTCTCCTTCTTGTCGTCTTTCGTGTCCGGCACATCCTTCGGCTTGCTGTCAGCAGATCCGGTATTGATGCTCTGGTATCATATACGGTTAGTTCCAGGTGTGATGGAATGTCGACGCGCGTGACATCCGACCGGGATCTCAGCATCCGGTTCAGCCTCCAGGACCTGCCCTTTGCATTCGTCGAATTCCTTCTTAGCCTGCTGGTATTCGGGAGTGCCTCCCATGCCGCTGTTGATCAGATACTTGCACGTGTTGGCCAGGGCGTACAGTTTGCTCTTCAGCTGGGCAACGTCCGACGAGAACCGCGATGATGGGTCACTTGCACCCCCCTCTGGGAACGCGAACCCAATTAGGGCGCCAACGAGCAATATCTGAAGCATCTTCATATGTGCTGGACCGTGTCTTTCGGGGGATGCTTTCTCTCACGTTCACAATCGAGCTCGAAATACGAAATGGTTCCTCGAATGGCGCAATATCGCCTGACGGTGAAGGGGGCGAGCGCACCGTTGAATCCCCGATGCCCGTTGCGTGGCGCCTGCTCTTGGTATCTGCGCGGTCAACGACGTGGCGTCACGCACGCTGCGCGTCTGCGTCACGGCGGGCAACCTGGGGACCACTTCAGCGACGACGACTTTATTGCGCGAGGCGCCCGCGAAACGGCGGGCAGATCAGTTCTAGCGGGCCATAACGGCTTCGGCGCACGCCATGATGTGCTTGGAGTTGTGGACGTCAGCATGGCGTCCTTCGGGAATCACCTGCAGAAGCAGACGCGTCCTGAACGTGTACGGGGGGGGGAGAGGGGGTTGACCAGCGCGCGTGCATTCCAAGTCGAACAGTGTGCGCCCTAGTGCCAGATGCTGGACGACGGTACCTGCAATGAGAAGACGAGCAAGGGGACTTCCTCGAACGACATCTTTAGCGGCACCATATCATAGGCGACGTCTGCGTACAGCGACATGCTCGTGGCCTGGAGATGGCCGGTCTGGAGCTCGATCAGGCGCAGCAGGGTTGGCACGGTTCGCGCGGCTGGCCTGCCCCAGTCGCCATTATCGTGGCCAGTGGTCCCCAGTGTCGACCCTGAGGAATCCCACATACTGCGCTGCAGACCGGCGTTCAGCGTCCTGTTCTACAACGTCGTGTGGCAGTCGTTCATCGTGATGTACGCCACATCGAAATAAAACTCGTGGCATCCGTCAAACATTGTTAATCAGAGCTGTTGGTGCAGGATGCTGGGGGCGTTGCCCCGTTCTGCTTGATAATATTCCCGGCATCTCCGACGACAGGTCTCCACAGCCCAGCATATGTTTCATGTCATTGTACCACTGGATCGCCGCCTGGATAACACGTTACGTATTCTTTATTACACCCAGCCGCACAGGTCAACAGCCTGTACCGCCTCGGGAGATCAGCTCGTCATGACGAATAAGACTTGGCGCGGGTGACGTCTTAGTTGCCATGCCAATTAGGCGCGGCTGGCCAGCCTGGGGCGGGAACACGACCCGCCGATACCACCACCGACATGCTGGCAAACGTTCGGCTGGCGGCCAGCAGCACATTCCTCGCCGAGAAGCGCTATATAATTTGGAGACCCCCCACTGCGCTCAACCCTTCGCCCTACGAATTTGGTTCGTCCTTGTTTTAATGTGCAATCCGGCCCCTTCAGTTTCTTGGACCCCTGGCAACTGGCGGGCGCCCACCGCACTTCTATAGATCTGTGCCGACATGTTTGGAGACGCTGGTACCACATCGGCGTGGATAACATTTGCCGCGGGTAAACAGTTTCCGTGCAGAACCGGCCGATGAACAGCGTTCTCATCGTATTCATTGCAGTCATTGCCGCTGCCGTCCTCGGGACAGCCGTGTCGGTCTGGAACCGCTATGCGGATCGCCAACTGCGGCGTGAGATCCATGCGCATCGGCTCCAGATTGAAGAGCGGCGGCTCCAGCACGAAGACCGGCGGCTGCAGCACGATGATCGTTCGAGCATGATACAGTTGTTCCTGGCGTCAAGGGGTGACGGGCATCTACCGCAACAAATCCTTGAAGGACTAGAGACCTTCCTCAGCGCCCATCATTCAAGGAACTGAATGATCATGAGTTTCGGCATTACGAAACGTAATACAATCGTCGCCTAACGGATTGATTTCGTTCATCTCTTGTTCTGGGCGCAGGGTGCAACCGCTCCCCCCTCCCCCCTCCCCCTGTCAACTGGCGACCAGCGCCATGCGCGATCACGGATTCCACTCATGCCCTGCAGCGGCGAGCTGGCAAGCGAGGCGAGCAAGGCGTTAGGCATGTTCGAGAATACGGCGAGCGGCTCCGGGTACCGGTCAAGATCGACCTGAAGGAGTGCTCCAAGGATCCCTGGAAAGACCGGGAAGCCGTGAAGACCTGGCTGAACGGGGCCATGGTGTTGGTCCGACGTCTGGATGCGGGCCTGGAGGACGACGTCGAGAACTATGATTGTCCTTCCCAAATGCATGCAGTCCTGCGAGCGCACGTCACGACCTGATCGATGGCATCAGCAGGCGTTAACACGGCACGTACTGGCGAAATCAACCAGGTCGATTGTCGTGTAGACCGTGACGGCGATGCGGGCCACGAGACAGTGCCTCGAGACGGCATCGCTAACCGTGTGCCGCATTGTGGCATAGTTCGTAACGATGGTGCAGGTTTCAGAACAGGATCATCATATCGCAGCACTTGATGTCGAGGGAGGGGGGCCTCGGCCAGGTCCTTCTTGGTCAGGACGTATGCCAGGACGCCTCTCTTCGTGCCCGGTACCGCATCCAGACCTTCCTTCAGCTACCGCTCGCGACGACGCCCGGATCGAGGGTGCTGCCAGCTAATGCAATTCCATTGGCGCTAACGCCGATCGCAGTTGAGAACCTGGCACTTCATTTAAGATTTGCCTTCTCAGTAGCTGCCGCGGCCGGCCCGGGACCCTTTCTCGTACCCGGAACCTTTGCCTGATGGATACGACCCAGAGCTCTGCTGGCCTGGGTGGTACCCACTGCCTGGCGGCTTGTACGAGTATCCAGAGCGGGACCCGCTGCTAGAGCCGCCGTACGCAGACGCTTCGCCCGAGCCAGCAGCGGGGCGGGAGCCCTTGTCGTAACCGGAGCTGGACGTTCCCGAACGAGACCCGCTGCTGTAACCCGAGCTTCCATAACGAGACTCTGGCGAATACCCACCTGAGCGGTACGGGCCGCTGCTTCCCGACGAGGACCCGCCGGAGTAGGACCCGCCGATGGAGGCAGAGAACCCGGCACGATAGCCACCGCTGGAGGCAGAGAACCCGGCACGATAGCCACCGCTGGAGGCCGGTACATACGCTGGCCGGGACCCAGAGTTAGACGAACCGGAGGCGCGCCCGTAGCCCGACGACGACGAGCTCGGCTGAGGGTTGGTAGACGATCCGTCGGAGCCGTACTCAGGTCTGTCAGAACCCGATGACGTTCCCTGCGAGCGGTTGTTCGCGCCTGTTGTTGCAGGCTTGGAGCCCGACGACGCCTTGGACGAAGGGTCGCCACCGGATTCAGTCGCGTCCATCTGTCCACGGGGAGACGATGTTCAGTTCGTGCCAAGGCTGATGTGCAACGTACGACGACTACCTTCGATGGGGCCTGGTACGGCTTTGGAGTCGGTGCCTGGGAGGACGTGGCCGGCTTTGTCGGCGGCGCAGGCGTGCCCGGCGACGTGGCGGGTTTCGGCGTCGGAGCTGGCGTTGGTGCTTTCGGCGAGGTCGTTGGCGTTGGGATGGCCACGTTGTTGTCCTGTTTCGACGTATCTATTCAGTGTCGCGATAGAAAAGCGGAGCTGTGCTCTTACGGGATTGGGCTCGTCGTCCTTCCTGTCGTCTCCCTTGTCGTCGTTCTTGCCGTTCTTGGTGTCATCCTTCTTGTCGTCCGTGCTGTCGTCCTTCGTGTCTGGCGTCTCCTTCGGCGTGCTGCCAGAAGACCCAGTATTGATGCTCTGATATCAGACACGGTCAGTCCAGCATACGATGGAGTGACACGCATGCCACCCGACCGGGATCTTAGCATCCGGTTCGGCCGCCAGGACTTGCTCTTTGTATCCATCGAAATCATTCTTAGCCTGCTCGTATTCGGCAGTGCCTTCCATGCCGTTGCTGGCCAGGTCCTTGCACTTGTCGGCCAAGTCGTTCAGCTTACTCTTCAGCTGGGAGACGTCCGACGAAGACGACGATGATGGATCACTGGACCCACTCTCCTGGGCGAACGCGAACCCGAGTAGCGTGCCAACCAACAATACCTGAAGCAGCTTCATGTGCTAGATCGTGTCTTTCGGAGGATGCTGTCTCTGTCGTTTACAATCGAACTCGAAATGCGAAGTGGTCCCTCGAAAAGCACAATACCGCCTAGCGGTGAAGAGAGCACCTTTGAGTCACACCGCCGTGATTCACCGAGGCAATCCTCCTTGGCGTTGCGCCTGCGCTCGGCGTGGTCCACCCTTGCGTGACATCATGCTGCGGGAAACTCGAGGGGACACCGCCGTGATTCATCGAGGCAGTGCTCCTTGGCGTTGCGCCTCTCCTCTCGGCGTGGTTCCACCCAGCGTGACGTCATGCTGCGAGAAACTCGAGGGGACCACCGCCGTGATTCATCGAGGCAATGCACCTGCGCCTGCTCCCGGCGTGGTCCAAGCCTGCGTAACGTCACGCTGCGGGAAACTCTGGGGAAGCAAATCAGAGTCGCGTTATTGGATCTGAAAGCTTTGGGACCTCCTGGAGGTCCTACCTGCCGCGAACGGGAAGATCGTTTTAGCGGTCCCGAAATCGCAGAGCGGAATCCCATCGAGGACAGCAGCGTCAGTACTGGCGCCTCCAATCCGTTCTTCGACGCGCTGTGTATATTCACCGACATTAGTGACGATGCGATTCCGACAAAGGCGCCGGTGACGACCCCGCCCAGGCGGAGCAGGGAGAGGAAACAGGCCCAGTCCTGAAACGACGGCTCCATCCCGAACAGGATTGTGGGACCTGTGGGCAGGTTACATCGGGATCGGCGTTAGGCCCTTGCTGACACGATTACGATTTCCTTCAGACGTACTGCCTACTGGTATGTTTCCAAGGGCCCAGGTTTACTATTTACATCGGCTTTGTATTCCGTCGGCATGACGACACATGTGGAAGTCGTTCAGGGATTTCGAGACCGCGCGTTGACAGAAGCGTTCAGACGGATCTACGCGGCCGGGTCAGGCATCGATGATGTCGTCGGCGCAGGCCACGATCTGCTTATGGCTGTGGAGCTCAGCGAGGCGCTCCTCGGGGATCAGCAGCAGCAGCAGGCGTGTCCGTTTGCATTCGAGATCGAGGTTGGCGATCAGCGGCCGTACGAGCAGCACGTACTGAAAGACGACAGCCATGAAGAAAACGACCAAAGCGATCTCCTCCATCTTCATCAGCACCGGTACCAGGTCGTTGGCGACTTGCGCGTACAGCGACATGCTCTTCGTCTGGATCGCGTTCAGGTAGTCGGTCTGCAACTCGACCACGTTGCGCAGGGCCAGGTTGGCGTTGTTGGCCACGATGTCGCTGTGTCGCAGCACGCTCCAGACGCCGGTGCTGTTCGGCGACACGGCCAGTGGCTGCGTTGCGATCGTGCTCGATATCGTCGACAGCAACCCGCGCGCCAGCCTGGCGTAATTCACCAGACTGTTATGCAGGCCGCCGGCGACCAATCCATCCATGAACGCCAGACAGTCGGTCTCGTTCACGGTCGATACGTCGGGGATGAACCCCGTACACCCATTCGACATCATCAGCCTGAACTCGTCGTTGATGGCCGCAGGGGCCGACGGGCCATGCTGTGTCAGCAGGCCAGGCATGCCGCTTGACGGGTCGCCATAGATCAGCAGGTCTTCGACCTTCTCGAGCTGGACGATGGCGTCCAGGATGCGCGTCGGCGTGATATCGTTGGCCTTGCTGTCATCTGTGATCCCGTACAATTGCACGCCGGCCGACAAGAACTGAAGCAGGAGCGTGATGGCCATCGTCTGGCGATGCCGGTCGCCGGCCAGGCGCTGAGCGTTCGGCATTGCGCTCAGGACGTTGGCCGTATCGCTGACCTTGATCTCGGCCACGACGAAATAGATCAGGGAGATGACGATGATGGACGAGATCCGAACCATGACCTGCGCTTCGCGCCCGCTCATTGTGGACGTGAACCTTTCGGGCAGCGTCCTCCGACGTTTAGCACCGCCTGGCTCTTCGGGTATTCGCTCCGTCGCCGTACCCGTCCGCTTGGCGACCTGCTGCTTCCTCTTCTGCTGACGCTGCTGCTTCTTCTTCTTGCCCTCCTTGTGCGCCCTCTCGTTAGCCGCTTTCTCTGGCAACGCGCTTGTGTCCTTCGGCTGTGTGTGGCCGTCCTTGGGCGTCGCGGGCACGCTCCCCTTCGGTCGACTTGTAATCTTGCCAGAGTCAACCTTCTCCAGCTGAACCTGATTGGCTTCTTGGTCGGTGAGCGCCACAGGTCTCACGTGTCCGGCGTCGTCGCCAGCGTTGGCATCGCCAGCGTCCACATCGGCCTCATTCTCTGCATTTTCCTCGGCGAGGTTCGCGACGGGCTCGTTGGGTGCGAATGCAATGCAAACGTCGTCATTGGACTTGGTCCCGTTGATGGACGTGGCTGCCGGTGCTGGCACTGCCTCCTTTGCGGTCGTAGGCCGGCCGCGTCGTGATCGTCGCCTGACCTGTGTCGTGCCCGCTTCTTGGGAGAGCGCCAGCGTCGACGCCGACACGCCATGGATCGTCTCGAGACGATCCTTGATGTTGTCCTTGATCATGGCGATCGACGAAGATGGCAGCGTCGCGAGGATCATCAGCGTCTCCCGCTTCGAGCCCTCAATGCGCTGCACTTTGGGCAGCATGGCCACCACAGCGGCCAGAATGGCCACGTTGCACAGTACAGCCAGTACGATCCCGAGCGTCACTGACAGATGGACCAGGTTAGCAGCGAGTGGTCGTCGAGCGTCACGCTCAGGTACCCAGTGAGGAGAGGTAATTCCGCATGTGGTCTGTGAGGAGGGCATCGGACGTTGATAGCGCCACTCGGAACGACGACTGGATCGTGCCGACGGACGATGCCAGGATGAAGAAGACGAGGCTGTTGTCGCCGGTGAACGAAGCCAGCGGCATGGTCGCCACCTCATTCGACGCGGACGCGTACTGTGTGGTCGCATCGAACATGCCCATAGAGCGCTCCAGCGTCGTGCTCTCGAACGCCGTCCTGCCCGGCACGAGATAGTACAGGTTCACGTAGCTGGATTCGTACATGTCCACAACTGGGCTTCCGAATTGATGCCGGTCTGCACAAACGTTAGCGAATCCAAGCAATGTAGGTGACGCAGGAACGCAGGAGGCGTACTGGTGTAGACGACTGAGTCGTCGGCGAGAAGCCTGTTCGCCGCACTGGCGATCTGGCGGCGTACCGTTTGTTCATCGACGCGGGATACGAGCGGAACGCCCTGATTCAGTAAGACCAGGTTGTACGTGTTGAACGCGATGTACGCCAGGTAGTACTGCCTGGAGACAGCCAACGCGAACGCGTCCTCCATCGCCACGTAATTGCCGATGTAGATGGTCTGCACCAGGTAGAACATGGCGGACGCGATCAGGACCAAGGTGACCACGGCCAGGTACACGTTCCGGAACGATCGCAGGCTCGGGTCCATGGCCGTGTGCGATTTCAGCAAGGCGCGCCGGGCCAGCCGCGCCTGGGCCACGCTGGACGTCTCCGATTCGGCAGATTGTGTGTCGGCACCCGCTTCCGCTGCGCTTTCACTGCCCGAGTCCACTATGGACGAGAGCCGACGAGAGCGATCCAGCGGCGTCGAGCCCGATGGCGGATGCGGATGATCTCGGGCGCTGGCGCCGTCGACGTCATCGGGCGCCCCGGTACTGCTGAGCGAGTCTCGTTTCGCTGGGGACGTCTGGAACTGGACGCGGCGTCGTACATCGTTATCGTCGACGGTGAATTCGTGCGATAGCGACGCCAGCGCTGGCTGGTTACGCTCGTCGGCGTCGGGGTCACTCCCCAGTGACTCCTGGTCCTGGTACCCGGCGCCGTCGATCTCTCTCTGGAAGTCGGATACGTCGGTGACGTCAATGATGTCGACCGAGGAGCCGTCGACCTCGAACACGTCGACGGCGATCGACAGGCGCCCCGTGTCATCCAGTGAACGACGATTGCACATGAGGGCGGCGTGTGGCCCCGGCTGAATGAACGTCGGGCGGTTGTCGGTGTACCGCTGGATGATGCTGGAGACGGTGACCATGCTCGACGCGACGTCATCGGGCAGCACCTGGAACAGGCCATAGGCGGCCATCGTCATGGAGAACACGAACCCGGTGGCACTGTCGGCGAGCAAGGCTACGCGATTCGCTGTGTTGACGGGCATGACAGAGACGACGATCGCCCAGGCCATTCCGTCCTCGCTGAACGGCCGCATGACGATCGTACACGGCACGAGCTCGCCTTTGGCGTTCTTGCAGAACGCGTTCACCGGGCGCTTCAGAAGGTGCTCGTCCTCGTTCTCCAGGTATCTGCTGGCCATCGACGGGAAGATGTGCGACCAGGGCGGGAGCAGGAACTGGCTCAAATCGCGTCCGACGATGCCGTCCCCGAACAGTTGCATGGCCTGGTCGTTGACGTGCGTGACCGTGCCGACGGGGACGTTCCGTTTGACATCGTCGGAGGCGGAGACGGAGACGATGGCCATCGTCTCGTCCATGCTGTCGGCGTCGTTGCTGGCGTTGTGCAGGCGGCGCTGGTTGACGGCGCGTTCGGCGCGCACGTACATGCGATCGGCGAGTTCGGCATTGTTCACGACCGTGTGCAGGTACCCGGCGAACAGGTTGAGGACCTTGGCCGAGTTGGGCGCCTGCTTCACCAGGCGACGATAGCAGGCCGTGGCCTTGGAGGTCAACGCGGCCACACTGTTGGAGAACCGGACCACCTTGGTCAGGTCGGCGTTCTCCTTCTTGGCCACCTCGCCCCAGAAGAGCATCATCATCTTGCAGCATCGGACGTCGAGGGCGCGCGCTTCGCTCAGATGGTTCTCCGTCCTGACGTACGTCGTCACGCCTCGTGTGGCCTCCGGCGAGGACTCCAGGCTCTCCTTCAGCTTCTGCTTCTGTTTGAAGATGTAAAAGTCTTGGTCTATGCGCGCGTCGTACCGCTCCGCCTGCAGTAGAGCCAGGCGTACCGGCAGGATGGACTGTTTCAGGCTGAGCAGGAACACCGACTGGAACATGCATCTGTGGATTCACATTCATTAGGACACACACACAGTCAGGTGGAATCGGCGGTCCCGTTATTGGCTCTTACAGGAACACGGATTTCGGGAACCGTATCTGGGCCTCGGTGTACTTCTGGGTGATTGCCTCGATCTCGGCAGGCGTCATGCTGCGCCAGTCCTGTGGACGGCAGCATAGCTCGACCTCGAACACGTTCCTGCACTTGGAGATCGGCCGAGTGTTCAGCTCGGCTCGACGGCTGCGAACCGTCAAGATGGCGATCGGGATGACGAATGCGAACCCGCAGAAGAAGAGCGTTTCCACGCTGGTCGACTGGGGCAGTACCAGACGCGCAAACGGCCCGCTCAGTACGGTCCACATGACGAGCCACGCCAGGACCGCTCGAATCTACAGGACAGTCAGCGGTTGCTGACGCGGGCGGAAACGCCTTTGACGTACCTCGTTGGACCGCGCCAGGTAGTACGGCTGGTAGTAGCTGAAAGAGAAGGCCAGTGATAACGAGTAGGCGAGGGTCAGGATGACCCAGAGGACTTGGACGACAGCCGATTTGGCAATCGACGTGCCCCACATGGAGTGCGACAGGACGACGAGGACGGTGTTGACAACGTGGCGGTATAGGCAGACGCGGGTATGGGATCGCGTCGTCGATGAATTCGCGAGAGGGTCCGCGTCGAAGAACGTGGCGGCGACGATCATGGCGAGGGCGGCGTAGACGATGCAAAAGGCCCAGGTGATGATGGACATCGTGGTGCACCCCCACGATGCCGAATCGTCGCAAGCCGCCCCGCCCATCAACATCGTCAGCACTGGGATGTACAGGTATGTGGCAAGGGCCCCTCCCAGGGTGCGCAGGACGATGATGGTCCACAGGTTCCGGGTGTCGCCGTTCAGCCATGCCCACCCGACATAAACGCCGAGCAGGATGGCCAGCAGGATAAGGGCCAGGCCCGTGGCCGTGACAACGCGGTTGCCGAGCACACCGGTAACGTCTTCGCCCAGGCGGAACAGCGACACGAAGTAGGCCCAGCTCTGGATGGCGGGTTCGAGATTGAACGGGATGCCCGTTTGTGGCGGGAGCAAGAGCGACATCTACCAGGGTGGGATCAGTCATGATGGAACGCACAGGGGTGGCCGTGTCACCCGACCATCTGGAGGCAGTGGAACGTCTCCAGCAGGATATCAAGGCTCATCGAACGACTCGCGGATAAGGACATCACGTAGAGAACGGCAATGGTGCCGCTCTTACAAGCGGTCGCCCAGCGCAGTAGAACCTGGCACATGGTCTCCTGCTCCATCTCGCCATCGAACTCATTGGCGCCGGCCAGGCCGGTTCCGCGCATAACCGTTCCATCGCTGCCGAAGGACGAGACCGACCCTGGACCACGTGGCCCCATGTCGCCTCTTCACGATCACCTCGACCCTGGCTATCCCAACAGCAGAAACGACAGCAGCGTCGTCCGGAGTGGCTAGGTGAAGCGTGGCGTTCCTCCTTAAGTACCGATGGCGCACCCTCCCATTAACTATGTAGGCAGCCGACCCGCCGACAACCGATCGGCATCGTACGCGGTGGCACTCCAGTGTATTGACCGTACTAAAGCAACCAACAGTGTGTACTGGGCGACCATCTGGGCGCTAATCAACGGGTTACTTGCGCGGGCGCTTGCGTGTGGTGGCCTTGGTGGGCGCATGCGCCGGGCGAGCCTTGACCTTGGCGGCCGCTTTGCCCTTGCGGTGCCGGGCAACGGCACGCCCTGGCTTCGTCGCAGTCGTCGTGCTGGACGACTCGAAATCGATGCCGACCAGTTCCTCAATCGAGGCGCGGATGCGTTTCGCGGGCGAATAGCGCGGCCGGGCAGCTGGCTTGCGAGCGCCACCGGCCTTGCGAGCGGCCCCTGCCTTGCCGACGCCTCCTGAACGAACCCCTGCCATTGGGACAACAGAAACGTCAATGAAGTGGCTGGGCGCGCGCACACGTGCGCGTTGGACCATGTACGTTGCGCATTGTGCCCCACTTGATTGCACCGTGACAACGCGTGGCACGCGCCACGACTGGCCTGTCTTTTAGAAACGCTGCGAATGCCTTCGTAATACATAATGTTATTATACTGTCGTATGGCTATGCAAATAGATGTCGACGTGTTCCCGGAATCGGGCTCTTGCTCTGGACCTACTCTCGACCAGCTGGATGCACGAGGTCTGAGCGCTATCGACGGATTCGAAACGAAGCCGGATCCTCAACGGCTGGCCCGGTGGGCACGTGGGCCGCGGCCAGTCTGAATCGGGCTGCTCATGACAGTGCGCCAGCAGGTCCAGGACAGACGGATCGTGACAGTCAATGCTGATGTCCAGACGGTGCACTGGAACGTACAGACAGGGCTCACAGGTCGCGCTGGGTTTCGTTAGCACGAAGAAGGAAGGATGATGAACCAGGAAACGTTGCTGTTCCTGGAACCGGTCCCCATATCGAACAAGACAGCCGGTTCTCGATCCGGTACCCAGATCCCCTGGCTCCGGTTTCGAAGGCTGCAGTTTGAAGGGGCCGGGTTGCATCTAACAGGTGACATTAGCTCATTTGTTCAGGCAGAGATATCGCAAAACCAACAGTGAAGGTGCCAGACAGACTGACGCAGCATCGATGTAGAGCAACCACTTTGGCGATCTTATCAGCCAACGTCGGACTGTTGCCTGACAGCCCCAGCAAAAGTGCACCCGGCTCAGCTAGAGCGGCAAGTGACAGAGCAACGGATGAATCCGCATTGTATGCTGCCTCGAATGCGCCAATGAATGGATTACCCTTGGACAGCACCGAATTCGAAGCGTTTCTGGTTTCTGCAGCACATGAAGGTCAGAGTCCATCCACCCAAAGATGCCTTATGCGCCTTCACCATCCGCAAGGTCATGGTACTCTTGCGTGTCCCGAACGGCTTGTTCCGACTGTGACAACAACTCAAGCAGGTTCTTGGTATGGCTGTCATTTAATCCACCACGCTCGACATGGGCAAGCTCAATAAGAAGGTGGGTCAAGATCATGACCGCGGTCTGCACCGAATGCGTTACTGCTTAGAACAGCACTGGCGTCAGTCGAGCCCAACCCTTTCAATAGATCCTTGGCTCAATGATCGAAAAATCGCTTCAACCACGTCCGATGGGTACTCAGTTGTTTCGAAGGACACCCCTTGTGACCTATCATTGGTAGCGTCCGTCGCTTGGGGCAACTGTGATGCACCGTTATCGCTCGCCTGCCAAGGAAGTTAGCCTCGATATATATCCTCGCAGCGCTACTACGATTTACGTGTTGGTCGGAGACTCCACTCGTCGACGCCGGGCTGGATAACAGAGCATCAAGAAGTCGGCGACGCTTCAGAGTTCGCTGTGGACACATGCGAACCTCGACGATAAGTGAGGTGTCCAGTTCCGGGTTACGAAGAAGAGCGAGTAATGTGGCAGCAGCTAACGTACATAGATCCGGATCCGAGAGCGAGTCTATTAGCCCAGCACGAGCACGATTCTTGTCAACAGCCTCAGAAATTGGCCTACTAGAACGTGCTGTTAGTGGGCATTCCGGATCAGGAACTGCAATGATGATTACCTGCCAACGTCATTATCGTGTGAAACGATATGTGTGTACAGGATGTTCGTCAGCGATGATCCAGCATTCATCAGAGGAAACTGCTCAGGCGGGCACGAAATGATTTGTTCGCAAATCGCCGGCGGTGACAAGTGCAACAGGCAGGTAACCACACTGTTGATCAGGCAGCGATCCGTAAAGACAAGGAAAATCTGAAAGAGGGTGAACAGCGCGAGTCGTTTGGATATCAACGATGGGTTTGGAGTGTCACGCGAACCGATGCTTGCAATCAGCACCGGAATGATGAGGTGCGATAGCAGCTGGTCCACAAGGACCTGGCTTAGAGCGCAAATGTCCAGGCGCAGAATATCCATTATGTAATGGAACTGGTCGATCAGGACATCGAGAACGCGCGTCATCACATGTTGATCTGGAACCGACTGACGCAGCAAGACATCGAGCTCGCCGAGTTGGTCACGGATGAACCATACAAGGTTTGAAAAGTAGGGAACGGCGCTCTTATCGAGAATGAACTGTCGAAGGCCCGGATCATCGACTTTGTAGACGTTCAACGTCAAGGTTCTAACGGCAATGCGAACCATGGCTTCTTGGTGATGGAAGAACTGTACACAGATAAGAATACAGACGTTGGCAACAGGGATGCGAAGAATGACGGACCTGGATAGCCTGCGAGTATAACGGGAACCTTCCTTCGGCCTGGTTGAAAAAGAATTGCAGCGTGTTGCGGTTCAGTTTCAGGGAAAGCGTCTTCAAAAACGATATGTAGTAGGCAATCACTTCCTCGTCCCCGAAATCGAACCGAATCATGATCAGGTCGTTGATGTGGTTGTTCGACAGCAGATAGTACATCGATGTCTGTCGGGAGAAGTTCTGGATCATGATCGACAACGTTTGCAGGATCTGGACCGTGACCTGCCGATCTCTGCTCTGCGAAAGTATCGTAATGAACCGGGAGAGGATGTTCTTCTCACAGAAAAAACTATGCTTAGATCAACCACCGATCTCCCGAACGACCAAGCAACGACATTCCGTACTAGAAAACGTTATCGTTGTGTTGGTCGCCCCAAATCATCAACTCGGCAATAGATCGCAGGATTTCCACGACCGTCTCCTTATTGTAATCGTCGATCTGCGGATAACTGAGCAGTTCCTCATACAGATACCTGCATGGCGACACGATCAGCGAACAGCTGACCCGCCCAGCATCCTGCGACGAACTTCAAGTTCTCCAGAGAGTACTTCTCTCTGGGCTTTCTCGACGACCACGTGAACGGCCACATGGGGCCGCCTGCGGCCGGGTCCACTGCTCCTCGGCCGACCAAATTTTACTGTCCGTGGATCAACATCAGTTCACACGGACGTGTCCACGTCGACCGCAGACAGGCCATTTTTCCCAATGAACGGCAAACGATGCGTATACCATGATGGAGGTAGGCAGTGTCGCACGCTCTCTGGAGTGGCGTTAATTCAGTTTCTCGGGTAGTGCCGGGTTCACATGTGTCTGAAGTGTCTCGGAAAGAGGCGTGGAGTGGCATTGCGGCGCGGCCCCTTGTAAGAATGGATGCTGGCAACGAGGGCCCCGTGGAACGTTCGAAAGAGGAGTTGCAATTCTGGTTCACGCAGGAGCTGCGCCGAAGGGACCAACATTTGAAGAAGGTCATTGCGGAGAACGAGGCGCTGCGAGAGCAGGACAGGGGCAGGTTAGAGGCGAACCACAGAGGCGAGGTCGATGCGATTGTCAAGGAGCATCTGGCGGCGATCGCGGATTACAAATCGAAATGCGGTGCACTGGAGAACAGGGCAAATGAGGCCTTTGCCGAACGTGACTCATTGGCCAATGATTTATCGGCGTTACGACTGGTTGTCAAGAAGGCTGAGGAACGGATTGCTGAGGAGTCGCCCGACACAGCTAGGGCCATTAGCGAGTTCAAAACCGTGCTCGCAGGGTCAGCGGAAGAACTGACATTGCAACACGAAGAATGTAAAAGTGTCGAAGATGAGGTGGATGCCCTTCGCCATCAGGTTGACAAAGTTAGCGAGAGCCTGAACAACAGCCTGAGAGTCATCGAACGACAAGACCGCGATGCGAAGAAGAGGACGGAAGAGATAGACCGTTTACAGAAATTAGTTGACGATGCAGGGACCGAAATAAGTCGTCGAATCGAGATCGTCACGGTAAGCTGTGCTACGTGTGAGGTCGACGAATTGGACTAACGGTTGATTCGCTACGGTTGTGTGCCTAGACGTCATACCAGGCGAAAATTGAGCATGAGAAACAGTCACATCAGCAATTACTGGAGCTGGTAACGATAAGGCTGAAAGAAGCTGCCGAGAGCAGGTCAGTCATTGGCCGCGACGTTGAAGGGAACCTGATTGGCGCTGCTGCCAGGGATCAAGCACTGCAGAAGGTCGAGAGTCTTCAGGGTCAGCTGCTGGATGTTCGTCAGACACTCACAATCGAGAATCAAGTTCTTGCTGCATCGTTAGAGCAGACCAAGAATCGACATGAGCAAGATCTCGATCGGGCGAAGCAGTATGTGGCTCCTGGAGTCTTTTTCAAATGTCATTGGAAACCGACACAACCTGGCACTCAGGGATGCCCAAGCACAAATTGGCAAGGTTAACCAGATGCTGGACGTTTTGACCTGTGATCTGGGGCTTGCCAAGAGCGATATCGCACAGCTAGAGAGGTAGCTGGCGAACCGGTGTGGTGATCGTTGGCAAATGCCTGAAAACCGTCTGCAGCGACCTTAGGAGGAAGGAAGCTCTTGAATACGAATTACGCAAGGAATTGCAGGAGATGAGACATCGCTTCGAGCAGCAGAAACTCGAGCTCACTGCTGAGATAGAGCGCCAGAAAACGTAAGAGTGATTTTGCGCCACGTGAAGGACTTAATGGCTAATGAGAACTTATTGTCAAGGAAAATCGACTCTCAGAACCGCCGGCTGGAACACCTTCAGGGGCAACTGGGTCGCGTTGGTGCGTCACCCAAAGCTGATGCATCCGCCGGTCTGGAAGGCCAGACGCGCCCAGCAGCCGTGCCCAGGCGAGGACAGACATTGGCAAATGACACGACGTCATCTCGCAGGGCATCTGTCGGGACCAACGTAAAGGCGCGTCGTGCATCGATAAAAGTAAATCCCAAATAATTGTTTTATAACCCAGTAATAGCTGCATTCTTGCTCATTTGCTGAATCTTCTTGCGGATTCGCAACGCTTCACAATGAACCTGTGTGTCTTGATCGCGGAACCGCTCTCCCAGCGCATCAGCGTACTCGATCTGCTCGTTGATGTACGACACGACGTTATCCATGTGCACACCCGCTTGCTCTAACTCAGCGTCCATCTTGGCAACAGTGTACCCCAGTCGCACAGAAGCTGACTTCGATTGGTCCAACGTGGGTAACCACGATCGAAGCTTCCTAATATCACTTGGGGAAGTGTCTGAATATCGTCCATAATTATAAGGAGCATAAGGCATATGAACTCAGAGGACATAAGAACGTACGAGGTGGGGACTTCTTTGCTGGGGCAGGGCCGGCACATTGCTTCCAGCGTCCATCTTGGGCAGCCTGGCGAACCTTGTCAACAAGATTCCGTTCCTGCATGGACCTATTGCCTTTATCGTCATGACTTTGTAATCGTTCCCTGGCAAGTTTCCAGTATCCATTGTCTAGTCGCAAGTCAGCAGCGCGTATCATTGTCAAGACACCAAGCGTGTGTCGTCTAGTGCGATGATTAGTGGAGGTGCCCACGATCACACGACGGTACCCGCGAAAGATATGAAATCGTTAATGTGCATTCACCGAAACGGGTAGTCAGTTCAATTACATTCTTAAACAGATAGAGGGGGCCGCCGATCAAGTCTCCGGCTCTGAGGTCCTTGTTGGCGAAGCATTGTTCGCCGAATAGGAAGGGCGTTCCGTTTGAAGACCGGGCCGACAGGCTAGTCCCATCGATGCGTCAAGGACGGCCCCATGGAATACCCGAGCCTGAGCCTGCGTACAGATCCAGTAGATGACGTCAGCTATCTCTCGCGGATCGATCAAGCGCCCCTTGGCAAGCATGCCTCGTGTCATCGGCATCGCCAGCTCTTTGTTCGTCATGGACGCTCTCATCATGTCGGTATCGGTAGCACCGGGTGACACGCAGACGACATCCACGTGGGATCGGATGAGGTCCGCGGCGAGGTGCTGAGTGAGGTAAGCGACAGCGGCTTTGGACATCAGGTCGGAAGGGTGATATTCGGGAAACACAGCGCCGGAAGATCCTCCGACTGAGCCCACCATTACGACAACGGCCCGGGTCGGCCCAGACATAAGCGGGATCAGCGCGTCCGATACCCACAGTGGCCCCAATGCGTTCACCCTCATCAGCGCTTCATCGCGACACGCCTTACTCAACAATTGCTGGATATGGGCGCCCCTGGAGCCTGCGTCTAAGTGTTCGCGAGCATCGTTGTCACGAAGGTTTTCGTAGGTCAAGACAGTCTGCGACCCGAGCGCGGCATTGTTGACAAGCACGTCAAGCGGTTGCCCATCAAGCCATCGAGCAACGTCATCATGGAGCGCGACGACACTTCGGAGATCACCCTGGTCGCATCGCACCGCCGTCGCCGTCGGATACCGCTCCACCAGGCGGGCCGCAGCCTCGGCATGCCGCAAATACGTGAACAGAACGCGGTGTGATTCGCCACAGAACGCCTCGACGATCGACCTGCCGATTCCGCTGGATCCGCCCGTCACCACGACGTTCTTCACGGCACCCGGCGGTAACGTCATGCTCTATGCCTTGTAACGCGGCGCCGCAACATGTCTGGCCCCGGTCCGAGTTGGACCCCCCAAACCACCGGAGAAATCCAGCAAAAATGAAAAACGTTGACGCACGGGGTTCATGACATGCGTCAGGACTCATGAGTCATGACTTATGGGAGCCCGATAATGTCCGGGCGTACCGTTCCCTTGGCCTTGCAGCCGCAGGCCTCACGGCGGCGAACCGTGCTCGCCCCCCTCTGCGCTCCACGCCGATGACTCGCAAGCGTGGGCGCCCGGGCGACAGCATTCCTGGCCAGTTCATCATGCGTATTCCGAGACCTGACGGCCTCGCTGTGGACCGAGCACAGTGCAACCACTGCTCCGACAGAGTGGCGTACTCGAAACTGTCAGTACTGGGTCGTCATGCCAGTAAATGCAAATTGGTATTTTTCAGCTGTGTGAGCGCTCGTCTTCCACTTAACATAGGTATGGTGTATATTCGGTTCCCAGGACGAAGTAGACTGAGGCCATGCGGTGCTGTCGCACCCGTCATGGCTTCTGGCCCCGTTCGTCATCAGATGCGCGAACCTTGCGTCAAACGCCACTGCATCAAGAGCTCGCTCGGCTAGCCGAGCTCCGTCTTGGTGTTGATCCATACCTCTTGAGGATATGGAGGAGGCTGATGTTCTACGGGGACGTTTGCTCTACCGGCGGGCATTGCCGTTCACACTTGTTGACGACGATCTACGGTGCGACCAATAACGCGGGTATGCAAGCCCTGAAACTGATGGCCGCTGGCAGGACCTGCTTGCATGCACCGTCCAAAGTAAGGCACAATGGCGGACGCTTGCTGCAGCTGACGAACGTCTTTGTTTTGTACAGCGTCATTCCTCATGGAGCAATGGGCCGGAGATGACCTCACGATCAGGAAGACGGTACGCTGGCCGTAACTTCTTCAAGAATGCCCGCCATAAGTACTCGGCCAGCCTGCGCTTTGGTCTTGCCCTCAACGAGGCGTGTTTAGACACCATCCGCTGACGACGAATTTGGGAAAGCGATTATTCCGTTTCGAATGTTGCCACACTGAGCACTGAGGCCATCATCGGCTGGAGATGGTGATATTATTAATTGGCGGTCTTCGTCGGTCCGGCAATGAGCATTTTGTCGAGCATGATACTGATTCGGACCTTTCTCCAAGGCGTGAGGAAGGTCTCCGGGTCGGGATAACCTGATTTCTTCCAAATGCCGAGAACCTGGACAGCAACTTGCTTGCCGACCTTCTTCTTTTCAGCGGCATCGTTGGCCACTGCTGACGCTTGCCATTTAGGCGACGCACTCATGCACTGCAGAAGGAACTTCACGATTTTCAGGGTTAACTGTGATCCAGCCAGTCAGCCGTTTCCTGTGCACGAGCCCTTCTTCTGCTGAAAGCGCTCACATACCTGAAGCTGCTGTTTACGCAGCTCCTCGCCTTTAGGACCATGTTTTCCACTTCCCTACAGTGTGCCACCGGTAACGATACGATCATCAAAGGTGATTAGCCAACGCACCTTTGCCCCCTGTGAAATGGAGCGTTTGCCCGATGGTGACGTTTGGGCGCTCGGTGACGCGGTCCACGTTGTGCTGACAGCGGGCTTGATGTCTGACACGGCAACTGCCTGATGAGGAGCGTCATCTGTCGGTGTGGATGCCTGCGGCAGGGAGGTGACCGCCGGTCCCGGTTTCGCCTGGACGCCGTCTAGTTTCGACCCGGATGCAATACCGTTCTCGGCAGGGGCTCTTCTGTGGGCAATCTCCTCCTTGTTGTTGCTGGCTTCATCATCCGGCTTCACTGCTTCTCTGGGTTTGTAAGCCGGAACGGGTCGCACCTCGTCTTTCTTGAACGGGAAGCAGGGGCAAACGCTGTTGGTCACAGCGTATCCCAGAACGAGTTGCATAGCCCATCCGCTCTGGACATCTTCATGGTTGCCTTCAATCTCATGGAATGACACAGGAAATACGTTCGCCTTGTGGATCATGTGTCTGTATCGACAGGCAAAACATTTCAGATATCAAACCGGCTGCACATAAATCTGGCGTGACTGACGACTGCCACCAGATGAAGATCATGGTGGCCCAGACAACGCCGATCTCGCATGCGGCAAACAGGTATTTGAATAAAACTTGGTGGTCGCTGTAGGTCGCTTGGCTGACTCCGGACAGAACAGTCAACCCGCTCTGGACCAATAGGAACAGACTGAAGACTGTGCCGAGCCGGGCGACCGATTTCGTCACAGCAAAGTATGCCTTCTCCAGGACGGTATCCTCACCAGCCTCCCAGTGTCCTGCCGATCATGTCAAAGAGGCGGGACCAGGCAACAATAGCACATAACGGTACCGAGAGAGCTCGTGACCCAGAGGCTTAGCAGTGGGAAGTAGAGGCTGCAGATGCCGCCGATTGACCCGGCAACGATAAGCGAAAGGGCGAAGTAATTTGTCGACGGGTCTCGCTCTCCTTCCATGGATAGCCCAACATCGGACACTCCCAAGAAGAAGGTCAACAGGATAAACGGCTTGTGGAATCGGAAAAATCCAGGAACGTCGGCCAAACACGTCAGCGGCTCTGTTGACGCGTGCAAGATCAAGATCAGTATCGTAAACAGGAAGAACTGGAGAATGGTCGGTAGCGTGCTGATCACAGGCCGGACGACAGATGGGAATTTGCCCCATTGGTCGATGATGTTCAGTGTGGCGATAAACGCCCGAATGACGCAGACGCCGGTAATCAACAGAACCATCGCGTATAAACAGAACCGGGAGTCCCGTCTCTCGACGTTTCTCCAAATTCGGGATACCAACAGGAACATGAAGAGGACAGTTAGAGCGGGAACGACGACGAATACCCAGTATTGTAAATCCGTCATCTTAATGTGGAGAAAGTTCTCCACCTGGATCTGGAAGTCGGATTCCGACATCGCTGGACAGGGTGCAACGTGACCAACTCTCACGCGTCCATGCAGGCGGCTGGGAACCGCGCAACGCGAGCGATGTCCTTCTTGATGCCTATACAAATCCACTACGTCCCTGTACGCCGATCGATCCACTTCGCGATATGATGGTACCGACAGCGTCTGTGTTTCCTAAATCTCATATACAATGTGACACATCGAAGATAGGCATTTCTTATTGAAGAAGCGGCTCGAGCGACGCAGCCGAAGTGACAATTTGGGCGGCTTCAGACTCGTTACCTTGTGCGGCCAGATCCTGGGCAGTGGCGTATAAACGTTCGCGTAGTGCCAATAGCCTGGCCCGGGCAATAGGCGACCAGGTCAAACGGGCAAACTTAGCAACAACGTCCGACTTCTTCATTGCCGGGTCCGGATCAGCAGGGTCGATTTTCGTCCACGATGAAAGCTCCTAAACAGATTACTGAGTAACGACGAGCACATCCAGGACACTATCGATGCACCTTTTCCACTTGTGAACGATCTGGTTGGCGTCCAAGGCCCATATCCCCGATCAGGACAGCGTTCAGCTCCGGAAGACGAATAACGCGATCTTCATCTCCGGGGAACGCCTTATCCAGCACCTGCAGGCGTGTTCACTTCACCTTAGAGCAGGGATTGTGCTCAGCGGCACCTTTCTGAAATCGTCTCCAGTTTCAATCTTGTCCCAGAAGTCGAGTGACTGTCCCGGGACGCCGTCCAGGAACCAACGAGGTCGTGGAGGTGCATCTGTGCTGGCGTACTTCTTCTCGCCGTTGTCCCCGTACTGCCTCAGTAGGTCAGCCCGACGTTCCTGGGCCCGTTTCGCCTTGAGGCGCTGCACAACGCAACCATCAAGTTAGCGAACCAGGTCGCGTCCAGGATGGGCGCATGTGGTCCAACCTCAGCATCAGCGATTATGGTCTTGGACAATTCTGATTGCTGACCAGCACGACTGCCGCGTCTATGCGGCGTCCAGTCGGGTTTCTTCTTACCGAACGCTAAGGCTGGGCGCACAGGGGCGCGGCGAGGCTCCGGGGGGACGGTACCGTTGCGGATCAGGTCGGCGTACAACCGTTCCGCCTGGGCTCGCTCCTCCTGCGTCACATCTGCACTTCCTTAATCGACAAGGTCACAGTGGGCGCGTTTGAGCGCCGTCGTACAGGCGTGGTCCAGGACTGTTAGCGTCGGGACATGATGGATGACGTGAAGGCGGTAGTTGAGCTCCTTGGCCAGAGGATTGCCCTCCAGATCTGCAATCCCCATCCGTTTAACGATAGGCGAGGCAACCTGAAGCCCCCCGCCGCCATCATCGTACCCAAATTGTCTAGCTGCGTCATGTGCTTGAGAAGCGGCAACGTCTCGAGGAGGTTCTTCAGTCGGTTCCCGGATAGGGACAACCGCTTCAGGTAGTGTAGGGCGGCGAACGATTCGGTCTTCAGCGTGCTGACCCGATTGTTGTTCAGGTACAGCTCCCTGAGCCGGAAACAGCTCTCCAGATTGTCGACGCGCTGAATCCGGTTGTCGTTCAGGTAGAGGACGTTCAGGTTGACGAACCTCTCGAAATGGTCGATGCGCGTAATGTTCCGGCCGCCCAGGTGTATCGCCGTGCACTCGCGAATCGTCTTCCCGGTACAGACCGGCAACACCGAATACGGGTCGCTGACCACCTCGGGTTCGTCGGCCCAGTTCAGCAACATTCCACGACCCGATCCCAGGCAGGAATTGTTATACTGAACGGTAGGCACGCGACAGACTGGAACCCAATGGAATCTTCGTTACGGAACGCTGAGTGGGGCGCCTCTCAAATTAGGGGTCGCCGGGGCGAGTGGTCGTCGTCGTCCACGATGGCACAGCAGCGCGCGTTCCAAAGCGTGCGATCGGCGCTGGTCGCGTCACGAGTTCCCAGTGATTTCGAACTGGCCGCCGTACTTCATCGTGCAGGTCGGGTAGGCAGCGGGGCGACGTTGCGCTCGGTTGATGCCGTTACTCATGTCGTGCGTTGCGGGTAGTCGAGCTGGAGAGGACCACGTCTGACCAAGATGACGCTCTGCCTGGCATTTTCATGCGGCGACTTCTGCCCTGTCTGCGAAAGTTCAGGCCCCGTCCGCTTGCCCGAGTGATCATCGAGTTACAGAGAGCGCAATGGGTGTGCGTCCCCTTACACACCGCTCCAGCGGCGTTGGTGCGTTCTGACCTTCTGCTGTCAGGGTCCCCGACACGGTTGTCGTCAAGGCGCTGAACCGCACACGGTCGTTGCTTCGAAGTGCGCATCAGCTTAGCCATGGCGATCTCGTTCGAATGGCGATACCGTTCGCCACGAAATCGTCGTCGCTGTCATGGCGGGACCCGTTCTGCCTCGACCAGATGGCGCTGGCCACGTTGAACCGCCTAGACACAATGCCCTGCTCGAAGCTGGTCGCTATGGCGACGCATCTGGTCAGTGCTGGATACGACAACGTTGAGTTCTACGCGCGCGTCATCTCTCAAGCGGCATCCCAAGCTGACCGCCTCACAACGGTCGAGGTTCGCGACGTGCTACACGTGTTCGCCATGTCGCGATGTGCACCTGACGCGATCGACGCCTTATGCCGACAATTATGGCGTTGTCGTCTGGAGGATGTCCCGGCCAGCGTTATCGTTGACCTGGTGCGAAGCCTGACGTCTGGCGACGATGTGCGCGATGCCAGACTGCTCGAGCGCATCGCCATGCACGCTGTGAAGAACGCTGAGATGTTCGCCGTCGAGCACTTGGTCGCGCTTTGCATCGCCTTCATCCGGCATGTCGACCTTCGTAAGACGATTGGTGCCCGGTCCCTTTTTATCACCACACGAGCGCGCCTAGCGCCGTGCAACCTGATGGCTATCCCTCCGGGCCTCCTGTCTGATATCGTTCGCGTATTTGTTCGCAACGGCGACGTTGTCGGCGATGGTTGCACGATTGGCCTGCAAACGCGTTTGTCGAGCTGCGTCCTGCACCGAATCGATGCCCTGCCGTCGGATCGGCTCGTTGCTCTCGGGAGCGCGTTCCTTCGCACGCTGAAGAAGAACCCGTCGCTAGCCACTGCCATTGCGATTCGTCTGGATCAGGAGCAGTGGCGATTCACTGCCGTCGAGCTTCGCACCTGGATTCAATCGTTGGCGTTGAACCCGACGATTCCTGCACTGCAGTCACCGCTGGGGCAGGCTGTCTCGATGGCGTTCAACCGGGTCGCCCAGTTCGACACGCCCGCACTGATCCAAATGGCCAACAGTTTGGTTGGACGTGGACACGAACGCCTGCCCTTGGCGGCCGCCATCGTACTCGAACTCGTCGAGCGTGTCAACGACGTCGCGCTCGACGCACTGACCGCCAAGCAGCGTGCAACCCTGATCATGCTGCTGACAAGGATGTCGTCACTTCGGTCGGACGTCATGAGCGTATTCGTCGAGCGGTGTATGACGAGGACGTCGAGCGCCGAAGAGATTGCTGCCGTTATGTGGGCTGTCGCTCGAGACGTGTTCACTGTCCCTGACGAGTTCTGGGCCGTGTCGACCAAGAAGGTTCTCAGCGGGACGCCTTCGTTAGCGGTCGCGTCTCGTGCCGCCTGGGCAATCGCTGCCGCCGATGCATTGCACGTCGAAGGCGCCGATGTATCTGCACTGTGGGCGCTTATCCTTCATCGGACACGAGAGACGCAACCGCCCGACGCTTCGCTGCGCCAGACCTGGCAGGCGCTGTGCTGGACCAGGATGCGGCGGTACGCGCTCCCGCAGGACAACGACGCGGACGTCCGCCTTGTCGAGCTCGTGTCACATTCCGCAATGCTGTTCGCGCCAAGAGCACCGCCGTCAAGCTGGCTCGACCACCTCGAGGACACCCTGGCACGGATCCAGTCCGGCCGGACTGAACGCAACGTCCTCTGCCCGACGACGGCGTACCGGTTGCACATGACCGTGAACCCGCCTGGATCCCGGCACCGCGTCGGCATCGTGCTCCTCAGCCCGCACTGCTACGTAGCAGGTCGCATCCTGACGGGCGGCGCCCAGCTGCGCCAGCGCCTCCTGCTGTGGGCCGGCTGGCGCCTCCTCTCCATCCCGTTCTGGGAATGGCCGGCCTCGTCCCCCGAATCCTACCTCAGCGCCCGCCTGGAACAGCTCGGCGACTTCGCTGCCGCCCCCATAAACTAAGAGCAGTACGGGTTGCCTGTCGCCTTACGGCAGAGTCGAACCGACGACGTCCGTCCAGCAGGTGATCGCGGCGCATCTGCGGCGGTGATTCGGCACGTCGTCGCTGTTGCGCGATGCACGGTCGCGGTCGTGGCCACGGCCGTCGCGCCAAGGGGTCGACGTTGCGGGAGCATCGGTCCCGAGCGACGGCGTCGTTCTCGAGGCGCCCGCCTCCGTCGGCAGGTGCGGGCGGGTTGCGATGCGACCGCGGGCGCCGGTTGTGCTGATTCGGGTGGACGTGCAGCAGTGGAGTCTGGCGGGTCGGACGATGATGCCGGGCAGGACGCGCCCGAGCCGAGGCGGGACAAGTTCTCCAGGCGGGCGCTGCTGCCGAACGCGAACCGGGCGCTCGGTGTTATCGAGACTGATGACGATGCCGCCACCGAGCGTCGACGCCGTCGCGAGTTGACCTACCGGCTTCTAACGGAACCTCGTAGGAACGCCTGCAGTAGCCAAAGGGTCTAAAGCGGTATCTGACGATCGTTTGTAGCGGATGAGGACGCGTACCGACAAACGTTTGACCACACTGCTCACGATCAGGCGTTGCTTCGCGATGCCGCACAACGCTTGTTCGAAATCGATCTAGATGATCTGGCGCGATCGCTCGAAAGGCTTCCCGTCCATGTGCTGCTTCGGCTGCCGAAAGAGTACGCTGATGCCGCCGACGCATCGACCGAGGACGCAGGACAAGCCGCGCCTGCTCCTGGGCATAAGGAGCCGGTGACGGCCGAAACAGGTACAACGCATCGTCCAGTTCCTCATCCCGCACCTGCCACCGAGCCGGTCCCCGTTGCAGTGGCATCTGCCGGATCTGTACCAAGCGCTGCACGTAACAATGTCGCCATCGCGGACGACCTGGATGATCTACTGGATCAGCACTCCGGACGGCGGGTGCCACCGGCCGCAACGACGACGCCTGCTGTTTCGGTGGATGCCGACGATGCTGACGCCGAGCTCGATCGCCTATTGGAGGAGTTATGAGGAGCCCCACGTGCATATCGTTTCCGGTACGTTATATTTAATTACACACAGACGCATGCCACGATACAGGGCCAATCACTTGTCGGAAGGGGGCGGAGCTATGCTTGATGCTGGCCGAGCACGTCAGTTGCTGTTGCTGGCGACAGCTCTGGAGCGACAGGCATCTGCAAACATGTCAGCGAAACGAGTCCTTAGGCCTTCGGGTCCGATCGTGTCGCCATGTTCGCGCCTCCCAGGAAACAACGATCGATGACGTCACCTGGGTGGCCCGTCTTCCGGTGCTGGCCGTGACGTCATGCATCGGAAGCAAGGAACGTCTCCGGTCAGCAAATAGCTTCACTAGTAATCGTGGTAGCGTCGAAGCATGCCTCGGCGACGATATCACCGTCGGCGTCGTCGCCGATACGAAAGCGACAATGACGACAACGTAGAGGCCGATCCAGGCGAGAACGCGGCAACACCGCCGCCGATGCCTACAGCGGATGCCCAGGACGCTGATGACGCCCCACGCCGGGCGCCAGATCGTGCCGAACAGCCCGATCCTGATAGCGAACCCGTTCGCCGTCGACGACGTCGGCAACGCGATCTCCCGCAGGACGATAACGACGACGCCGCGCCCGCCCAACCAGTGCAACCTGCACAAGAATCGCCCAGGGCACGCGAGGAGACGTCTGCTGTTCCGGATACCACTTCGAGGCGTCGCGACGACGCCCCTCAAACAGGTACCAATGGTTCATCATGGTGGGATCAATGGAACGGACCGGCGCAGGCCGATTCCTCACCAGCGGATCCTGATCCTGGGCGGAACAACACCGACGAGCATCGCAACGAGCCACCTGCGGCTGGTGACGACGGTCCATCGTGGCGGGATCGATGGAACCAGCCAGAGCCGGCAGGTTCGCCACCAACGGAGCAGGCGAATCGCCCGGCGGCTCCTGATGGTCCCGACCGAGGCCATCGCAGCGAGGCTCCTCAGGCAGGCGATGATGGTCCATCCTGGTGGGATCGGTGGAACCAGCCTGAACAAGAGGATGCAACGCCGGCTAATATGGCGGAGCGCACGAGTCGCGATCCTGATCCAGAGCAACGTCATGGGGATCGTCAGGCAGACGACGACGACGGGTCATCTTGGTGGGATCGATGGAACCGACCAGACCAGGCGGAACCGGCCGATCCGAATCGCGATTCTGACGGGGTGCATCGCGACGAAGCACCTCAGGCGAGCGACGACGACCCGACGGGGCGGGATCGGTGGAGCAGGCCTGAGGACAATGAGTCGCCGGCGACTGACAAGGCCGGAGCTGAACTTGTTCCCGACATTAGTGAGCAGCGTCGTCGTCGTGATCGTCATCGTCCTGACCCAGGTGACGCTTCTGCGCCTGGTGCTGACGAGGACGCCGGTGCTGGTGCGCCAGCAGAGCCCTGGTGGAAGTCACAGCCGTCCAACAGTGGCCCGCTCGACCATCAGGGCGACGAGCCTTCCGGCCGTCCACGCCCGGTTGATCAGGGAGACACTGCTGATGCAGACGATGAATCTCGTGCCATCAGGCGGCAGAGTCGTCGACTGGGGTCCAACGCCGTCGATGTCCCCAATGACGATGAGCGTCGCCGGGGCCGTCGGAGGCGGAACCGACGCCCAGGTACCGATGCCGATGCCGATGAGAGCAATGACGCCGCACCGGATGACAACAGAGGCGCTTGGGACAGCAACAATGCCAACGAACAGGCACCCGAGCGAGACAATGACGATGACGATGGTGATGACGCCAGGCGGCGACGTCGTCGTGATGGCGGCGCACCTACCGTCCCAAGCGGTCAGGACACTGCTCAGCCAGCCGATCTTCAAGGTGCCGACAACACCAGTGGCAACCCCCGGCGGAATCGTCATCAGGCACCTGTCGATCCAGCTGAAGACGACAAGGGACCCGCTTCATTACCGGATAGTCAAGGACGCGGTCGGGACGATCGGATCGCCAGCGACGTCCCGGACGATCCCGGTGCCGCGACGAAATGGAATAGGTGGGGCCGCCCCGACGACAACGATGATGACAATGGGACGGGGCGCCCGGACGACCCTTCCAACCACCGATCGATCGACCAGCCTGACAGCGACCCGCCTGCTCATCAGTCTGCTGCTGCGGTACCAAGTCAGGTCGACGCCGACGATCGATCGGGTGCCCGCAGGCCTTGGTTCAGTCGGAGGACAGGGCCTCCAGGATCGCAGGCTGGGTTACCACCGGACGATGACGCTGTCGCATCGTCACCAGCCGGTGATGAGCAGCGTACACCGAGCGCTACTGGGATTAATGACGATGGGAGAACTGATCGGCACGGTTCACCAATTACGCCGCCTCTCGGCCACGTCGCCACAGGGTCCCGGAAGTCATCGCAGGTGCCGCCGAACCGGACGAGTGATTCACAACGTCCCGACGACGTGACTGTCAGGAACGACGACCATGGCGCACCAACGAGCCCATCTCGCCCTGACGCGAACACTGGGTCACACGTCCCGAATCGACCTCAGACACCTGTCGAGTCGGCTGGCCCGGTCGACCCGCGTCAGACGCCGACCCAAGTCCCCACAGCATCGAGGAGGCCATCCCAAGTGGCCAACCAGGCGGGGGATTCGAGTTTGCCTTCAGACGACATGGCCGACCGGAACAACCGTCATGGGACGCCGATTACGCCACCTGTCGCCGAAGCGCCCCAGGGTTCCAGGAGGCAGACGCAGGCGTCGGATCGTGCTCAGCAGGCACCTGACGAACGGGCTGGAAAGATCGACCGTCATGGGACACCGATTACGCCACCTGTCGCCGAAGCGCCCCAGGGTTCCAGGAGGCAGTCGCAGGCGTCGAATCGTGCTCAGTCCCCTGACGAACTGGCTGGGAAGACCGACCGTCATGGGACACCGATTACGCCACCTGCCGCCGAAGCGCCCCAGGGTTCCAGGCGGCAGACGCAGGCGTCGGATCGTGCTCAGGCGCCTGACGAGCGGGCTGGAAAGGTCGACCGTCATGGGACGCCAATTACGCCGCCTGTTGGTCAGGTCCCCGCTGGCTCCCGGAAGTCGTCGCTGGCGTCGGATCGGGCGCGTGATTCAAGACGACCGTCGGATGATCACGCTGGCCGGCATGGCACACCGATTACGCCGGCTCTCGTTGAGGTCCCAGATCAGGACGGGGCACCCGCTGAGGCCAGCAACGTTAGCAGCGCGGCCGCAATGCCCAGTGATGGCCAGAAGGGGTCACCTGAATCTCGTCGCGCTTCCGAGCAGACGCCGGATGGACGGGAAGCCACGTCTGAGGCAATCAAGGACGAGGCAGGCGCCGCGGTAGGTGACCCGGATGCTGCCGACGAGGACGCCAAGCCAAAGAAGAAGAAATCGTGGAATCTGTTCGGCATGTTCGGAGACGATGACGACGCACCGACCGAGGCGCCAGAGCAGTCGGCGGAAGCTGGTCAGGAGCCTCCTGTACCAGAGTCCCCCACTGCGGTTGATGGACAGGGGCCGACGTCCGACGACGTTGTCCCTGCGGCAGTGGAGGCATCGCAGGCGATCCCGACAGCCACTGAAAGCAGCAGGAAGGCGACCAGGCCGGGGAGACCGCGGGTTGCCGTTCGGGCGCCGAGGAAGCCGCGCAAGGCGCATCCCAGCAAGCAGACGCTGTATGAGGACGACCACAGGACCAAGAACCGTGCGTGCCCAGTCGGCGGCCTGCATGAGCTGGAGCCTTCGTGGGCATCGAAGAAGGGCCTGGTCTGGGCGGTCGCGACCTTCCCCGTTCACTGGTTCGTGCCGAACCCGTTCAGGAAGTGCATCAAGTGCCGAGAGGTCCAGCTGCCTGAAGAGGAGCAAGCCCAAGCGGACGGGAATACGCCAGCGCGGAAGCCACAGGTTCCTGCCGCTCAAAGTTAAACCACCGTCACATTGCTCTACTACAACGACCGTAGGCTCTCCGGTGTGTATTCAGGCAGAATGCTTCTGGTTCGCTTTATGCTGGAACGGGTTGCCGGGGGCGTGCACACGACGTCGCTTCACTTTCTTCGTCCTGCCGCGATCGTAATCAACGTCCCAATCGGTGCGAGGCAATTCGCTGACATCATCCTGATGCTGACGCAACAGGACGCGTCTTTCGAAACCGTCGTCGTTGCTGTTCTCCCACGTTGCCAGGTTGCGCGGGCGCATGACAGCCGATGGATCGACAGCGGTCAGAAAGACGCCACCGCCAGGCGTGGGACGTCGCAGATGAAGAGGGTAGTACCGTTGTCGCTGACGAGATACTAGCACCATCAGCTTCCGTTGGCGTTTACACAGCTGAGACGCAACAGGGCGACCACCAACAGGTCCAATGGAGATCGCAGCATGGCCACCGGAACTGTGATTAGGAGGAACAGCGTTCGAGGCAACAGCCTCAGCAGAAGCGGCGACTGATTGGGGAGCAGGCGGAGCAACGCCCGTTTGCTCGTTCCTACCAACCAGGTCACCTTCCATTGATTTGAGGAACTCGTCGGCCCTTCGGGACGGCGCCGCCGGTGCTGGCAACCGGCATGGGGCAGGCTCGGGACGACGTGCCTTTGGCGTACCGGCGGGCGCGTTCTTCGAATAGAAGAGCAGGTATGGTTTCTGTTGCAGAACCTGGACGAACACGTAAGTGAACGGGCAAAACCGTAGCCGCCAGCGGTTCATACGTTATCAGCGCTCGTCTTGCTGACGCATTCGTCATCCATACAGTACCAGGTGCCATTCGAACCCTTCACGTAGGCGACGTAATGACCAGACCTCGGCCCAGAGCCGATGTGGACGACGAGGCCAAACAGCGTGTACGTCGCCCCAGAGGCTTTCCCACTGACGAATGGAGCCAGGTCGAGGTAATGTCCATACTGGACGGGCTTGTTGATCTTGGCGCCCGTGCACAGGAACCTCTTCAACTGAATCGTCAGGACGGGCGGCGCGACGTCGATGGTTAGTCGCTTCTCTGCCACAGAGCGCTTGTGGCATTTGCCGCACAAGTACATGTTCTGCCCCGACAGGATTTCGGGCGCCGTGAAATGTTTCAGCGCCTGCTGAACGCTCGAAGCGCGGATGAGCTCCAGGGAAACGTCGAAGAATGGGTCGAATGCGTCAGACGTTCCGGAGCAGGATCGGCAGCGGACCTGAGATCGGAAGCGCCCGCCGAAAATGGAATCGACGATTTTCGCTGCAGGGCTCGATTTCTGCATGGCTTCGAGGCACTTACAGAGGAATTCGTGGGAATCCTCCTGGCGTCCCGGACGGAACGACGACGACAACGTGCGCAGGTTTCCAACGAGATGACGAGGCGATTTCGGTGCGCCGCCTTGGAGAGCCATCGGGACATGCTGCTGCAGGAAGCACAGCATACAGAATTGGTTTCTTGCGCGGGCCCGGCAATTCTGATGAATGCCGCCGAGGAACAGGTTGGCAAGTGGGGCCGTGTGCGTCAAGCACTGAATGACGCTGTTCAGAAAGCATGTGTTGCCCAGGTTCTGAAGGCCGCATGCGGACCCGAATGGTTTAGCCCACTGCAGAGCAACGGGGACTAGCTCGCACTCATTCTTCTCCTGCTTCCCAGATCGATGCTGTGCGACCCCGTTCCTCCCGAACCGGGGTTTAACGAACTCTAGACGCCTAGGGAGCGGGTTGCCGGCCACCTTGGCATGGCATTCAACGACAATCCCCATCGGGAGTCGGCTCTGGAAGCCTGAATCGTGGCGGTGCGCAAACACTCCGTGCGGACGCCGCCACGGACTTGCAATCACAAAGCATGGAGACGGCGCAGAGCGGACACCCGCCCGACGCTGCGGATCGAATCAAAAGACCGCTTGCGCTGGGCCAGCCATGTTTTGTCGGCGGCACGGCGCTCATTTGTCGAGGAAGGCACTGTAAATACACAGGTGCATAATTTTACACTCACGCATACCATTGGCAGCAATACAACGATATAACAGGATGTTATGGGTCTTGTTCATCGAATGGAACACGGTTATGACTTGCCTGCAATAAAGGTTTGGTCACCTGGCAGGAACAGATGCTGCTCATCCATCATTCATGCCCAGTCAGAAATCATACGTGTACACGAGCTAGGGGAGACCATATCGTAGGCTCGGACAAGTTCCCGCCAATTCGTCGCCGCTGACGTTCCCCGAGTGACGGCGCAATATTTCTGTCGGGCCGCGCATTTTCTGCCAGTCCGTTGTTGCTTGACGACGAACGGGATTGGTGGCTGCGGCGATTGCCGATCGTGAGTGCGAACAACGTCGGCGTGTGGGGATAGTCACAGGCTGAGGGGTGACATAATCATTGCCAACGGAAACGTCGTCGGAGCGGGCCGGCGCGGGACGACCACGGTGCCGGCATGTCCGACTATTGATCGTCGTCCCATGAGCCAACGGGATCACGACATGGACGAGGAGAAGACGTGCTGCCATTGCAGGTACGACCTATGCAATAGTTGTCAAACACTCTTGCTGACGCTAACACAGTTCTATACTTATCCGACATGGCGTCCACCAGGACAGAGGTCGAAGAACGGTCATGGAGGATAAACACGTCATTTATCACCGTTTCAACGATCTCGTGCAAAGAGCTTTGGTCGACAAAGCTCTTGAGGCACCCGAGTTTTTCCCGCTGACACACCAGTCGGTGTACGTTGGCCTCTTTGATGGCCATGCGGGTGTCGCGGCTGCTGAGTTCTGCAAACGGTATCTACATGAAAATATCGCTCGGAGCGTTCCATTCAGTCGAAATATGGCTGAAGCCATGGTTAAAGGGTACTGGTGCGTGAGCGGGTCTGGTTACATTGCGCGCTGACAAGTGGGCGCACAGGTTCTTGCTGACGGACAGGCAGTTTTTGGACACGGCTCGACTGAGCAATGAAGAGTCTGGATCCGTGTGCGTATCCGCAATTTACTCGGCCAGCGACAGCACTTTAACGATCGCCCATGCTGGCGATTCTCGAGCTGTCCTTTGTCGTGGTGGGCAGGCAATTCTGCTTACGGATGATCACAAACCCACCTCGTAAGGCATGCTGAAAATTTGGCGATTGTATGTGTATTCACGTGATGGTGCTGCTGCTAGGCTTGAAGAGCGCGTCCGTGTGGAAAAGAATGGGGGGACGGTTGAATGGGATATGCTCAACGGCGTACTCGATGTTTCAAGAGCAATTGGTGACTTCGACCGTGATCTGGGTTTGAAGACTAAAGGGCTGACAGCTCAACCTGAGACACAACTTGTACGTCAACATTGCAATTCGCTGTGGGCATTCGTGACAAAGTTTCTTAGGTTAACATCGATGCTGATGATGAGTTCGTTATATTGGCTTGCGATGGACTTTGGGACGTTATTGGATCTGAAGAGGCAGTTCAGTTCGTCAGATCACACCTTTTCGCGTCAGTTGGACGTTGATTATTTTCCGATTACGTCGTGCTGACGAATGTGTGTTAGTCATGATAGCGTTGATGCCGCTAGCGAATTCCTGGTACAAGAGGCGATTCGGAGGCACAGCGACGACAACATCACCGTTATTGTCATAGGTTTCCAGAAACTGGATGCGGTTTCAAAGACAAGTGGGTCCCCACCTCGTTCCATAGTAGAACTGCATCGTTCTGAATACGTGGTTTTGTGCCATTAGAACGGATAGTCCCTACCGATGCGGTGGTTGACCAGTTGCCTGCATTTGCTGTTATCCCCTCGTCGCCACTCATTTCTCCTGCCAAGCCACCCGATCGCAGACGGCGTCCAAAGATGTGCGCCAAGGGCCTTGCCCATGTGCAAGGCCTACTTGGCTGAACGGAAAAGCATTTTTAAACCCCTGGGCCTGTCGGATTCAGTTCCAGCCTAGCAGCATAGGCTGAGGCAGGGTCGACGCCCTATACCGGCCTCGTCTGGATTGGTCGTCCGGGCGTGTCCTATAACGATCATCTATGCAGTTTAAAACTCTGAATATACCCGTCAATCAAACTTTCGGCGGGTTGTCTCGAACTTTGACCGCCGTATGTGCCTACTTCCGTACAGCAGGTGTCGATATACGACCGAACATGACGTTTATTTTGATTTCGACGCGGCGCGCGCGAGATGAAAGGCGTTCCTCAACAGAATGGCGACGGTGACGGCGCCGACGTGGTCGACGACGGCGACCCGGTCCTGGTCCACGCGGTCCAATGCCGCGTCACCGTGTGGACTGACGTTGACGACAACGGATCCCGGCTTCACCCAGTCGGGCGGGATCGTAAAATTCGCGTCGCTGGGCGCGACAACGATGGTCGATGACGACGAGCATGCGTCCCGAAATGATGAAGTCGGTCGACGTGATACGCCATCTTGCGAGTGCTCGAAGACGGCGCCGGTCTCGACGTCGACCGTGAAGACTGATGCGGCATGACGTTCGACGAGAAGTCGGGCAAGCGGCCTACCGAGCGTTGACGAGTCGTTGATAACGGTCAAGGTGCGCCCGCGAATCGCATTGTGCTGTTCGCAGATGTGCGTGACCGCACTGGCAGCGATCTCGTCCTTCTCTACATCCTTCGGTGCCGCTATCAGGCTACGCGCGTGTTTGGCGTGGTGACCCGGGCGCAATACGAGAATGGCATGGACGGAATCGTCGCCGTTGGCCTGACTGACAGCATCCTCTACTTGCTCGGGGGCGATATCGCGGACCTCGAACTTGATGCCGCCAATGGACTTCGACATGCGCTTCACGCTCGCCACATACTGACGAATGCCGACGTCGTCGTGGATGCCGTCAGGAGTGGTGATCCTGAAAGCAATAAGGCGGACGCCTGCATCTTTGTACGCGATCTCGCGTTTCATCCTGGTGATATCATCGATGAACGCCTGCGCAAGTTGACGAGTTGTCGATCTGGTTGAGAAACGACAGGGGGATGCGGCCAGTTGCTGAAAGGACAACAGGCGCTGTGCCCAACGCTGCATATATAACGTCGAGGAGAAGAATACGAACAAGACGTTTGCAGATTCCCGCCCTTGCATTGGGGCCATCCGTCGGAAACTGGGTGAACGTGACTCACGGCACGAAACTTGTGACTATGTACCTACGTGGGAATGTTGGTTTACACGTTGACACAGAATCTGATCGCGGGGGATCGCTTGCCACCTTGCACGGGGTACTGTTGGTCGGTACTCCCAGATCGCGTTCTACATTAGCTCTAGGGGACGCCCATTCTTCATGGCCTAGCAGTGGCTATCACCTCGGGCCATGGAGCACCGTACCGACAATGACGACGACTTTGAGGTCACCCTTTACAACGGGGCGTCGGCGATTGCCGGTATGGATATCGACGGGGGTCTCATGCCCCGCTGGTACTACCGATGGATGGCCTGGCTTAAGCAAGGGTTCATCACTGCCCTCTACGTCATGTCCAAGACGACACAGCATTCTGACTGGACTAATATTGTTGTCGAGGTCGTCGAGGCGTTTCAGATGATGGCCCTGGTTCTGCCTAGCCAATCTTCAATGCCGTTCGACCTCGATCCTTCTATTGAACTGTGGGCACAATTCGTATCCCTGTTCACGCTTACCGAAGACCTGATCGGTTTGGTTGGCGGCGAATCCGCCATCTTCTTCTGCCTCGCCGTCATTATCGCATCGCTTGTGAATGGCATTTACGTCGGATATGCTTGGCAAACGGGCAAGTTTAAACATTTGTGGAGTATCGTCTCACTGAGGACCATAGCGGGTGCCTTGGTCACCTACCTTTACATCCCTGTTCTTATGACGCTCGTCTCTGGTCTTGACTGCATCGTGAAACCGACGACTCTTTCACCTGCCGCTTGCGGCGTGCTCTCGGTTGTCACCGTCATCGCTGGCGTGGCCTATATTAGTGTGTCCCTCTTTGTCGCTGCTACGTTCTTTGACGCTGACCCGGCGGCCGATTCCCCTGTTACGCGTCCGCACGCTCAGTTGGATCAGCTCCGTCTTGCCATCAAGACGGCACTCGTTCTGCTATCGGATGTCATCTGGCACAAAAGCTGGGCGAGTCAAGCCGAAGTGAAATGGTTCTGGGTCATATTCACCTTATTGTGCACCGTGCCCCCGACGTACTTATCAATCGAGTACCAGCCTTTCTACAGACCTCACGCAAACGAAGTCGGTGCGGTTCTGTCGGCTCTGACGGCGTGGTGCGTGTGCGCTGGCACAGGTGCGCGTCTGATTGTACCTGAATCGACCAGCGTAACTGTCTTGTTCTTTGTCGGGTTCGTGCTTCTCATACCGATCACGCTGATGCTGGTCCGACTACGGCGTCTTGCACTGGATCAAGTTTCCATTGAGCGATGCAGGAACGTCTTTGAAGTGGAGCTTTGCTGCAGACCGAAAGATGCTCGTAACCCCACGCAGGAAGAGCTTGATGCGATTCCGTTGAAGTTCGCAGCCGCCCACGAGAGGTTTCCACGATCGGCTTTTCTCTACATGTTCCAGTCAGTGTTCCTGCTGAGCATCAGGCATTCGCCGTTGTTGGCACGACGTGCATTGCTTCAGGCCGAATTGTGCCACCCATCCATGTCACAGGCCTTCTACATTTTCAAGCAGAAACACAGGCTTCGTGAGAATGTTGAATCGACACCAGGGGCGTCCAAGGGCATCGTTGCGTTCGCGAGCATGCAGAAGTACATGCAGGATGCTTGCTCATGCGACATGCAGTCGTGCAAGACGCTTGTCGCGTTCTGGAATGAACTGGACAGACCTGAGCCAGATATGGCCAAACTCATTCCCATCGCCGACGAGCTCGCGGCCGTCACGAAGAAGGCTCAGGAAAGCTATCAACAGCTACTGAAGCATTCGCCGAACAACACAAAGGTCCTGGACCTGTTCGGCGGTTTCCAGATTACGGTCCTCAACGACGCTGACTCCGCTGACCGAACTTACAGGAAAGCTGAGCGTGCTGTCAACATGCAACGGCGTGCAGCGGATGAGTTCGACGAGTCGACGCCCACCGTTATCATCGCGGCATGCGACGACCCAGACCAAGGTGTACATCAGGGCACCGTCCTTGACGTTAACGAGCAAGCTGCCACCCTGTTCGGTCGTGCTCTGATTGGCTCTGACCAATCCGAATTGTTGCTTCCACCTCTCTCCATCGTATTGCCGTCCGCGTGCGATCGGTATCTGGATGAAGGTTCCGACCATTTGTTCAATCGGCCCATTCAGGCGTTCGTGCGCGACACTAGACGCGACATGGTGTCGGTCACGGTTACACTTCGTCCTTTCAGCCAGGATGGCCTCATGTTCGTCATTTACGCGTCCATACGCCCAGCACGAACGACCAGACACTTAATCCTGGCCGATCCTGTCACTGGCGTTGTGAGTGCCATGACAACGGGAGCCGGCGTCTTGATGCGAATCGACGACAAGAACGAGGCAATAACCACCGATGATCTGATTCAGAACTACAGCGACGAACGCGACGTTTTCGTCAAACCAGGATGGCATCCCACTTCGATGAATACTCGCGAGGCGCTTGACGATCCCGGTGCCATCGACCTACATGTCGAAGAACTCACATTGGGTGATGTTACGTTTGACGTCATCGACATCGTTGTGTCGAAACCGTCGACCAGTACAATTGACGATGATGCGTTGATCGGGACATCGACAAGGTTGCAAGCTGTGCCGAATGACAGACGGGCGACGATTGCAAACGCCAGCCCGAAATCGGCAATATCGTCACCCGCACGGTCTCCAGGTGTACAAGGCACAACCGATCCGGGTGCGCTGATCAACCCTTCAAGAGCAAGTTCGCGTCGTCAAAGCATGCAAGTTGATTTGAAGTCTGGCGGTCGCATGGCGATCGCCGGCCCCAGTATGCCACTGGAAACATGTTCGTCCGTCCGGTCGGCGCCTAGAGCATCATCGGCACATCGTCGGTCCTTAACGAGTTCATCCCCCTCGGGTAAAATGGGTTCACAGCAGAGTGAAAGCCCCTCCATTTCCGAATTGGCTTCGGCACCGTCACCGCAACATCAGCGACGTAAGAGCGCGTCCGTGATGACGCTCAAGAATGTGCCGTCGTTGTCTGACCTGCAAACGCATCGTACCGGCACTGTCTGTTCGGTTCCTTCGCCGCAGCCGATGGTGTCCTCGGCACCGGCTCGTAATGCGAAAGAGTCTCGAGGGATGGCACAGGTGTCGAGTGCTCCGGGATCGTCTTCTGATGATTCCGACGCGTCGTCAGACGTAAGCGCGGTCTCGAAGAACTCGTCCCGTGCCTCCAGTGCGCATGGTCCTCGCTCATCACGCCGCTCCACATCATCGCTAGCGTCGATGTCGTCGCGATTCACACGACGATATGGCATGAAGACAGTGACGTCTGCCCCTTGTGATGAGGCGACATCTGCCTGTGCGCTTCAAATGAGGAGGACGCTCGTGAGCTCGCAGTCTCGTGGTATGGAACCCTCCCTGAAAGTCTTTCGCAATGTTCTCTGCATTTCCGACATCATTGTCGTCATCGTTGCGGTTGTGTTCACGTCAGTCCACCTTATGAATGTGAACAAGTTCTTGGCGATGCAGAGTATTGCTGCAGGGGCCGTTAATCGGCCGCATGACGTCCTCCAAATCGCATTCTGCGTGCACTATCTGATGATGCTTCGCAAAGGGGTCCAACTCTCGCCCATCCTTAGCGAAACAGCTATCCGTTCTGACCTGTATCGGGCCTCTTCGTCGTTGGGCAATGCCGATGCAGCAATCTTCAGTGGTATGTTACACAGTGTTGCTTGCTGTGACCGAACCACGCTGATGTTTGGCTGTTCCAGATCTGAGCACGTTCAGTGATGATTTGGTGTCCAAGTACGAACAGCCTACGGTCGCGCTGACGTATCTCGTGCAAACGAGGAACGCGACCTACGGGACGTTGACGCGTATGTGTGGCACAAACGATGCGGCATCTGCGTTCTCGACGGCGGCCGCGCAAGCAGCAGCGATGCCTCTGTCGGAGTTCACATCCGGGAACGACATCGTATTCTTCATCCTGGCCAACTCTGTCGACACATTGCCGTCGTCGCTCTTCAGCACGCTCGTTTCAACATCGGCGATCCTGGCGACTGAAAGTCAGGCCCGGTTGACATCGTTCGGTAGGAGATGCAACCACTTGTGCTCCGTAATTCCCCATCTAACCACGGGACCGTTTGACGTAGATGCACTCGGCGTGGGCATTGCCGTCATGGCTCTCATGCTTCTGTCCGCGTCGGTCGCGACCGTCACGCCAATTCTCCAACGGATAGAGAGCTCCAAGCGGGAAACGCTGGGGTTCCTAACCGATCTTCCATCTGCATCAATTGCAGCCATTCGGGACGGCATTATCGACCGGCTGGAAGTTGTACATGGATGCACAGAACTTTCGCTGAGAGAGGCACGCGAGGGCGCACGCCAGTCTGCCAACTCTCGCAAGAAGTCATTGGTAGGGAAGTCAGGCGGCCTACCGAAGCGCATTCGTGGGCGAAACTGGGCACTACTGGCCCGTATCGCGACAATCGTTGTCATCGCGCTTGTGTACTGCAGTGTGGTCGGCGCTGAAATTTCGACAGCTGTCGCGGTTGCCCAGCGCCTCCCTTCGCATGGCATGCTGGCAGGACAACGACGTTATTCGGCGATGAAAGTCGCATTGCTATTGCATCTGGAGGCGACCGCCATGTCCATCCAGACGGGCGCAGGCGCGTTTGATATCTCTGGCCAGGTGCAATCGTCGCTGTCGCTGTTCGAGTCGTCCGAGGACACCCTGATATACGGCAACCCATCGTCAAACGTACCCGGCGTCCTGACGGGCACCGGGTCCCACTCCACTGCCGACGTCAACGCCCAGTTCGACCTGATGATGCAGGACGCATGCCCCTGGTTCAATGATGGGTACAACCTGACGGAGCGAGACTGTCGTCTGTTTCAGAACGGTCTGCTGGCGCACGGCCTGCACCGCGCCCATCGTGATTTCGTTCAAGTCGTCGTCGGCCTGATATCGACGGTCGGCGCCCGTATCGACAATGCTGTGCTGGCACCGGCACCTGCCTCATCGGGCGCCTGGACTCGTATGACCCCCGAACAGCTGTCGTCGACTGCCAGCAACGGTGCCCTTGGCGATCTCATGAATCTGTGGTACCTGCACCTGGACCACCTGGAGATGGCCAGCCAGAACCTGTATCTGTCTGTGGGCGGCACCATTCTGCGATCGTTGCTGACTGTCGAGGCCGTATCCTTAATTGTATTCATCGTCCTCGTAGCGATCCAGTACCGGTTCGTTGTCTGCCCGCTCGTCGCGCACCTCGACAGCGAACGTCAGCGCACGCGAATGCTGCTGATGCTGGTGCCCGACGATCGGCTAGCAGCTCTCAGCAGAGAGGAGGACGCTCTGGCAAGGTTCGAGCGCTTATATCACTAATGGGTATTGCCACAACGGGACAATATACACAATAGATACCTCAACGGCGCACCCCTCTTGTATTACGACTAGCAAAGAGGACCGGCAAATCGGCAGGCGGCGACGTCATGCGCGCTCTCACATCGGCTTGCTCGGGTGGTTCTTGGTCCACTCGACGATCTTGGGTTCCTTGGACATGATCTTCCAGTGCCGGTGCACGTTCTCGCAACGCTCGACCAGGCCCTTGGGAACGTTGTCCACGTCGCCGTGGCGCAGCAGCTGGATCATGCAGTAGAGGAACAGGTCGGCGATCGTCATGCAGTTGCCGACCGCAAAGCCAGACTCCTCGTTGCGTTCGAGGATCTGGTCAATGTCGTTCAGCCAGCGCGGCAGCACGTGCTTCGCCAAGTGCTCACGCATGCACGCGCGGCGCTTGCGCTCATCGTCGTCCTGGTCGCGCCTCGCCATCGACATGTGGATGCGACGCGACAGGTCGACGCACGCCTCCATGATCTCGTCGATGCACGCGCAGGACATCATGTCGTCCTTCGCGATCTCGACCGGGTAGAACTTGACCAGGCGGGCAACGAACCGGGCAATCGCTCCGGGCGTCGACAGGACCTCGTCATCGATCTTGAGGATGGGCACCTCCTGGAACGGCAGGTCCTCCTTCATGCGCTCGAACGCATCCCAGGACACCCGGTCGTCGTTGTACTTGACGTCGCCCATGAACAGGCACAGGCGGATCGCGTCCGTCAGGCCGCACGTGCTGTCCAGCGACACGAGCGTCAGCTTCGGCGACATCATTTTGTCGGAATGGCGGTCACGGCCGAATGGTCCCGGACCTGGTCCAACGACATGTGGACACCATCGCCTGCAGCCGCTTGTGGCTCACGTAGCCGGTCAAAGCAGGGTCCCCCGGGTGCAAAGCTCCATCACCCCGGCGAGGGGCGGTCGATCACAACGCGTCATTCTTTCGGCGGGTGGGCGTGACTCACGTGCCCCCGGAGCTCCAACCATCTCTCGGGCGACCAACTTCCGATGTGGGCCCATTCCAAACCCGTCGCCCTCCAAACCACCGCCGCGCACCACCACGATGCTGTCGCTCGTCACCGTCGTCACGGCCGCCGCGCTTGCGTCCGGCCAGATGCTGCTCGACGCCAGCGAGCAACAGCGCGTCCTGGCCGACCTGAACCAGCAGCGTGCGATGCTGTCGATGCCGTCGCTGACGTACTGCAGAGACATGGAGGCCCAGGCGGCGCAGCTGGCCACACGCTGTCCGACCCCCACCGACCCCACACAACCGTCGCTGGTCGGCGGGTCCACCCCCGCGTCCCCCGTCGCCATGCAGAGCGCGTTCGCCTCGACCACCCGGGTCGGGTGCGCGAAAGCCAACTGCTTCGGCGGGATCATCATCGCCTGCGTCTACAACCCGATCCCGTCGCCTCGGACCGGCTTCGGAGCGCCCGCCGCCGGCAGCGTCTGGGGCCCCGCCGGCGCCGGCGCCGCAGTCGCGAACTACGCCACCGGCGGGTCGTTGTTCCGGCGCAGTCAACGCGACGGCGGCGTCGGCGGGTCGGCGTTCGGCTCGGCGGCGTCGGCGACGTACAGCGGCGCGTCGTCGTCGTCGTCGCAGTGGACGGACAACGGCATCCAGGCGAGGAACGCCGGGCGGATCCCGCGCGTCCTTCCGCAGTCGAGCGCGTCGGCGCCGTGGGCGTCGGGCACCGGGGCGGGGCCGGCATACACGAACGGCATCAACGGGGGTGGCGGCCAGATGTACTCGGCGGCATCGTGACGCGTTGCACTCGAATACAATGACAGCAAACGCTGCGCTGTACTGTCTGCGATCCGCTTGTTTAATGGGTGCGGATGCGGGGCGGCGACCTCGGTCGCCGTCGTCCGTGTTGCCGGGTATACCAGAACGGGCGCACACGCCCTCGATGGACGTTGTGACGCCCAGTCTGCTGCTGGGCCCACGATCGGGTTCGATGAGGCGGTCAAAGACCGAGGCGCTTCTGGGTCGGCGGAGGGCGCCCACCACCGAACCAGTCGACGAGCAGCAGCGTCGTTCGTGTGGTCGGATGGTCCATGGGCGCGGGCCTGCGCTTATCGGCGCCCTACCGGCCTGTAGCGTGTCGTTCCTGACGACGACGAGGCCGCCGCCCTCCAACAAGCTCTACCGTTTCGGTAGGCGATGGCGACAGCGCAGCTGAGGCGGCGAACGGGATCGCGGCCCCTGAAACGATGTGGGTGCAGGCGTCCTGAAGCGGTCCGCGACGGCCGGCGAGTACCTGGGCATCCTGGCGCCGGATGGCGACGCGCACGCTCGCGTCCTGATGGAGCGCTGGACGCACGAGTACTGCGCCGAGCGGTCGCGATTCAGCTCCCCAATCGTACGGGGGCATCACACACGACGTCTCGGCAGCCGGTTGATGACGACGGTTGTGCAGTCGTTCTGCCGCGTGCGCCTGGCGGAACTGGCGATCGTCGTCGAGGGCCTGGCGCTCCCGAACGAATTCGTCGCCTGGATCACGTTCGACATGCTGGACATGATGTTCGAACGCGTCATCAACGACCCCGACCTAAACGGTTCGTCCGCATCGGCTTGGATGCCTGGCGACGTTCTGAAACGGGAGGGGCCGCCGTCGCAGAGCTCGCGACGCACATCGGGTACGCGCTGTTCACGGGGCGGCCGCACCCCGACCCGTCGGCCGGGTACGTCCCCTTCTTCAAGCAGCACACCGACATGCGAGCATCGCTGCGCGTCCTGCGTCGTCAAATGGACGACCTCGACAGGCAGGTCGCCGAGCGTCGTCGTCGGCGACGCCAGCGGGTGCTGCACTGGGTCCGGAAGATGCACGACTTCTCCGACGCGTGGAACCGCCGCATCGTCGCGCCCGTCTTCCGCGCCCTGGTCGCATACTGCCGGGGCAACCGGCAGCGCCGCGCGAAGATCGCCCAGGTCGTCGCACAGCGCCAGGCGGAACGCGCCCGGCGCACGATGCGCCCCGTCATGCAGGCGTGGCGCCTCGTGAACGGGAGCGCGCGCCTCGCCGCCGCCCAGGACACCATCGCGTGCCTGCACGACGAATCGCAGGCGATGTCGACCGAGCTGACCGACCTGCGCCTGCGCCTGCCGTTCACTGACAACGCGTTCCGGGACCTGGACGGGCAGCTGGCCACCGAGGAAGCGACGCTGACGAAGGTGCGCGCGGTGCGTGCCGCCCTGTCCGGGTGCGTGCAGCGCCGCCAGGGCTACCTGGATGGGATCGCGCAGCGCTGCAGCGACGTCTTGGACCTGATCTCGACACTGTCGTCACACGGGGGGCACCCGCGTTGTCGTTGGCGATGCGTGCTGGGCAGCGCCGAGACGCGGTCGTCGCCCTGGGGGTTCCACTGGGCGCTCCTACGCCATCTGACCGGGCCGACGTCGCTGCAGATGCAGAACGGCCTGGAGCTCCTGTTCAACGATCTGGAGCGCAGCGGCGCGCTCGTCGTCCGGCAAGGCAGGGCGTCGGGCGGGCGGGCGACGCCCGAAATCGACGCGGTCGTGCGCGCGTTCTTCTCGGGTTCGTCGCCGCTGGCCATGAAGAGCGCCATGGCCTGGCTCGTCGATGCAGGATGCGTTGCCGTCGTCGAGCAGTGCGGCGCGGATCAGCGGCGACCCAGCGTCGTCGTCGGCGACGTCCGGGAATGCACTGGCGACGTCATGGCCGGCGTCGAAGATCGTGTCGTTCGCAGCTGGAACGCGACCGCTGACCGGCTGTCGTCTCCGCGTGCGCCAGGCGTTCACGCTGATCACGGCGACAACGACGACGACGACGACGACGATGATGCGGTCGAGGCCTTGATGCGCGCCTCAGAGATGTCGCTCAGGTGCGAGCTGATCGTGCGCATCGTGGCGCGCGATCGACGCGCCTACGACGCGGTGCGAGGCTCGGCGACGTTCCAGGCCGTCGTCAGCGGTCTGTCGACGCAGGGCACCGAGATCGGTGACGCGCTGGAACGATGGCTGCCGACGTTGCACGACCTGTTCAGCTCGCACTGCAGCCTGGTGACCGGGCGCCTGGACCTGCCGACGTTCTGGGTCGTGGCGCTGCACTTCCGCCTGATGGGGCGGTCGACGCCGCCGGCCGTCATCGAGTCCGTCTGGCCGCCCGCGTCCGCATCTGTCGACCTCGCCGGGTTCGTCGTCCTGTTCGTGCGCCTGGCCCAGGCCACGTACCTGCACTCGAACCGGTACGCGTACCTCGGCACGCGCCTCGACCGGTTCTGCAGGACGCGCCTGGCGAAACCGATCGCGATCGGCGATAAACGCGCCACCGTGCTCGCGCTAGACGGGCGCCAGCGGTTCCGGCTGAAGTGCCTGGACGCCCGCGTCCGGGAGCGGGTGCGTGCGCACCACACGATCCTCGTTGCCCTGTTCGCCGCTTTCATCGGCGTACGCGAGCTGAACGTCTCCACGTCCGTCGAGATGACGTATGATGGGTTCGATTCGCTGGCAAGGGCGCTGGTAGGCGACCCGACGAACGACCTGTTTTCGTTCCGCAGGCACGATGTCCAGAAGGTGTTCACGGGTGCGTTGCTGCGGGAGGGCGCGCAGACCATGCTGTTCTACGAGTTCGAGTTCGCCATGCTGGCCCTGGCGGCCATGTACAGAAAGTGCCCGGCGTTGGCCCCGCTGGAGGCGCGCCTGGACGCCCTGGTCAACGACGTCGTGCTTCGGTCGCTGTACATTCGGCATCGAATCGCCAGACCGATCGTGGCTGCGCGTGTCAAGATGGCCATGACGCCGCTGGAGGACATCATCTACGATATAAATCGGACCGGCGCGCCTGTATTGTGAACCGGAAGAGCGCACGCGTGACGTCAGAGACGCGCCGGCCAGGGGTCAGGTCAGCGCCGACCCCGACGCGTTGGATATCATGATGAACGGTCGCCCGTGTGAGTCACGAAGCATCACCGCCAGTTGACATTGCCAGATGAAATCTCGCCAGGGCCGTCCCCCGTTGTCTGCCCATCATTCTTGTAGATTCGCAGCAGACGCGACCGTCCCAGTAATTTAACGATGTCGACGAGCGCGCCACACCCGTCGCAAGTCGTCATGCCGACTTTCCACAACGCGTTCCGGGTTGTCAGCCGCAGACCGTCGACCATGCCCGGTCCGCTCAAGACGATCTCGATCTGCCCTCGGGCATTTCGGGTCGTGAACGCCTCGAAGTTCGTTCCTGTACAGTTACAATCTGAGCGGGTCCCCGCGGCGCCCTTCTCAGTGACGGTCCCGCCGCCAAGGCCAACGGGCGCGTTTACCATTCTCCCCCAGCGCCACGCGGAATTCGACCACGCGAAGCTCTGGAGATGCCCAGTTTGCGACGTGGTCGTCGACGACCAGCACCGAGGCATGCATATGGTGCGGCACGGGCAGCGGGTCTGCGAAGTGTGCTCGAAATCGTTCCCGGACAAGTGCAGCCTGACGCGGCACATGCGCGTGCACAACGGCGAACGCCCGTTCCAGTGCACCATCTGCAGCGTGCGGTTCGCCCAGAAGGGCAACCTGGCAACGCACATGAAGGTGCACTCTGTCCAGAAGCAGTACTCGTGCCAGGAATGCGGCGCGTCGTACCAACAGAAATCCAGCCTCACGAAACACCAGCTCCGCACCCACGACGTTGTCGCGTCCTGATCGTCATAACTTAACCGACGAAACCCTCGAACTGTGTACCATAAAGCCCAGCATGCAAAGCAGTCACCAATGCTCCTGCTGATGAGGGGCGCCACGACGGTCCAGGAAATGGCCGTACTGGAGAAAGTCCGTGGAGTGTGCAGCTCAGAGTAGCATTGTTCGCGTTGTGCGATCGATGTCGGACGGCGAGGGCGGTGACGGGTCGGACGCGACGCCGGCGCCGCGTCCGAAGGCGTGGGTGTGCGATGAGTGCGGGAAGTCGTTCACGGCGTCGTCGACGCTGAAGGTGCACAGGCGGTTGCATACCGGGGAGAGGCCGTTCGGATGCCGGTACTGCAAGAAGACGTTCCTGACGTCGAGTCAGCGCCAGAACCATGAGCGTATTCATACGGGCGAGCGCCCATATAGCTGCCAAGTGTGCACAAAGGCGTTTACCACAAAATCGGTCAGCGGATGTTGCCGTGTGGCATTGCAGAACGTCTCAGTGGGTGTTCGTAGGCGCTGAATGTTCACATGCGGTTCCATAACGATGATAGACGGTTCAAGTGCACACTGTGCCCGAAAGAGTTCGTCACGCGATGTGGCCTAAACGACCACGGGTGCGTCGGAAGGGGTCCTAATGTCGACTCTCGTCTGTATTCACCCATTGTCAAATGACCAGCAAAGTGCACACTGGCGAAATGTCGCACCAGTGCCCCGTGTGCGACGGAAAGTTCTCTCTGCGAGGGACCCTTAAAGTGCATATGCGTACGTTGCTCGTTGACTGTGCAGGGCGTTGCTGTCTGATATGTAACGATCAGGGACGCATACGGGTGAGAAACCGTTCAAGTGCCCCGAGTGTGGGCAAGCCTTTGCACGGTCGGAGACTGTCGGGCTGCATGTCAAGGCTATGCATTCGGGCTCAGACCTGCCATTTCCGTGCGAGGAATGCGGCCGTCGGTTCCTGACAGCGCAGCGCTTGGAGACACATATGCGGTTCGTTCGCGTCACTGTCCTGCAGGTCACTGTGTCCGTCTGATATCCTCGCTGCAGAATGCACAATGGCGAACGTCTTTATGAATGCAATCAGTGCCCTCGAAGGTTCACAACACTACCGAACCTGAAGGCTCATGTCCGCACTCACGACGACAAGAAACCATACGAGTGCACCCTTTGCGACAAGACATTCCGGACCAAGACGTACTTGAGGCGCCACACAGGGAGAGTCCACACTGTCATGGAAGCATAAACCATGTACGATTTTAGGCTTTTGTTCGCGGGCGCGAAGCAGGACAGTTTCGAAACCAGTCGTTTCACCTGTCGACGTTGGGAAGGTTCAGCTCGGCACATTGTTCAGAAGGGAAGCCCGTCTTCGGGGAATGCCACTATTGAACTGATTAGGGACGCCAGTCTTGCCAAGCACTATTCGGACGTCCGACGACTTTCTTTTTGAATCGAGTGCCTGGCAATGATGTACGTTGTCATCGGGGCATCACGAAAACTTACAAGCAATGTAGAAGTTGCCGTTCCCAAATGATAAATTGGTTGAATTGAACAACGCCGCTTGTAAGCGATCGTCATTGGGTCGATAGCTCAGCGGTAGAGCGGAGGATTGCAGATCCTCAGGTCGCGCGTTCGATCCGCGCTCGGCCCTTTTTGTCCTGGATAACGATAAAGTAAATTTTACTCTACTTGGTGCAGTTCTGGTTCTGCGACGTCAATGTTGTTGAGCGCCGTGGACCGCTTTCAAAATTATTGTATGCTATGTGCAACGTCCATGTTGTTGAGCGCCATGATCGCTATCAAAGTCATGTGGTCCTCAGGTGCGACAATTCCAGTCATCGGGTCGATAGCTCAGCGGTAGAGCGGAGGATTGCAGATCCTCAGGTCGCGCGTTCGATCCGCGCTCGGCCCTTTCTTTTGGCACTGCGAATGTGGTCCTTCACTCCGCCAAGGATTTGTGACGAAATGAAGGTACCTTCTGTAAGGCGGTCAGATCCCAGCCGCACTCGCGGGAGTCCGTTCGCTCCCAATAGGTTATGGTCCCGTAACCTCTTGTGAGCGAACGAATTCACGTGGTCCCGCCGCACTCACGTGAGTTCGTTCGCTCACAAGAGGTTGTTCGTCTACGCGATTGATTGTGTTTAAAGGAGTACGAATGAAATTCTGACGGTTCGTTGATGTGATTGAAAATATCTGGATCGATCTGCGCGGTAACGAGCCAGAGTCCAACTTCGGCTCCTGTTCAATTCATCATTCTCTAATACTAGTTGCTGGCTTTCGGAGCCGTTATCTACAGTGTGTGACCGAGGGCAGTGCAAAAGGGAATACAATAGACAATTATTAGAAGAACTACTATGTACGTACCTTCATTCCGTCACGAATCCTTGGCGGAGTGAAGGACCACATTCGCAGTGCCAAAAAAGGGCCGAGCGCGGATCGAACGCGCGACCTGAGGATCTGCAATCCTCCGCTCTACCGCTGAGCTATCGACCCGAATCCGTTGGGGGCATTGCTGGTCTTCCTGTATTGCAAAATGACAACCTCAAGCTGCGCATTCTTGCCCTTGTCAGGCAATATGAAAAGTCAGTCCACATTGCACCAGTCATGCACAAATGCGCGCTCATAGGACAGGCTCTTGCACTCGCCTGACATGGAAAGCTTCCGTTGAGCACGATTTGTCGCAAGCGACAAGGCCGGCCAAGCGATGCCCCGGTCTCCCGGCGGCGCGCAGTCTTCGGTGTCCCAACCAGAGAGTTTCGTCACAGGATCGGGTTGGCGTCCGCGTGATGGAAATCGAACGGAACGTCGGGGATGGCGCAGCGATGGGCGATGCCGTCCACGTTGATGCCGGTAACGACGAGGGCGGGTGCGTTTCGCGACGAGCGACGCGGTTCCAGGCGTTGCTGGATCGCGCACTGACAGAGTCGTTCGCACCGGAACCCGTTGTCGTTGCCAAGGAAGGCGACGACACTCTGGGCGACTCAACGCTGCTCCGCAACCTGACAACTCATATGCTTCGTGCCGTTCACGACAACGTTAAGGTAGATGGGAGCGGTGGGCTCCTTTGTAACCCAGAATGAACATGTTGTACTGCAGTGCGAGATCGAACACATCGTAACATCATGCTCGTTGCCTTCCAAACTGCAGAAATTGGACCGGCTGGAGGAAGTTCAACCTGTTCGGATGGATGGCCGCCGCGTGTTCGTTACCGCCGTGTCGTCCTCCTCGGCGTATTTCTGACGATTGCGTTGTAGATCGGCTCCGTTGCCCGAATCTGTAGCGTCGCTCGTCACCAGCGCGCGTATTAACGTCAAGTCCAACGCCGTCGCTGAGTTGCGAAAGCAGGTCGAGGCTATTGAAACGTCCAATGCCGACCTACGAAGACGGGTGACCGAGAGAACCAATGATCGTAATGCAACCCTTGCCGTTTTCAGGGAAGCCGCCCGGAGCTAATCGCCCGTCCAATTTGTCCATTAAAGTGTTATTTCATTTCGTTTGCCCAATCCAGAAAATCTGGGAGCGATTCGCGTGCTCTGCCCCCAGATGAACGGGCTCAGTGCATAGAGCTGAACAGATCTCCAGTCTGATTGAATGCTTTCGCAATGTCGTTTCTCAGCGACAGCTTGGATTGAATTGCACGACGTAACAAGTCCCGACGACGCGCGAGGCGCTGGAATCGGCGGATGCAGAAAAGTGGCAAGCCGCGAATGAAGACGAGTTGCGAAGCCTGAACAAGAACCGAACTTGGGAGCTGTTTCCCAGACCAGCCGAACGGACGGTTATCGACGGTCGCTGGGTGTTCAAACTTAGACGGAAACCCCTCCCGTTTCAAAGCTCGCTATATCACACGAGGGTTTACACAAGTACCAGGAACGGTCTCTATATGCCTGTGGCGTCGAACGACAACGCAAAGGGCGTTACTATCAATGGCTGCCGTGAACGATCTGGAGACATACCAGTTGGACACTGAGACGAGTTTCCAGCATCAGGATGTACGCGGAGAGCTGTACACTCATCGCGTACATCCTGATGCTGGAAACCCGTCTCAGTGTCCAACAGGTATGTCTCCAGATCGTTCACTGCAGCCATCGATAGTAACGCCCTCGTTCCTGGCCTGCGTCACTATGATCGCAGATCTCAGTACGCATGTGGAAATGCACACATGTCGTTGGCATGGCGATGGTCGCGATGACCGGACCTGACGGCACAAATCAGGCAGCAACGACAACGATATTGACGGCGATGGCGCGTTCCTCGACGCGCTGCCCTGCAGCAAATGGTACAAGCCCTGACAGGCAGGATCTCGGAACACGGTGACTCGGAACATGGGCATTGCGCGACACGATGATTCCGTCGCCTGATTAGAGAGCGCCGTTCACGTCATCCAGCCATGTGGCCGCCACCAAGGTCCATGTCGGTAGGTAGGTATTCCGCACCGCGCGGTGTCCGCCGTTGGCATTGCTCGACGATGGACTTATCGGTCTTGGTCGACGAGCTGGGCATTTCGAACGACGCGCTGTCCTCCAAGGCGGCCGAATACGTTCGCGTGTCGAAAATGCGGGTCAGGAATCTCGGCGACGCCGAAATCTGCCGGAATGTCGTCTGCCTTCATCTGGCATCGACTCTGTAGGGGTCCCCGCCGCTCACCTGCTGCTGTTCCTCACTGTTCTTCAGGTACGATTATCCGTTCCCTGACACTCTGGCTGTGCGGTACTCTGGTTGGTGACGCGATTCTGTGATGTCACACCTCGGCGAGTGACGGTTCTCCCGTCGACAGGGGTGAGCGATAAGGTTTACCGTCGAACGTACGAGCTGTTGCGTGGACAGCTGAACGTCCCCAACACGCTGACGTTGAACTCTCTTGCTGTCAAATTCGGGTGCGTCAGCATCATCGAATTCGCCGACAGTGTCCTGCGAGCTTTCCGTGCCCAGTATGTACTGTGGTTAAGGCAACGCTTAGAAGTGAGTGTCTCATTGGTCGTACTGCAGCTCTGAGGAAGACGCGGCCGAGCCCAGCTCCGAGTCAAGTCCAATCGATACTGCCGCGACGTTCTACGTTTGCGCCAAGCGACGAAAAGCGAAGATTGATATGAAGCAGCTGATGAAGATATGCAATGCGAGCACGCGAGAATGGAAGGAGACCTGTCAGGAGATTGAAGAAGTATGTGCCAACGAGTTGGGACCCTTGCGACCCCCGCGGCGTAAACCCGTGTCCAGCGACACTAGAGGGAAGGATTCCGAAAATCCCCAAGACGGCGAGAATGTGCTTCCAGACAACAATGTAAACGTAGGTGCTGTATCTTTATTACACAGAGAAGCTGACGTGACGCGCCGCTGTGTTTCCAGATAAGCGAGGAGTGTACAACAAGCGAGCTTGGTGCAAAGCGGAGGCGTACCAGAACAATGGACACAGACGTTGCCCGCGACGCCGGAACGGCTCACAAGAAATCAAGGCAGAACTCGCTGCATTCTCGGCATAGCTCTGCCCCAGCACCTGACCTGTGATAACTGTACAGCGTTTCGTTAAATGTTTACTGCATTGCCGGAACTAGCTTCATTATACTGTACGCGTAGACGACACCATTCGTGCCACTTTGACAAGGAGCTCTGTCGATTGTGCAAAGGAACAGTTTTATGGAATATGATGGGTTTGAAACGTCCTCATGTACAAGTTGAGACCTTGACGTGGGTTCAGGAAACGTCGGCATCCGAATACTTAGGCTGCTGGTTGCACTGCAGATTATAACTCCATCTCGAGATCGTTTTCGACATCGGAAAACTCCTCGTCGGACGCAACCGTCACCATCGGTACCGGTACCGGTTCCTGTTTCGGTGATGAATCCCCCAGTTTCGGTTTCTCCATTGCGTACTTTTCAACGAATTCCCTGTTGCAATGATGAGGCAAGCAATATCGGAGACCAGAGTGTACGGAGCCCCACCTGACGCGCTTGTGATATGCCTCTCTGTCCTGGATGTATAGCGCTCCTGCCTCCCCATTTAACGGATCGTGCGCATTCGGGTACATTAGAAGCTGAGGTAGGAACACACTGAAGATATTGACGAGATCTGGACAGACTCGGTCGGCGGCACGTTTGCAGGAATACGAATGACAATCATTACCAAACATGGGGCTCCAGGTCTGATTGAGGACGTCGACGCAGACGGATCCCGATTTAACGTCGACGTTCGGATGGAACACTTTGTTGCAGAACCCGATCGATGGCGACTTGTACGGGTACTCGGTCGGCAACGTCACATGGATCTTCCACGTGCCTCCGCTGTACGGGCTGTCTGACGGGCCATGCAATATAACGTAGAAATCGGACGAGGAGTCCTCATTCGACAGATGGACTTCGTAATCGGACATCATCCTGTTGCACGATGGATTAACGGTGCGGGGAGGCCGTGATCCCCCCAGCGGACGTACAGTCGCATGACATCCATGTCGCGGCGCTTGCTGCTGGGCGACGTCATGGGTACGACGGCGGAACGGATGGGGCGTCGGCGACGGGCGGCACGGGCGGCTCTCGACCGTTCGTATGTTTAGGACGGTCACGGGCTAAGCACAAATGCGCGTACCGTGCCGCACAGCCACTGTAAAGGCGTCTCGGGTCCCTCAGCGGCCACCCGGAACCGGAGCCAAAACTGGACAGCCGACAGATGCTCCACGAATTTTGCATTATTGCATCCACCCATACGCTATGCTCACGTGAACGTTTCCCGAATCGCGTTGTCCTGCTGCGCCACTGCACGTCATACCCTTCGTGGTCCCGACTCGCGTATAGAGTCGGTGGGCATGTCTTCTAGCGCAGTGCTGCAGAGTATAGGCCTAACCACTGGCGCAAGCATAAGGTGGCCATATATCCAGAACGGATACGACCGGGTCGTTCCTGCCTGACCCTGGGAGTGGGAGTGGGAGTGGGCTGGGTCGGGAAGTAACTCGCGATGGGCAGATTTTCACGGACTTACCGCGGACTTTGTCCAGTGGCCTGACTGGTCGTCGTGATCGTTTGACGTGTGCGGTCGCCATTTGTCCAACGTGTGCCTCGCTGCCATGTCGAACCTCACCAACATTGTGTTCGCGAACACCGACCTGCTCACCGACGGCAAGGACGAGACGCATGAGCACGGCAACTACGTCCACATTCGGATCCAGCAGAGAAACGGCAGGAAGAGTCTCACCACTGTCCAGGGATTGGCCAGCGACCTCGACCTGAAGAAGATCCTAAAGGTACGCGTCTGGCCTGCTGTCTCCACCCTTCGGTCGTGTGCTGACGATCCCGCTCGCTGTAGGCGCTGAAGAAGACGTACTCCACGAACGGCACCATCGTCACTGATACGGAGATGGGGCAGGTCATCCAGTTGCAGGGCGACCAGCGCAAGAATGTCCTCGATTTCCTGACCAACTACAAGATCTGCTCCAGAACCGAAGTCAAGGTACACGGCTTCTAGAATCGGTCATCTGTGAAACACATTATCCAATACAGTCCTCGTCCCATCTCTAACACCGGATCCATCCGTCTCTATGTATGATAACGCGAGTAGCAACACACAAGAAACGGGGTTCGTCATCGTCCCCAGGCGAGGTCCGGTGAGAGGCGCCATTCGCGACATGTCGGACGCGGACGTCGTCCGCCCCGTTCTCGAACGCGCCCTGCGCCGGGTCGCGAATGCGGCCGCCCCCGTCGACGACGGTCCGACGCCTTCCTACTCGTAATGCCCACGCGCATCGCTGACGCTCCCAGGGCAGCTCTGCTGAGGCAGATTCGCGCCGACCTCGTCGAGGCCTTGGACTTGTTAGCGTCCGGTCGCGCGCCGTCGTTGCAAGAGCTGTGGGCCAGCGATCCGCAGGCGGCCCGCGAACGCGAGCGACGCGCCATCGAGAAGCACGCGTCGGCGTCGACGAAATCGTCAGCGGCGGCGGCGCCGCCCTGCAGGAGCAGGGCGCTGGCGGCGAACGGCGAGATCATCGTCTGCGGCAGCACCGATCGCGGCCACCGATGTCGACTGACCTCGGACGAGTACGTCCTCCTGTTCAAGGATTTCGACAAGGAGCGCCTCGCCAAGGAAGCCGCCGCCCGCGCCGAACGTCGCAAGCGGCAACGCCAGAACCAGGAGAACGTTGGACCCGCCCAGAACAGTACATGAGATTTCCACGGGCGGAACGATCCCGCGCTTCGTATCTCGGCCCAGGGAGTGAGGGAATGCTGGACGGTCGCGACGCATCGCCCATCGTCCCGCATCGCCTGAACGACGCGTCTGACTGGACGACGGAATCGCGCTGGCGTTCGGCGAGGTACGCGCGATGGCCGGCCGACCTGACCGTTGACCTGCCCGGGCCCACCATCGTCGACCGGATCGATATCGTGGTCGCTGCGAACGCAACGCCCACCGCCGTTGTGCTGTTCGACGGCCGGCGTCGTCGACGGATCGGCGTGGTCGAATTCGAACCCATCGGCCGGCGGCAACAACGACGCGTCGTCTTCGAGTCTCCATCCTGCGGTTATCGGCTCATCGTCTCCGTCGCCGGGTGCCACGAGGCCCAGTCGAACACGTACAACCAGGTGCATCTCGTCGCCCTGCGCGTCCATGGGCGGAAGCGACACGTTCCGGCCCCTGTAGAGGTCGACGACAGAGAAGTCGTCATCCCGCGACGTACAACGGTGGCGGACGGAGGCGAACCTGGTCGAGCAGGGCGATCCGAGAAGGTAGACGGGATCCTGTGCGACGTCGGCCTGGTCGCCGATCGCGACCTGCTGCTGTTGGCGGACGACACGGGCGACAGACCGTTCCAGGCGCTGTCGGATTACTGCACGAAGCATCTGGAGCGCTTGCAGCGCCGACGTCAACGGTGCCTGGGTCGCGGCCTGCAGGCCGAGGCCGGCGCCATCGCAGCCTGCATGACGACGATTGCCGAGATCGCGTCCGACGCACGCGTCCTTGAACGCGGACGTCGACTGGCGAGGGTGGCCGGCGATGCGCCTGGCGATTTCGTCGCCGACCTGAACGGCGCTCTGCAACGTGCCACGCGTGCCGTTGCCGACCTCGATGGCAGAGACCCTCGTCATCTGCTGCCAGAGGCCCCGGTCGAGCACGCCGGCAAACCGACGTCGGCGTCGTCGCCGCGAATCGATGCCTCATCGTTGGATAAGGATGATGTCGATGGGCAACCAGATCCAGACCTGGATCAAGTACACCCATTGTTTGAGCTGTTTGGCGAGCAGACGACGACGGCGGCCCTTGCGTCCCCGTCACAATCACGACGATTACACGCCGTCTCCCGAATCTGTGCCATCATCGACGACGATCCCGACGACCAGGTCGTCGTTGCCGGAAGGGACCGCATCGCTGGTCTCCTAGCCCATGATCAGGCGTGGCCCGTTCGTCGGATGGCTCTGCATCTCGTCCGGCAGGCAACACTCGACGTCGTTCTGCCAGTTTGCATCAACCTGGCCAGCGACGGGTGCCCTGACGTTCGACGCGACGCGATTCGCGCCTTGATCGAGCACTGGCGCGCTGGACCGACCGCGATCCTGAACGCGTTAACCGGTTCTGTCGACGACTGGCGACAGCGACTGGGGCGACTTCAGGCCATGGACGAGATCGTGCGCGAGTTCGGCACCGAAGAGGTCCCCGTCGCCATCGTGATGCCGTTTGTCAGGGCGTGCCTGCTGCATCAGCACCCTGCTGTTCGCCAGGGCGCCGTCCTACTCTGCAATGCACTGGAGGCTCGCGTCGGTTCCGACCAGACCGATGCGTTCCTTGCGGATGTCGACCCGATGGCCGTGATCGGAGGCTCGCTGGGCACCGTCGGTGAGGAGGAACACCATGGTCCTGCCCCGGGTGACGTTGCAGACGATCCGGCCCCGTTAGCGATTCACGCGGGCGCCTCCCGTGCAATGAGCCCCGACGAGGTCAGGCAGATGTGGTCGCTGTAGCGCACGGGCAGGCGCGGCGCCAGCCAAAGTAAATTCGTTTAATGCAAACCAAAACCGTCTGTGAGCTGGATGTCGGGTGCATATGCCAGGAATCAGTTGTGCTCCTCCGCGTTCGAGCGACCGAACGGCCACCAGTTAAACCATCCGCCGGTCGGCGCTGGAGTCGCCTCGCCATCTTCCATCGTGTCCTCCTGCTGCGCCAGGAATTCCTCGTCGTCATCGTCGTCGCCGGCCTCCTCTTCGGCCAGTACCTCGAAGTCGTCGTCTTCCGAGTACTGCTCCTCGGCCACCAGTGCAAGGGCATCGTCATCATCGGCGGACGATTCCTCAACCATGGTCATGAGGTCGTCGTCGTCGTCGTCTTCGGAGAACGCCTGCTCAACCATGAAGTCTTCGTCGGATTCGGAGGACACTTCGTCGACCATGGTCATGAGGTCATCGTCTTCCTGGACCATAAACTCATCCCCGTCATCGTAGCCTGCGTCAGCGGCCAGCGTTGCAAAGTCATCGTCGTCTTCAGAAACGGCGTCGGCGGCCATCATCGTGAAATCGTCGTCGTCGTCGTCGTCTTCCACTTTGGTCATCGTCGCGAAATCATCGTCCTCGTTGACGAGCTGTTCTGCGGCTACTGTCATCGCTTCCGCATTCTCGCCTTCCTTCCTGAGTTGCCCGACCAGGTAGTCGAACTGAACACCGAGCGACGGCACGACCAACAAGGCGGCCATCGCGATCACGAGCCATTGGCGGCGAATGATAGCCATGGCGGACGGTTGGGCTAGACCCAGAACCCCAATTTCCCAAATGACGAGCAAGTACTATGACGGTGCTCACTGACACAGCGACCAGCCCAACCGACCGGGCAGGCAGTGCACAGCGTTGATCAATGTGGACCCGAGCTGCCAGCCAGTCTCAGACAGTACCATCGCTGTCGTACAACAATGCCACCACGGTAGCACATGTACGAACCGGCGAACCATGGACAATTCGAACGCGTTTAGACATGCGGTTCGTGGTGGTCGGTGCCCGTTCACCACTGAATCACCTCGGGCAGGTACTTCTTGATGAGTGCCTGGTAGTACGGTTTCAGGGCGTTGACGTCGCATGTTTCGTCCGCCTTCGAGTACAGGTCGCACTGGTTGAAAACGAGAACCCTGATCACGCCCATCAGGGCACTGATCCGAGCATCGGTTCCGCATCGTACCATTTCTTCATCTCTTCGTCATGGGCATTGGTCAGGTGGCAATACCCGTTCTGGGTGTGCCACGGGTAGAACGAATGGTATCGGATGATGGCCAGTGCCGGTGGCGGCAACATGGCCCCGTTGTGAACCAATACCTGGTAGAGATACTCGTCGTGGCCCCAACTGGAAACCCGTTAACCCTCGTATCGCTTAGAAAGTCTTATGTCCTTGTGCTTACCTCATCTTCACGTTGTCAAGACCTGATGGCATCCTTCAGGGCCGTGAACAACTTACAGACAAGGCACAACAGCCGACCGCAATTGGGCTTGTAGACGCCAAGAGGCGTTGAATACACAGGATGCGCGTTATCCGGATTGTGAGCAAACGATTCACACAGGACGTTGGTGGTTTCGAACTTGCACCCTACGGGGAACGTATCGCCAACTGATGCACGAATTCAGAATGGATTCCACAAGCCCGCAGAGGACCCCCACATACCTACGGCCCATTGTGGATCGCCAACCAGGTTCCGCTCGGGATCTGTCACGGCCAGCAGCTTACCAAGGTCGTGGATCAAGCCGACCAGGTGAAGCCAGTCGATATCCGGGTACAACTTCCTGGCCGCCTCTGCCGACTGCAGAGCATGCTGGATCTGCGTCAGGGCCGTGTCCGGGTCGCTGCTGTCGACCACCTTGTCGAGATATTCAATGGCTTCCCAAGCGCCCATTTTGACCTTGTTGAATTGCAGGTGCCGCTTCTCCATCGCCCTGACGGAATCGAACGTCTGCTTGGCATGCTGCTCCGCGTAGAATTTCTCAACCCGGGCCTGCCATCTGGAGTTATGCATTGCACGAGAGCGGTTCGTGATGCGGGCGCAACGCACCTGGTGGGCGCTGTTCTTGTAGTTGCGGAACCCAACCTTGGGAGCGGTCACCATCGGCGGCGCTGCTGCCTGATACACGAGCGTGCTCATGGTTCAGTGGTGGGGCCCAGAGACCGAAGTAAGCCCGAAGTAATCGTGAGCGGCCGCAATACGAGCCGACGTCCAATGACGAGATTCCAATGCCCCATGAAAAATCCAGAAACAGTGCAGATATTACTGTCGTGACTCGTCACACAGCGGGGAGGCAACCCGTACCGAAACGTGATATTCGAGAGCAATGATGTTGCCCACCGACCTTCGTAGTGTGCAGTAACTGTTCTGCAAGCGCTCGACTGTCCGAACGAGGCGCGCGCGTCCAAAGACAATCGGGGCCGTGCCCTTTTGCCGGACGGGTTCGTCATGCACTATTAAGTCGCCGCTGCGTGTGCTTGTTGTGAAGTGTGTCCGCACGGTCGCGCTGCCGCTGAGCTGCCAAAGCCGTACTGACTTTTTTGGATCGTGGTGGCCGCACTGGCGATGGCACCGTCGGCGGCATGCCTGGTAGGTCATGCCGTTATACGCGTACGCTGGGCGGCGTGTGAACCGGGGTGCTGCTGTTGTAGAGGAGGTTGAAGAAAGAGTACAAGAAGATCCTGGATGTATTGTGTCCCTGCCTGGGTTTTGGCGGATGAGTCGAGGGTTGACGCCGTTCGCAGGACCCCGTGCCGAACATCGAGGCCGTCCCACTTGACAGCAATATCCTGGAGTGGCATTACGTCGTAACCGGACCTCCAGATTCGCCGTACGAAGGTGGCGTGTATCATGGCAAAATCAAGTTTCCTTCTGAGTGTACGTACTGTCTTTTGTCATTACGCGACGATATCGCATACGCTGATCCGAGTGCTTTCGTACAGATCCCTATAAGCCACCCAGGTCTCCTTGATCTGCTCCTGTTTATCGAGTCGCGTCTAACGAGATTCGCAGCATATTCATGATCACACCTAGCGGACGATTTCAACCGAACACGCGTCTATGCTTGTCAATGAGCGATTTCCGTAGGGTTGAATCGCATGCTGCATGAATGCCTACTTCTTACACCAATTGACTGTCCCAGATCCTGAAGGTTCGTGTAGGGTATGATTCGAGGCGTTGGCGTTACGATGTTGATGGTTCGCTACAGAGTGGAGTTGCCTGTGGAGTGTATCGTCTATCCTATCCGGGCTTCTGTCATTCATGACGGACACGGCACCTACGTTCGGCAGTGTCAACACGACAACGGTATTTCTGACATGGTTTGACAGATATTTGTTGGCTGAGTAATTCACAGGAAACGAAACGGCACCTTGCAGCAATATCACTTGAAACGAATCTCAAGAACCCTGTTTTCGTCAAGTTGTTTCCACATTATAAGGAGGTCACTGCCGTAGCTTGGTCATATTGCTGGTCGCGCATTCTGAAGTCGTGATATCGTTCACAGGTGTATCGCGCTCGGCAAGAAGCTGCCGCCCAGAACAATGACAGCAAAAACGAATCGGAAAGGCCAGCTGACCTGTCGCCAAACAAACGAACTTCATGGACAACTGCCGAGGTGACTGATCGTCTCGTTATTGTGGTCATTATTGCAGTCGTCGCCCTGGCTGTATCCTATATGTATTAGGGCGTCCTCCCGAGAGTGTCCGAGAATTTCACATTTCTATAAATAGAATTTCAGTAGCGAAGCAAACGGATGACTGGGTGGCAACTTCAGCCTGTCGCTGACGGTCGTCGCACACGTCACTAAATGGACAGCCCGGCCGCTTGCGTATGCCTATTGCTTCTGGAATAACAATATCCGGCCGTTGAACCGCTCGGCCTTTTACCTCACGACCTGCAATCGACGTGCAAAGACAGCGTTCGGCCAGCTACTTGCCGCTGGCTGCAACGGCTAACGTGGCGAAATTCGCTTGAAAGTTGTTCAGTTCGTCGCGAAAATGTTGGTCCGTCAGCCGCACTCGTCCAGCCGTGGACCCGACCCGGCCAATCTGTGTGATGGCGCGTGACAACGTGGCGCAGTTTCGCCGTGGCCCGCAAATAACCTCCGGAAAGAGCGCTTCACTTCTCGCTATCGCAGAATACGGATTGGGATTGCGGATTCGGTCGCGCACCGAGCAGATTGCTGTCTGGCACAGAGTCCCCTGGGTCTGTCACACCAGTATATCGTGCACGCGGCCCAGCGGATCGTCGGAGGAGCGGCGTCCACTGTTCTGTGACGGGACGCGTGCGCGATCCAACCCGCTCGTCGCTTATATTGCTGCTGGGAGCCCAAGCCAGAATTGGAGCGACCATCAAGTTCGCCTGTCGACGACTCTGCAGCATCGCTCGCCGGTAACGTTCTCTCCACCTAGGCATCATTGCGCGGCAACGGTGGGTCGCCTCGGTACCGATCGGATCGCCGCATACCTTCGAACTCATACGTGGATCGATCTACAGCAATTTCCAACGGGCGAATCCGAACGCCGTCGATACCGACATGTCCACCGTCGTGACATCGATGGCCGCCGATGCGGTCGAGAGCCGGCCACCGAAACGCGCCCGGACACGAGGTGGCAATGCGCCGCACGCCAGCGAATCCAAGGCCGAGCCAGGCGCCGAGAACGATGCGAATCTGAACAAGGATGCGGTTGCGAACGACGACAAGCGACGTGTGAAGAGAGCACGCTCCGTTCCTAGCGATGACAGCGACGGCCAGGATGCAAGCGCAGCGGGAACCGCCGCCGACTCGCCGACTACCAATCGGGCGATCGCTGATCAGGAGTGGCGCAATCTGGCCGAAGACGTGTCCAGCACGAGGCGTATGGTGGATGGTGCTTTACGAGGCAAGCTCGTCGCCCAGCGTCGCAGAATCGAAGCGCTGCGGGCCGCCCTCAGAGATACCGAGAAAGCGTCCAACGAGTACAAGTCAAAATGGCTGAAGGAAAAGGAGCAGAACGAACAGCTGTGGAAGCGCATTGAGGAGATGCGAGCAGCCATGATGGCGATGACGCGTCCCATTGCGCGATCCGTCAAATCGTTGGCGTCCAAGGCCGACACCTAGTTCACAGCCTGGCGGGCGGAGAGCCAGCGATAATCGGCTACCGTCCGATAGCGAACGGTGTCGACAATCCTCTACTGCCGGCGCGTATCTAAATTGTACACAAATCACTGCATTCGTGGTCGTTGCGTCCCACATATGAACCAGGGAAATCGTCAGAGCAGGAGAGCAGCCGTGTATTGCAGTACGTATTGGTCCATGGGCTCCGGCGTTGCCATCGTCGCCGGGATGCCGTCACCTTTTTTTGCGGCTGGCTGCTGGTCGACGTATCCCGCTGACCGCTGTCGCTCGACCAAGGCACCACACAGATCGGGGGTACTGACGGGTACGGGTTGCTCACCCAGTCACAGACGCCGACAGTATTGTTTCACAGGCGTACTGGAGTGAATGTCGCCCACCGGGCAACATGACTCAACTTATTGTGCACAGTTAAAGCCAACCGAGCCGATAGCAGATATCGTAAACAAGGCTCGAAGCCAAATTTGAGATGCCAAGATGACAGCTGGATGCATCAGAGAACGTTAGATTATGTTGTACTATCACTGCGTAAGCCGCCACCATCTGGCCGATGATCAAAACCTCTTTTTACCGTCACCAAACCTGGCCGGTAAGTCCTCGTCGACAATCGGCACCGGCGCCCAGTCGATCTCCTTGCCCATAATCTGGAAATCCTTCCACCGGTGCTCGATATCGTACTTGTACCTGGCCTCTTCGCTGAACAGGTTCAACACAATATGACCTACATGCGACAGCATTAGAATGCAGAGTGAAAGCAGGTATGGCAAGCAATCGCGGACCCATATCGACACACATCCACTCGTCCTCGGGAACGCCCTCCACTTGAAATCTCAGCGATGGATCAAACCCAAGCGGGTTGAACTTGCGGGCGGTCCTTGCAACCTTCTTGGCCGCCGCCATTAGATGCCTTTCGGACGTCGCCGTCGCAACCACCTGAACGCTTCCGTTATAGGGAGAACGGGCCACTGGAACGCACATGATACGTACGAGCGTGTTGCACAACGACGATATGAGGCCGACCTCATACATTCGTATGTCGAGAAGTTTGCTGTCGCGCAGGCAGTAGACCAGCTGGATCGTATCCATGCCGTATTTACGCGGCAGGTATTTGGCGTTCAAGCCCGCCAGCCTCTTCACCAGACTCAGATTCGCCTCGTTCTGCGCCGTCATATCCTTGTTGTACTTCGCATGCAGCGCTCGTCGTCGCGCATCAATAATGGCCTAGAACACGCCCACCGTTACACACGGCCTCCTGCACTCGGGAACGGTTTGACACCCACGGCCGCATCAATTGCTGGGAGCGCATCGAAATCCAGCAGGTTATGCTGCTGGGGCGGCACCGGCGCACACTCGCTCCCCCTGCCATTGCTGAGGGCATCGGCGGTGACCACGCGGCGCAGACCACGAAAGACGATGTTCGGGGACCCTCTTTGCACCACTCCCCGTGGGAACATTTGCGGACTGCGACTGCCCCTGAGCAGCGCGCCGTTCTCTGGTCACCAGTCCACCGCGGCAACCGCTGTTGACGTTGTCCGTTGCACCGGCAGCCCTTCTGAGCACAGACCTGATGCCGGTAGAGTGCCATAGGCAAGACGGGGATTAGTAGGCGGCAGCAGCAGCTGGGTTTTCTATTAACTTAATTGGGTTGTCAGGACCGTGCGGACGACGGCGGACAGTTGCGAGCAACCATCCAGGCAGGCGTCGACCATGCGCTTGATGTTGGGTTCGGAACCTCGTCCGGTGACGATAACGTGGGTGACCTTGCCGGTGACGGGGATGAACGCGACACTGGCGGTAGCCGATAGGGAACGCTGCAGGGTGGAGGTGGGGTCGAGAACGACACCGGATTCAGGAGAATAACCGGAAGATACTGCTGTAACGACGTCGAGCATTTCGACACCGGCGTCGGCGATCGCCGCCGATGCACACGTGATGGCCGCCTCCAGGTCACCTCCGTCGTCTTCGAGAACAAGGACGTACACTTCCAGTACAGCCTTCGGGAACTTGTCAAACAGAATCGCGTCATGCAGTGCTTTCTCGACTGGACACACGACACATATAGTAAGACTCTACGCGCACACGCGCGCTATGCAAACAAATGCACCTGAACGTGAGAGAAGGCGTTCCTTCTCAGACTGTCCTGTTCTGGGAATGCGACCACCAGGATTCGAGAACGGAGCGTATTTGAAGTCACACCATAGCCGCCCGCTCTCACTGAACGTCGACACCTTGCTGGTTTGCCGCGGTCCAAATACAGCGCAGATAACCTGGACATGGAGACGTTCAGGTACCATCCAAACAATTGGTAGGTAATCAGATCGTGCACCTTGGTTGATCTGCCAGAAGGGCTCTGCAATTCGACATACGCCGATCCGGTGGCTTCAGTGACCACTCCAGTTTTCAAAACTACAAATCATGAGCAATCTGGTTACGCCCAAGCCTAACCTCACGGCACGTACACGTTTGCCGCATGGCATGTCGAGGGCGTTGATCAGCGTCAGGGTCGCTGGCAGATTCAGGAAGAGGACGATACGAGACGCGGGTCGCCATGGTCGTCGCAGTGCTGCGGAGTCCGTCACGGACACTGCGGACTGCGGTAGGTAATTTACCTCCTACACACTGCCCTGAATCTGCTGGCCAACTGGTGTGCCTATGTAGGCAGCTGGGCTCCGTTACCACCCCCTCATCGAACACGCGCGATCCGATTGACTTCGGTCGGGACATGAATATGTCATCATGGTTTGCCGCTCGGAATCGTCGGATGCTTCTTCGACATTGAAGAGCTGCGAACAACCCAAGGTCAAGCACTTTGGGAAATGCGGGTCTGAAGTTTAGGGCATGGGTTTGTGACAACGAGGCATATCGACGAGCAGCGACACCGTTCCTTATCTACGTACAAGACCGGGCCTGCTAAGCAACCCAACGTGTTCGACATTGAACGCCGATCGCTGTTTAACTCGTGCGGGCACACGTACTGGTTTCACTGGAGCCACATAAGACCGTAACGTTCTGCCTTGGTTGGTGTCGTTCGGCATCCGAGAGTCCTGCCCGCCGGATTGGCCAGATGGATGTGCGCTCGCTCCACCTGGACCTCGACCTCGCAGGCGTTGACGACAGGGGTCCGTTTAACGCGGCGCCAGGTCTGGGTTGCCAAACGATCGCACACTGTTCAACCGGCGACATCGTAGGTGAAAACCGGCACGTTCATTCTAGATATCGTTCCTAGATGACAATGTTCGACATGAGTCCTACAGGACGCCTAGAGTACTGGAGCATGGATCCGTAAACGTTGTCGGAGATGCCGATGAAGAGCGTCGACGCGTCGTTGCTGATGTCGGCGCCGGCCGTCTCGCCGAAGAAGTCGATCTGCTGGCTGGTCGACAGGTCGTTCGCGCAGTCGTACAGGTGGACAAAGTCGGCCGCTTCGGCCACGACCAGCACTTCGCCGCCCGCGCTGAACCGCACCGAACGCACCGATGCCAGGTTCGCCGGCAGGATCTTCGTGCTGGACGACACGCGTCGCAGGTCCCAGACGCGGCACGTCCTGTTGCAGTCGACCGCATCATCAGCAACCGATGCACGATACGGAGCGGCGACACCTGGTACCTGTCCTGGTTGCCGGTTGCGACCACGTACCCGTTCGGGTGCCATGAGCTCCCGAACGAGAAGTCGCGATGCCCCACCAGGGTGACGACTTTGTCGCCCGAGCGTCGATCCATGATCTCCCCATGGAGCGCGTCGCCGACCATGCACAGTAATCGGCCATCGTTCGACGACGTGCAATGCTGGAGGCAGGGACGTCAGCGGGCGGGGCGCAGACAGCGACGTAATGAGCAAGCGCTGACGTTGACGGCAAAGTCGACGTTGAACCGGTTGATCGACTGGCACGTGCTCACGTCGAGGACGTCGACGAACTTGTCGTTGTTGGCGCAGATGAGCAGGTGCGGCAGGGCCGGGCACGTCGTCAGCGAATTGGCGATCGAGTTGTCGGCCGCCGTCAGACGGTTCCGGTACATGACGCGTTCCAACTCCAGGTTGTACACGATCAGCTCGCCCTGGAACCCGCCCTGTTATCCCACCGTCATGAACGTCGGGTTCCAGTGTGCTATCGGGCGCGCCCTCCCGGTACCGCATATAGAAGATCGCCAGACGAATGGATCGTGCTGATCTGGACGCAGTCCATCACGTTGAACCCGGACAGGTCCAAGACGACGTCGACCGCGTTCGTCAGCGTGTTCCATCGGTATACCCGGTTACCGTCTGTCGCGTAACGTCAGTCGCTGGGTTCCAGCAGCAGCAGCAGCAGCAATGGCGATATCGTACTCATCGTGAGGACCGCGTGGTTGGAGGCGGCCGTCACCAGGTGCCTCAGCTGGAAATGCATGATCGACGGTGTCGCACGCCTGGCGTTCCTGGTGAAGTGCATGTACCGGTCGGTCGCCTGGACACGATGCAACTCCTGGATGGCGACAAGGTTTACAAATCGGGGGGCACCGGGCGCGAGCGAACCCGACGTACGTCTTCGTTGTAGGGCGTGAACGACGTCGACTCGTGCGTGTTGAACTGATGGTACTTCTCCATCCGGGTCGCCCTGTAATTGTCGCGTGTCATCGACAGGCGCGACCACTGGATGCCTTGCACGTCGCCATGGACGAGCGCGTCCGCCGGCGTGATGTCTGAACTGGACGAGTCCATCGAGCAGACCTGCGACACCTGGTCAGTTGACAGCGCCCACCACCGCGAGACGGCGGTACCTCCATCGATGACGACGACGACGACGACGACGACGACGACGCCGGCGTGTTACTGCTGGCCTGGATCAGGGTTCGCCGATGGCCGACCGTATCCGGGAATTCGACGTCGGATTCGTACTGGACGTCCATGGCATCGTGTACGCTGCTGAGCATGTCATCGCTGTCACTGGACGGCCCGGGTGCCGGTTGCCCGGGGCGAGGTGTCCCTGGAGCAGCGTCCGGCGCCGATGGTCTTGCCACAATGACGTCCTTGCGTCGGGCGGCATGCGACCGCAAGAGCCGCGACCCGATCCCTGCAAAGTACATGGCCGTCACCGCGTCAGGAAGGGCATGTCGTCGACGTCGGTGCCCCTCGATTACGGGTAATGGTGACCGATCACGATCTTGTACCAAGGCGGATCGGGCGGGATCCCAGGTACCATTACCGATGGGCGTAGCAGCCATGCTGACCGAGGCGCCCGGTGCATTGCTGCCGGCCCCGCTGCAGGTCGTGCAGGGCGGCGCGCCACGTCGCCCGAGCCGGTTCTCGAAACGACACGGGTGCCCGCCGATCGAGCTGGCCTCCATCGTCGTCACACAGCGCGCCTACGACGGTGCACGATGGGGGCCGCCAATCGAGGTGCACGCTGCGGTTAGAAAGTTCATCGGCGTTGGTACGAGGCGCGCTTCCTCTCTGACGGGCGCGTAGACGCAGACGGATGCGAACGAGCTCGGTGATCTGGGCCTGGCGTACGCCGAGGTGCAACGCCTGCAGGATGTCGTGCGAGACGTCCGCGCCGAGGTCGTCCGCGCTGAGGACCGCGTCCGCCTCGAACTCGAACGACGTTCGGGCGATGCCACCCTGACGTTGCAGTCGTACTACAAGGCGAAGCTCGATGAACAGACAACGAGGGCGCAGAATGAATTGCTGGCCACCGTCGCCAAGCATCAATCGACAGTAGAGGCGATGCGGGCTGAGTTCGACGCGAAGATCGCGGTAACGTTCGCTCGTTGGTTGTCGCGCCTGGTACCAACGAATGGGGGGCCTCGGCAACAGTCGATTGAGAACGCGCTGCTGACAGCGGGGCCTGCCACCAAAGGACCTGTCCTGGCGACCGATGCCCAGCTGCGAGATTTCTGTGTCCAGCAGGAGATCGCTCTGGCCCTTCAGCGACAGGACACGTTCGCGTTACAGCAGCAGCTTGATGATCTTCGTAAGGCACACGGCAGTTACAGGCATCGCTGGTCCACAGCTGAATGTTCGCACAGGATCGGCGCGAACGTCTTCGCATAAAGGCGTGTCAGAAGACGACGCCGGCGAGTTGCGAGAGGAGATCCGCGCCTTGACCGAACGTCTGGCTGGATATGATACGCTGTTCTCCGTCCAGTGCGATCGCGAAACTCGTAACCGCCTTCGATGTCTTTATTGAGTTGCGGGTGTCGATTTCCCTGAACGTACAGGGCTGGTTCGTGAGCAGGACGGGAAGATTCGGGATCTCACCGCCGAAACGGGGAGGCTGAGGACCGCTCTGGACGAATCTGTTTCCAAGGTGCAGGCCTTGACGGAACAGGTCGTTGCTGAACGCATGGCGCATGAGAGCGCCATTGCAGGCCTTCGACAGTCCCACAGCTCGGAAATTCAGTTGCTTGACATCGTTATCAAGTCGAAACAGGTTCAAATCGATGGCCACAGTGCATCATGGCCGTTCCTGAACACATTGCATGAGTAGGACGAGATCGCCCGACTACAGGTTGAGTTGGCGGAAGCGAAGAAGACCATTGAGCAGCAGCAGTCCCGACGGGGACGCCGAAGACGCCAAGCGTCTGTAGGGGGGACCGAGCAGGGCAATCTCAGGCAGAACAGTTCGGCGACCGAAGAGGACCTGATGGGATTCTCAATGCAATGGCAGCGCCATTCTTCCAATTCCATACCCGAGGCAACGACCTCTGGGGACGATCCGGACGGGCGGCGGCGGTCCCGAGGGACGATTCGCTAACGATGCCCCTAGTCCCTTAAAATCGTAATGCACCGCTATACCTGAACGGGGACAACCTACAACCATTTTATAAATTGCAGTGAGCAAACGTGACGTCGTAGACGGGAATCACAACTGTGAACTGGAGAACGAAAGCGCGAACTTTGAAGTTGGGGTGATGGTAATTGGGCCGTATGGCGCGAGCTGGGCAATGTTGATCATGTCCATGGCTTTCAGGACTGTAGGACGAGGTTGACAAACGAGATATCAGTGCACAATTGTGTCTCCCGGTTGCGTGCTTACCTAGCATTTGGACAAACGACATTGAGGCGTCTTTGCGGCTGACCTGAATGTCGCTGCCGACTGCGCGCTGGATGGCGTCACTGAAATCCACAGGTTGCACACGGTCGATTTCGCCGCCCGAAGACGCAACAAAGTTTTCCTCGAGGATACTGTGAAGGGATTAAATATATGCCAGACGAACATTAAAACCATGGCGCCCATACGCATGTAGAATTTCTGTTTCACGATCCACACCCTCGCGGCGATTGAACTGGCTCCCCTGGGCTATCCCACCTCGCTCTTCAACTTCGGGGATATCTGCAACCGGCCGTTCAGTCGTCCACGTTCACACGCGAAATCAGACATCGCACAGAATTGGCTCAGTGAAAGGTCAAAGTCTGGAGTAGGGAAATCATCATCACCACCGGCAGGTCTCACTGGGCGGCTGGTACTACCCCGAACGGAGCTCAAGCGACTGGCAGAAGTTCAATGACATGGTCACAGGTTTGTGGCCCTGTTGCTTACTGGGATGCGCCGCTGCCAAGAGAACCCACCGATAGAATCGACATGCGGTCATCAGTCTTGCGCCGCGACGCGCCCGAGTGAACCGTGTGCGAGTCCGTTGGTGGCTGGATAGGTTTACCCAGAAACGTCGCTGGCTCTTCATCGTCTTCGGCAAGAGGATCCAGCATAGCACTCCGCATCTGTTCAATTGGCTCGTCACGAGTGCCGGTTGAACGGCGATCTCCACCATCAAACTGCACAGCCACATTTAACACGACTGGCCAACGTGATGCAATGGCGAATCGCTTACCGACGCCGTGGTCGCACCGCCCTGCCAGTTGGCGTCGTAATTGTTGCCCATGCTGTTGGATTCATAGCGGTCCAGATCTGGGGACTGTGGGATCAGCTACGCCATCCGGGGGTGCTTTCGCTTGACTCACCTGCGTCCTCGATGAATTCGCGACCGCGCCGCTTGTCGTAGGATGTAATGTTGAAGTCAACCTGTGTTTGCGCGGCCAGCACAGGACACAGCTGCCGGGAAAGAGTAGAAACAAAAATCGTTTCTGAAGCGCATCGTCAGTGTAAACTGGAGGATAAGGTGTTGGGCAGACCTGGATGCTGTGTGGCACGTTTCACTTGGATGGACGTTCGCTTGCATAGCAGCGCTGCTGTGCTCCCATTTACTTCTCGGTCTAATTCTTGTACAGGGATCACGGTTTCTTTATCGTGCTTAACCTGTGTACGTTTGCGTTTCTTGCTCGACAGCACAGTCCCAGCAGTACTGCTCCCTGTGTACCTTGTTCGCGCCTGTACAACTTGCTGTCAGTAGCGAACGGGGCTGCCGACGCCAAGCGTAATTACCGATGCATTTGAGGCCATTTCTTCGTTCAGGTCCGCACAGATACCGATGTCGATCGGAGGCAGCATGAAATCGCCCCCAACTGTGTCAGATCCACCGAAACTGCTGCGCTCCGTTCCATCAGGCATTGCAATGAAATCGTCGTCTCCGCTGAACGTCATTGGTCATCGCGACGTCAACTACCAATTACGCAACGATACAAACATGAGCGGGTCGAGCAGTGCTTGGTCAAGTGGGACGACGAAGTCCATCGGGTTCGGAGCGTCATCTAGCGTAATTTCAGCTTCATTCGCTGTTCGGGTTCAAGTCAGCTCAAGTAAACGGGATGGCATGCGGCGTCCTACCAATAAACTTCCCGTGATTACAAAGAGAGACATCGTTGACGTCCGGGGTTTCGACGAACAACGCGACCTCACCAAAGTCGCAATCGGCGTTCGCCTTGTCGAAAATATCGAACGGAATCGGAGGCAGAGGAACGTCATCAACGTCTCCCGCAATGTTGATCGAATCAACCCTGAAACGGTGACGCTTGTTAAGCCCCGTCGAGCAATCCTGATGTAGTAATGCCATCACCTTGCCTGCCCTCTGCTGCACGACAAATTGACGTGGCTGGTTGTACGTGCGAGCTGAACCTTGGACCGGGCCTGTCGGGTACGCAATCAGTACGGTTCCATCCCATCGGTTGTCTGGGATCCAAGAATACTCATACATCAACAGCATCGACGAGCAGGTAGTGTGCCTTCTTATCCATGATGCGGCAAACGCCCATGAAGAGGAGCGCACGCGCTGGCAGCGCCAGCGGCACGGGTGGGTTCTGGATACTCTTGCACATCGACACGATGTTCGAGTTCAGTATTGCCTTCTTCGACAGTTTGTGGAACACGGTGCCGGCCTGCACGCTGTCAGCACGTTCGATCAGCGATCCGCACACAAATCGTACCAGCCACAGGTTGCCAAGCGGCCCGCGCTTCACGAACAGCTCCGAGCTGAAGTACATGATGAGCGTCCCCGGACGTCACTCGTCGATCGTCACGACACGCGTTGACGAACAGGCTGCAAGTCCAACGCGTACAATTTCCCAAATGATGAGCCACTACGTCCACCGCATGACTGGGGGGCGCCCAAAGAAGGGTAGCACGCACTCCTTGGGCTCGGAGCCCTGCCACATGGGAGCCCTTTGGCATTCTGTGGGTAGGTTCCATGAAACAGTGCCTTCGGTAGCACAGACCGCATGCCAACTGTAAGACATGGGGGCGCGCGGACTGTGACCAGGAACGGTCGACCCTGTTTATCATGGTTGCCTCCGGTACAGAAGCAATGCTGTTTCTTGTTCGAAATGCGAATGGAAGAATGATGCTTCCAAACGATAAGAATGCGTGTCCAGAAACCCCTGAAGCTGATTCCGATAGACGTCGAACAGGACGATATGAGACGGAAGATCAGTGATGTTCGCGTAATAGCGAAGGACGAAAGCCTCAGGATCCCGAAGGAAGCTCTGTGTAGTCGTGAGATTAAAACTGTAAGGGTGAACCCGTCGATGTTCCCAAACCTGGCTGTCACTCTTGCTCCGATCTCCAACACAGCGCGGCCCATTGAATTCGGGCGCACATTCCAGAATGCGCATGGGAACAGGAACGTGCAGGTGGCTATAGTATGGCGTGGCATGACATTCTGTCAAAAAGTCGATGCTCTGAACGTCACCAGGACGCTTATCTAGCGCATCACCCAAATAATCCATCAGCTGGACCGGCGCACGCTGATGCCATCTTCCGAAATAGGCGACAGCCCCAGCGTTGGACACAAGCACAACAGCGATAGAAAAAGGATATAACCACCCCCATCGCTTTCGCGACATATACGATGCTTGAAGGATCGCCAAACCTGTGACGTAAAGCGTCAGCCCCAGGCATTCCTGAAACATTCGCCTGGAATACCGTATCCCGCGTAGATGAACGCGATAGGCATACCAGGAAGCACGAACCGGAACTCCTTGTGGGGGCTGACACTCATTATGGCCGGAATGGATAGGAAAAGCAAAGCAGGAGCAAATCGTCGCGACATGAAAACGCCGAGTAGGACCAGCGGGATCATCGAGCCGATCATCGCCGGCAATCCTTCACTGACATACCAGTGCCACGGATGCGATCCTGGACACATAAGCTATGGCTGGCAATTGAAAGGCACAGGTCGACGACGGAAACGCTGACGTACCGTACATAGCGGCGCCTGGGCACGCCCCACCGCCGAAATTGAATCTGACATGCAACTCCGTTTGACTGGATGAATAAAATAACGCCCGGAGAACGTACCTGGCGAAATTCGCCATGACGAAAGTCCAGGAGCCGTAGAAGATCCTGTCAATGGCAAACGACGCAGCAAGCGCCGCGATGCCAACCGGAACGACTTCCATGAACACCAACCGAGAACGGTCGCGAGATCTCAGCAGTAGGTGCAAGCCGAGCAACGCCCAGAACGGACCCTACAATAGTCAGATAAAGACTTGACACTGCATCAAACGCTGCCTACACTGGTAGGTCGCATAATAATGGATAGCGCCGCGTATGCCAACGCAGTGGCACGCTTTCCTCGCCCATCGTCGGGCAAGTATGGCCAATAGAACAGGGCGATAAGGGTCAGGATAGTCTCGACGCTGTTGGAGAACGTGCGAACGATGCAGTAGAAATAAAACCAGTTCACCAGCTGGCAGAACAACTGTCCGCATGACGAACAATCAGAGGCGCGTTCAGGTTTCCCTCGTAGTATTGTGCCGGCATACCGAGAGGGTGGCGACCCGAGATCCAAACCAGCGGTTCGCGAGCTTGTACAGGAACACGTCACCGATGGTTGCAATAGCGGCTTGGACCAGACGCGGCGTTACTCGCTGCAGAGGGCACCCCAGACGATTGAATCGGATCCATGATCAAAACCGAAACGAAACGACTAACAATAATTGCTGGCGTGTCCAGACTGAGAAGTTGCAGGATTTTAAAGAAGATCGCGAAGATGGCAGGATGTGCAAACCCGCGAATGCGAGCGAACGGTTGCCATTCCCAGGTCAGGTACCCATACCTGAACGTTTCCGTCAAGATGTACCGTGCCACAGCGGGTCGCAAATGTCACGTACCCGAAGACGACGCGGTGTGCCACCTCGGGCCCTTGCCAGTACTCGTCCGGGTTGAAGTACGTCTTAACAAACAAGGCCCCGGCAACGCGGACGATACCGCAGACGACGGCGATGGCCCAGGACATTGCTCTGCCGCACTCCGACCACCAAATTAGGCAGTAGGCAGTCCCGAACGACGAAACGTCCTACTATTCGTCGCGTCATGAATTCGCATTCCATCCTAGTGAAACAGTTTCGGTTCGTTTACAGATTCAGGCTGGGCGTTTGAAGGAGGCGGCGCTTGCCATGTGAGGGCAGCAATTCGACCTGGGGAGCAGCCTCCTACCGGAGCGTGGCGCCTGATCTGTGACCGTGTTACTGAAGGTGAACGATAAACGATGAGCGACTTCGGCGATGACGATACCGTACGTGCCTGCACGTTTCCCGTTTAAATGAATGATTGACGAATGTCGCGGATAGGGCGGTTTCGACCATGATGAAGTGAAGGCGTGCATCGAACAGGTTAGGTCGACCGAAGCCAGTGTGGACGTCGGGCGCCATTTACCTATGTGTGGATAAGTCGGTGGAACCGGTCCTTGGTCAGAGCGTATACCACGCTAAGCGCGTCCACGACTGGACGGCGGCCATTATCGAGAGCGTCCTGAAGAACCTGCGTCAGCTCGACAAGAACTTCAAGTACATTGGTACGCGTCGGATGCGCGAATGAAATTGAACAGCGTCGATCGAACGTCCGTTACCAGTGACTTCCACGATTATGCAGCGGAATGGTGCTGGCATGCACACTTCAAGCGCTTGCTTCTGGGATCTGAACACCGATGGTATGTATGAGTGAATCAACTTAGCGACGTCGATGCTAACAGATCGACTCCGTCAGGGTCGTGTTCGGTGAAATGGGAGAACCAAACGATGCATTGCGTCGTCACAGTGTTCGCTGTTCACGTCTGACCCTGTCGGAATTCAGGACGAATACAGTCTCCGTTTCAGAGTTTCCAATCGTGATCGCGGCACTGAAACTGTGTACGTAACCGTTACTATACATTCGAATTGGCAGTATCGAATTCCTTCTGCTCGATGTTCAGTCGAGCCTGAACGAAATCGGCGTCTTTCGTGCGACCTGCATTACGAAGAGCTGTTTGCAGGGCAGATAGGCGGGCAATGTCGACCTTCAAACGTTCAAGGTAGGCCGGCAGGGTCAGGGAGCCATCTTCGACGCTCTGCTCGAGCTTCTCCTTTTGCAGGGAAACAGCCTGGTACCGCTCCAGCAGAGCCGGTGGCACTTCCTGCTTCTTCGCACGACGAGTACCTATTTCGGTCGTAGTGCGTTCTAGAATCCACTCGAGGACGTCATTTGAACAAATAGACGCGATTCGATGCGGGTCCTAGTGAACCACGTCAGCTCCTACTACCCACAGCGAATGCGCGTCGACCTTCCAATCATTTTCATCAATGCCTGAAGGGCAACTGCCGACAGTATCAGGCGGCGCCGGCTTACTAGCAGGCGATGGCGTTTGACGGGGAATTTGAGCGGCAGGGCGAGGTTGAGCTTGCGCCTTGGCCCGTTCGACAGCCACAGGTTGCCTGATACGACGCCACAGTCAGGTAGCACGTCGGGAACTGTCGTCTGGGAAAACAAACGGTATTCTAGACTCTGAGGTCGGCGACGACAGCGAGCTAGGAGCGCTGCCTGGATCGCGGAGGTGAGATCACGAACATTTGGAGCAAACAGGCACCGTGGCTAACCTCGAATAAATACGTCTTCAACAAGCTTCGTCGCCAAATCTTGGCCTTCAAGAGGCACACGCAACCGTAATGCGACGAACAGCTTGCCACGACCGCCACCTTTCAGCTGAAAGAAAAGAAAACGTTAGGAAGCATTACAGAACTTAGACCTGCCCAGAATACAGGTAGAGTCGCCACAATCTCGGATTTGTTCAAAAGGTCACCCAGCTTGACCTCAGCATAGCCAAGCTGAATTGGCTTGAACAGGATTTGCAGGCGTCGCGGGACTTGAACGGAAAACGTTATCTTGACGAAGTTGAACCTACCCCACAGCGAGTCAGTATCAAGTTGCAACGACCATGACAGTGGCATCTGACATCCTGCCAGCGCGCTTCGGTCTAGGGAAGGATAGGAGCTTCTTGAAGTTGTACACTACAACCTGTCAGTTCAATGGGACACGACCATGAAAAGGGATCTCACTTGGGTCGTCACTATCAGCGACGGTCGGCGTTACCCCTCGTTGAATGACATCTTTGGGATACGAAAACTCGTACGAAACAAAGGACGTGCACATGTTCCATCCCGACGGTGGAGACAGGCCTTCCGCTTTGCGAATTTCCAGTTCCAGCTGGTTCGATCCAATGTGGTTGAACGAGCGCAGGTAACTGAGCTGTCTGGGGACGGTCGCCAGCGTAGGCGGCGGCGCTCCCGATGCGCGCAGCGTTGCACTACACAAATGGTCAGTTGCTATGACATATCACATGGGCAGTCGTCAGTACAGCGATTGAAGATCTCTCTCCGTCCGGGTCTTGACGGCCATGATAGCCCTTGCTTCGTCTTTACGGTCCAGTTTCAGGGCCTCCTTCGCCTCATTGTACGTTCGTGCCACCTGCGTCTTCAACTGGTCGGCAAGCGCCTCGAACGCAGCCGCCCTCTCACTGGCAGCATCTGTGCCAGACGAGGCTTTCTCCTTCGATTCCGCAGGCGCTGACGGGCCCGTTGACCCCGCTAATGAAGGGGGCAACTCGGCAACTTTCACCGACACCGTCTGTCCCGAATCAATCTGCTGTTTGAATTGCCGCAAGGCATTGACAGCAGGCATGAGCTTTCTGGCCGCATCAACGTTTCCGGCACGTTTCAGCTTCAGCGCCTCTGTCGTATACTCGGTCAGCCGCGAGTTGACTGCCTGGGCGAGCTCCTGTCGCGAGTCTGTGTCGCCGGCGGGTGGCGCGGAAACATTCGGCGTGCTTGCTGGACCGCTCAGCGTGTCGTACGTTGCCTGCAGGCGCTTGATGCGAGCCATCAACGTAAGCGCGTCCGCCTTCTTGTTCTGCCGATTCAGCATCACCGCCTTCGTCTTCAGGTCGCCGATCTCCTTCTGGATCGACACTTTCCGCTCCTCCAGAGTCGGATTCACCGTCGGCTGTGGCTCCTCGTCCCCAGCAGGTACTTCGTCGGCGACGGCGTCGGCTTCCACTTCGGCGGCCGCCTCTGCTTCCACTTCGGCGGCCGCCTCTGCTTCCACTTCCGCGGCCGCCTCTGCTTCCACTTCTGCCACGTCCACGTCTGCTGGCTCACCGTCATCATGATCGAGTTGCACGTCGGAGATGTGATCATCATCATGGGCGTCGGCGTCGGCTTCATCGATATCGGACCCCGAATAGCCCAGATCGCGCAGCTCCTGCATCAGGCCGTCCTCATTGTTATCGGACACGTCCGCGTCGGCCGGCGCCCGCCCCGGGTCCCTCCGCCGCTTCGTCGTCTTCTCGTCGTCATCGTCGTGGTCCCGCAGGTCGTCCAGCGTCAGGCCGCATTCGGCCAGCTCCTCGGCCGTCAGCCCCATGTCGAACGCGATATGGTCGTCGTCATCACCAGCCGCCTCCATCGGGCAATTCCGCGATAATACCGCAATGCCCGGCCGCTTACCTATTTCAGGCAGATGTGGCCCATCGTCCAGGCACTGCCAATGCTATTCGTTTACTGCAACGTCACGCTTGTTGGTGGATCGGACACGACGACAATGACGTCGTCAGTGAACGATGGCAGGTCGCGCGCTTTCGTCACAACCGCGAGCTTCCAGACGAAACGGGGATACCCGACGTGATCGCTGCGCGTAGATTGCTCATGTCGTCTGTCGATGACGAGGGTGCTCTGGCCGACGAGGTGCTCTCCGGGAACTAATTCGGCTGCTCGTGCATGATCGACGGGTGTGTCTTGCACGTGCAGGAGGGTGTGATTGAGGCGGGTGCGATCGGGTTCGCCAGGCGCGCGTACGACCTCGCGGTCCACTCGGGTCAGTGACGCGACGATGGAAACGGATTCCAGGAAGATGTGCATCTGCGTTTTCAGCACGACATGGACGACGTTAGGTGCTTCCGGCACCAGGTAGGGCCGTCGATCGCTGAACAGGAACGCCTGAAAGCGACGAACCAGGTAAAGGCGCGCGTTCCATAACGCATACATCGCGATCGCTTCGGAGACAAATGCCAAAACCCACATCTCAAAGAGTACGCCGCCAACGCCAACCCAGGCCACGTAATGGACCAGAGCAGGCGTCGCCAAACAATGGAATATAACAGACGAGAACACCAGAAGGAATCCTCTTCGACGCCGGTCCACGATGTCGTCGAACCGGTCGTCAATGAGCGGGTACGCGTACCGTCCAATGGCGTCACTGTACGTTTTCAAGTCGGTCGTATCAGGGCGTATGACAGTTATCGGCGGCGACAGGACCGTGAAAATCGCAGCCAAACACGATATGGCCAAGGCGACCACCATCATGCCAATGGGTTCGAACATAGGAGCCATGTGCACGAAACTGTACCCATCGACAACAAATACGTGCAGGTCGGAGCCGACTGGATACGAACGCATCACATCCTCGGCATCCTCTAATGACGCTAAACGCAGGTGCCCATATGGCAATGGCCAGAAGGTGCTGTTGGGGATTCAGTTAAGCACGATTCGTGGCCATTTTGAACTGACCTTGATGACAGGTTCCGCTGATTCCAGACAGCTGAGTACGCAATGACAGGTTCGTACTCAAACTCATGCTCGTCCTCGTTGTCGTCATGGACCGATCCTGACGTATGCTCCTCAACATGGGAGTGAATCACGCGGGCGATGATTGGGTCGGAGCGGGCGGCGACAGAGAGGCGATGCGCCTGAAGAGCGACATCGCGTGCAGACATGATCGCGAATACCGTGCACAGACACACGGCAATGACGCCGACCGCCGTCCGCGAGAAGAGCCCACGATTCTGCAGGAACGATCGCCTCGCCTGCAAGCGCTCGCGAAACTTATCCTTCCAGTGCCGAGACGTATCCGAGTCGACGCTGCCTTGCGTCCGATTGCAGATCTCAAACCATAACGAGGGCTGGCCGGCAAACGAGCTCCATGCGCGGCACGTCGCCGACAGGCCGCACACAGATCGCTCGTCCAAATACCCGAATACCATCATAGTCAGGTCCGACGGCAGCCGCCGGGACCAGTCGATGTTCGCCATTGCCGACACTTCGCGCACGGCAAGCGACACTGAAATGACCGCAGTCTGCAGCGTTATCTGTCTTCATTCATAAAAATAGAATCAGGTGCAGCTGTACTGCCCCTGTGGCCCAATGGTTAAGGCGCGTGCCTACGGAGCACGAGATTCCGAGTTCGAATCTCGGCAGGAGCTACCGGCTATTTTTGACTTTTTACGCGTCGCGACCAACGTCTCGTTGCACGACTCTATGAGCGGTTTCTGGCCTCGACTGAAGAGGAAAGTTGACGCGGCTCTTCTCAAGAGACGTCGTTTCATCATTGCAAAGCGCGAACTGGTTTATCGAACGGATGACACTTCTTTCGAAGGAAAGTCGGCGTTGTCAGATGAGGACGGGCCTTCATCGCCTTCGTCGGATGCATGCAGAAACGCAGACAGCAGACTGCTTTCGGAGCCGGTACCGTCACCTCGGGCCGAGTCCAGGTAAACCGACTGAATGATGTCGTACAGATCCAGCATGACAGTCTTCACTGTGGAGCTCGCGGCCTTCTTTGATGTGCACATAGAGACCACCGTGGCAACAACATCGTGCTCGATGCCGTTGAAGGCGACTTCGCGCAGCACTGGATTCATTATCGCAGCACGCCACAGCCGGTGCAACTGAACCAATACTAATGGGCTTGTGAATGGATCGCTGGTCCACTTCCATAGTCGTGGCCATAGCGAAGCCTTCAGGGCGACCTTGTCATTGCTTTCGGTACATTGCACGACCATCGTGACGAGCAATGCCAGCAATGCTAACCGTTCCGGTGAGAATGACTTCGATCCCCATAGGCTATCGTCGTCCACAGCAGCAGATGCCAACGGGATCAGTCTATGCAAGGATCGCGAGACCTGCCGGAGGACGTCGTCAGCATCGTCAGAGGGCTCACCACCAGCACCCGACTCCTGATCAAGCTTCAAAGATGCCAGCGAATCTGACAGGTCCTCCGTACTGTCACCAACGGAAGCACGTTCTTGCAAGGCAATTGCAATTGCACATCGTGACAGTGCCACCATGCGACAGAGCGCGTTAAGCAATACGATCGTGGAACGTGCCGTCAGACTGCCCGCCGCAATTCGGGAGAAGATGCCACCCTCCTCGCCATGCAGCTCGAAAAGTATCTTAGCTGGGGGCATGATCGACCACATTTCGAGAAGATGTGCAACCAACGACGCAATCTTGTCGTTATTATCGCGCATCACCAGGTCGACCATCTTGGGCAGCAAGCAATCGTCACGAAATGTTTCGAACAAAGAGGGCTGACCTGCCAGCATGACGACGAGCTGGGCGACGGCGGGCTCGTGGATAACGCGAATCATGGCGTCGATGGGGGACGGTTGAAGGGTCAGGAACGCATGGCAGACGGCGACAGGGTTAACGGTCAGCATGTGAACGAGAAGCGCCGCAACATGGTACAAATTGGCATGGGCCGGGTCGAATCCTTCTTGAAACAGTTGTCGAGCGATGCGGGAGCCCTGCACCTTGAGTAACGCGGTAACATTGGCGTCGTTCGCTGTCACCAGTCGCATAACTTTGTACGACTGGCGAAGAGCGCCATGGAGCTCAGTTTTCCCAACAGGCGGGTTCGGTACTTTGCAGCGGGTAATGAAGTGAATGAACGACTCGCAGACGCTAGGCTGACAAAGGAAATTCAACATACGTGGCGTGAACCGGGGATGATCCAGATCCAGGAACTCCTCAAGCGCCCAGGCTGACTCATCAACCGCGTCGACGGATTCGGCACTGGACGGAACAGGCATAGCCAGGTACCTCTTCAGCATCCGGAAGACTGATTGCAACATCATGTCTTCCGTTGACGATTCGGTTTGCATGACAATATCGCGCATGTCCTGTTTCAGTTCGGCATCCAGGGACCGAACCTGACGCGAGAACACGCACGGACGCAGCACAAAGCAGTGTGTCAGCAAACGCAGCGACGATATTCGCGTCTTTTCGCCACGCATGGACTCGTCAACAAGCTCGCTTATAGCTGTCCAGGTCGTTTCGGGCCGCTCGCGAAATGGAAACTGAATCAGCATGGCGGAGATCATATTTAGGCAGGTAAGGTGAGACACCGATGATGCTGGCAAGCGGTTTGAGCAATGGGACACGAGAGCATCGATAAGAACGAAGTCACTGCTCCAATCTGGCATACAACATTAGATGCAGTAAAACGTCGTCGGGCACTCTGCAATCACCAAGCCATACCTGCTATTTGCTTCAGTAACAGCTGGAACGTAGCATCCACGACCTCGGCGTTGTCCTCAGCGGTCTTAGTCGCAAGCGCCGGCAGCAGGGTCGCCAGGAACGTATCGGGCAACGCAATATCGCTGACGTCGAGCACTTGAACAAGTTGTTGGACGAGCCGACAGCAGTCCTGGACGTCGCTGGCCTATCGTACCGAATTAGAATCTCAACAGAACGCCTGACGAGTAATATACTTTCGATTTTGTGAACTCGACAATCTCGTCAAACAATTCGTCATCGGCGTCACTGTCGTCGTCCAAGGCGCTCAGCCTGCCGACCAGATCGAGCAGAGCAGGATCGGTTTCCTGGCCATCGCCGTCGCCGCCGACGGCCATCGTCATCGAGCGACCGGTGGGGACGACGCCTACGCAGCACCCTGCACCCCCTCCCAGCCAGTCACCGGCACAGCAGCAGTACGGCTGCGGGTCGCCCTCACCCAAATGAAGAAACTGCGGCGATGAACTACGTGCCGGCGGCAGCGGCCAGTAGTACCCACCCCTCACTGGCTCCGTACGACGCCGTTTAGGAGTTCCGACGCACACGCGTAACGGCACTGGCGAAACAACACCGGGTTATGTTCTCGAACCTCGTAGCGGGTGTATGTGATCGCTCAACGAAACGGTAAGTTCGTGGAGTGTCCCGATGGTATGGCCCGGCAATAACGGAATCCGAGAAGCCATTCGGTGTCGTGGGTGCGTCCCCCTCCCAAGGCAGAGACGATCATTGCGCTGTTGCCGAGCGTGGCGCGAGGCGGACTGCGCGACCCAACTGCAGCCAGGGCACCAGGCGATGAGTCTGAGGCTGAGCCGTGTCGGCGCTGAAAACGTGGTCTGCCTGGCACCCGGGGAGCATGTCGTCGGCAGGGATGCGCGTGCGTCCGTTGTTGTCGACTCTAGGCGCGTGTCGCATCGCCACGCGGTCATCGGTACGGTACTGACATTCGTGCGAGGTTACGAGCCGCCTTAAACCAATTGTGCAGATCACAACCCGGATAGTGACTTTGTCTTCGTTATGGACGTCGGGTCCGTGAATGGTGTTCGTTTGCAGTCCTTGTCGTCTGCCGTCCCCTCTGAGCAGCCGCGAATCCGTCCGAACGTCTGGTACGCGGTCCCGCCAGGCTCCGTCGTCACATTTGGAGACGCTGCGTTCACGCTCACGAAGGTTAGTCTATCTGGTTACCGCATGCGCGCTACAGTTCTTATTCAGAACACTGGGCAGTCGGAACAAAGCGGGTCGCCGCCGAAGGTGGACTTCTGTCCGGAGCAATTCAGCGATACGAGAACGCTTGCTATGGATGAGGAACCTGCAGACGATGCCGTTACCTCAGTCGATAAGGATGATATTGCGTCGAGGTCGTCGTCTGAGGCGTACTTAGTTCCTGGCAGTCCCCAACCTGACTTGTCGCCTGCACTTGACGGTGCACAATCTCCTGTTCTTGGTGGTACGCCTCCGCTCGTTGCGTTGAGTCCTCCTGTGGAACCCGCCGATGTAGGCACGGCGTCAGTCCTTGGTGTCGAGCCACCTGCTGCAAAGAACGGAACAAACGACATGGATGTGGACCAGGGGCCTTCTACGGCTGTCGGCCACAGCTCTCGAGGACCATCACCTCCGGGTTCCCCTGAAATGCACCCATCTGAGGCCGAGCCAGGTTTGGAAATGACCCCGTTGGAGATCCCAGCTCCCCGCGTGCCTGATGATATGGCTGACAAGCCAGTGTCGTTGTTGACGTCCAGTGAAACGCACCCTGCTGGAGAAAGCGTCATATTACCGCATCGAACGAATCGCGTTACGGCAACGCCATCCCAGTCAAAGTCTGGCACCGTTGTTCGAAAGCGTCGACGAGCTGCGAATTCTCGTAATCTGCGTTTTCTACACATTGCAGACCGTGCTGATATAGTGTCCAGGTACTTCAGCTTTTCAACAGGTAGACAGCGACGAACATGATGAGTCTGCAAGTGCAAAGCCAACGAATGTAGCTGAACGCACGTTACCTGCGTCGCCAGACGTGCAGGAAGACAGCAAGCAGCGTCGTGATAATCCTGAAGAAGATGACGGCAAAGTCTCTTCGGAAGTTCCCATCGTTTCGCGCCCAGAGGAGAACCCAGAAACGGTCCCAGCTACGATTGGGACTGCGTCCGATGTGGACGGGACGAGTCCAGAACCACCAGTGGCCGAGTCAGTCATCTGCACATCGCGCGTGGGGCTGTCGTCTTAGCCAAGAATTTCAATAGGGAACCGAGCGCGAAACCTGAACGTGACTCGCCTGTCATCATGTTCACTGGGATTGCAACCGAAGATCTGCAGCAGGTTCGTCGTGAAGCTGCCCTTGTTTCGTTATTCGTCTCAGGCAATCCAATGGTTCAGATGGTACAAGTTCTGGGAGGCGTCCTTACAGAGGAACCTGGCGCGGCCACTGTCCTTGTGTGTGACCATGTTCGACGCACCGTTAAGGTCTGCTCTGCACCATTATCTTTGATTGTAAGGGTCCTGATGATTTTATCGCAGTTCCTCTGTGCAATCTCAACGGCCAAGCACATTGTTAACGAGCAGTGGCTTCTGGACAGCGCCGCTCAAAAGCATTTCTTAGGTGGGTGACGTCTGTCTCGGATTGGAGCTCGGTGAAGTGCTGATCATGGTCTGCAGAATGTGCACCATACTGCGTCCGGGATAAGCCCGCTGAGAAGAACTTCAAATTCAACCTCGAAGTGACGTTGGCCAGGCCCCACCGTGACAAGCTGCTCAGCGGAAAGCGCTTCTGGGTGGTGAAAGGATGCAAACCGTCTCCCAGCGATTTCAAACCGATTATTGGGTGCGCTGGTAGGTATACTTGCTCTGCGCGTGACGTTACAGCATGTTCGTAATTACATCTATGTAGGCGGTACCGTTGTGGAAGGCAAATCACCGCCTCTACCTTCGCCTGACTTGTTCGTCATCTCGTCCACCGAGTTGGACAAGGAGAACGAGAAGCTGGCTACGAAAGGGCACACATTGTACGATAAGGAGCTGGTTCTCACCAGTATCCTCCGGCAGAATTTCGAAGCGCATGACGAGTACAAGATATCGGTGCCTTCGCCGCGCAAGAAGGCTCGTCGGTAATGTGCTCCTGTCAGTGTTTCCTACAATCATAGTCTATGGCTCTATACCAGTATTTTGTGTTTCATACATACCCACATCGGTTCAGGGGTCGTAACCCCAGCGACATAACAGGGACCGAGAATCGTCCACGGGTGCGGATCGGGCCTTCGCTTCCGGGATGCCAATTGGGCAACGTGGTGCCGTCCCGGGATACGCCGATCCCAGGAAAAGCTTCCGCCAATATCATGGTTACTCAGGTAGAAGAGGAGCATTCGATATTATTTACCCAGTTCAGCCATGAACGTATCGTAAGCGCTTTCGGCGCTGACGGCCGATTGTCTAGGGGGCTGGGGTGTCGCAGAACCATCGCCAACCGGTGGAGCCAGTTGTGGCATCGGGACAAGACGACGGCGCTTCGGGGCCGTCGGTTTCGACTGCGGCCGCCTCACCATCATACTCGTCGGCATGAACTCGGTTCCAGCAATGACGGGCGGTCCTGACTCGACCACCGGTTCGCGACGGATAACGGGTCCTTGCTGCATGAATGACCTTGAATCGGGAACGTGTCGAGGCGCGACATGCTGAGGCATTGACGGTGCGGGTAATCGTTGTTGTGTGCCCCACGACGGTGCACCACCATATGACACCGGTGCTGCCACCAGGTTAGGAGGCGGTGGCGGTTCGTGGGAAGATGCCAGATGTTGCTGTTGATAAGGTGCGGCGTGCACTGCCCAGGGAGGGGCAAGATGAGCAGGTGCCAAGTTTGGCGGTGGCGGCGGCTCATCGTCAGGAGACGGCGCTGCTGCCCCGGATAATGATTCGGCTTGTTTCGATTCTGGTACAGGCTTGGAAGACGATCCTGACGAGGACTGGCCGAGCAGCTTGCTGAGGCCTTTGACAACGACGGAGCTGTCGTGCTGGGCGCGTTCCTCAACGATTCTGCGTCGTTCAGTAAGGTCACGATGTGCCTCCAGCAGACGTCGTTTGTGGGCCAATAGTTTCGGATCGGCTGTGCCCTGGCGTTCCGCCCACTGGATGCGCTTGATCTCGCCCAACACCTGCTCCGGCGTCCGCGTCGACATGATCATCGACTGACGCGCCTTAACCTTATCCTCGGCGTGCTTCTTCGCCTGCTTCTTCTTCTCCTTCTTTCTACAAACGACAACCAGCACAGCCCGTCAGCCGCCGCCCGCCTTCCCACACCAGAGCCAGCCGGCATGCCCACCTCCATTTCTCGACCGGGTTCATCGCGCCGAAAATGTCCGTGGCAGCAGCTCACCGTCGCAACTTCTTGCCGGACCCGAACGGCCGAACGCTGCTCGCGTGCCGTCCAGCACCGCCGGCAGGAAGCGGCCACCCCATGGAGCTGGACGCACTTTGACGGCTGGCGGCTCTGGGTACACCCAAACGCTGAACGGTGGCGACGACGGCAGTGCCTTGTGGAGGTGACGGATACCCAGTCTCGGGGCCGGGATCAGGCAGTCGCCGAGATCGCTTGGAGAGCGCGCGGCGCAGCGAATCCCTGAAGTGCGTTCAACGCCCCTAGATACACTGCTTCTCGACTGCGTCCTCGTTGTCGGCGATGCCGCCTGGGGGCGTGTCCCGAGCTCAGGACAGGCGAAACGCCACTCGTACTCGACTTCGTTGCTGACGTTGAACCGTGAATGGCGTCGTGCATGCAACAACCGTATATACGAACGAGTGTACTGATTGGTGCGTCTACTGGACAGCGACTAGCGGTGCACGTCGGCAGAGGTCGTCCACAGGGCATCGCTCGAGAGGCCGCCCGTGGGTCCAGATCGCTCCTGCGTACTTGTGGAAGAGATGCCGGCTGATCTCAACGGTATCGCCAGTCGGTTCCGTTGGGAATTCGTCGGACGCGTGCTGCCAGTTGAGCTCATGCCTGTACGCGTAGTGCAGGTAATCGGACCTGTCGAACTGGGTCCTCTGCTCCAGCGATTGTACCGCCATGTCGAAGAACAGCTGCCACCGAGGCCTGCAGCAACCGTATCAGGCGGGTCAGACACCGCTCTTCAGGGGCGGCGCGCGTCACTCTACCTATAGTACGACTCCATGAGGCCGGCCCAGTCTTTCGACGCGTAATCGGCAACTGCGACAGCAAACGTCATGGTCGTTCACATCCGGCAACGCGGGTCCACGTACTCTCCGCTCGTGGGCCCCACATCGTGATGAGGTTCCTGGCGTTGAACAGGAACTTGTCCACTGGGACGTCATCGTTGCCCTGGGCCGCTCGGCGAGCGCCATCCAGCCATGTCCCGAGCAGCCAATGCGAGTCGGATGCCAGGATCCGATCCAGATCGGTGATAACGTCGAGGAACTGCTGCCCGGCCTGCTTCGCCCGCTCGACCTGCCCGGCGCGGTACGCGTCGACGAAACGCGCGTGCACGTCAAGCATGAAGTTGTTCAGGACCTGTCGCGTCACGTCGACCAGATCGTACCGGAACGTCGCCTGGTGGGCGAACTCGGGCGCCGCGTGCAGGAGCTCGTACCAGGCTTCCACCAGCGTCGCCGGATCGTAATGTGGGATCGGGTTCATGAATCGACGGGCGGCGAATGCGAACCTGGGCTCCACACCTGCAATGGTCTGCGCCACCGTTCACGATTTGCGAGGCATTCCGATCTGAGCGAGATTCACACCTTTGTGACCGACCACTGCCCGCTGGAGCATCGGTAGGCGTTCCGCTGGATGAGGTCCCAGGCAAGGTCCACGTGACCGTTAGGGGCCGGGCCACCATAGCGCCGCCAGGCGAACAGTCGGAACCATTCGTCGAGGTCCACAGGTTCATGACGCCACGCCATCTCCAGCATCAGTTCGTACAGGGCGTAGTTCTGCTCGATGCCCTCGGGCGTCAACCCGATCCCGATCATCTTCCCGTCCGACGCTGTCAACGCGCGAACCGGCTCCGACGAGATGACATCGGCGCGCCCGTACAAACCGTGATTCCCTGCAGGTCACCCTTCTGTCAGCATCGGCCAGGTGACGACGCGCTTGCATAGGCGGGGGCCACCTCCAAAGTTGTGCAGCATGTTATAGATCTGTTTGGCACACCATTCAGTACGACAGCATCGTGAGCGCGCAGGAGCGGTACCCAGCGTTTGCCGAAGTAACCGTTCGGCTGGTCGTAGATGGGGACGACGTCGGAGAACAGGTCGAGGACGACCAGGCGGTCGTCTGGCACGCCCGACAGGTACGCCTCGATGTTGCCCGGCGTCCAGGTCCGCTTGTCGACGAACAGCCATCCCTGCATGACCCATATGGCATCCGGGTCCGCTGCCGTCATGCTCTCCAGCTGAGCATCCGCCCACGTCAGCACACGCCGTTCTCCACCAAGATCAGGGGCAACCCGCCTCACCGTTGACGCGGCCGTCGCCGACAGGTACTTATGGTCCATTGATTCCGGGCGCATCTGGACAGCCCTCAATCAGGGAATCGCATGACGTCGTACCGCGGCTGCGGCGGGGCCAACCTCGTTGTACGTGTCAGCGTTGTACAGGTGGTCGGTCCCGAACTCGCGAGATATCTCCTCGACGAACGCCCTGCCGATGTCGGTGAAGACCGGCGACCCCGGTTGCACCATGTAGACGTTGGTGTACTTGGCCTCGAAGGCGCCCCAGGGGGACGCCGGGCGAATCTCGGCGTCCGGCCAGATCCGTTTCGCAGCGGCCGGGACGTGCCCAGCGAACGCAGGCAGGATCGCCTTCATCCCCAGCGCGCGCGCCCTGCCGAGGATCTTCACTTGCAGGTCGCGCTGCTGGTCAATCCACTTGTCTGACAGCGGGCCCTGCACATGATCGTCCATCAGCCTCAGTGCGCCTTCAGGCGGCGGCAACGTGTTAGCGTACGGCCCAGGCGCGAAGGTTCCCCATTCGGTGCCATGCCAGGAACGCCGGCCCCGTGAAGAACTCGTCGAGCTCGTCCCTGGTCATGCCGAACCGCTCGACGAAGACGCGCCGCCAGATGTACTCCTGGCCGGTCAGCGCCAGCGGCGCGTTGATGCCGTTCAGCGCCATCCAGTCCAGTTCGCGCTCCCAGCGGGGCCAGTCCCACCACACGGCCGTGTACGAGAACGTGCACACGTTCATGTAGTACCTTGCCAGAGCACGCGCGTCGTCAGTCGATGGACCGTCCGGTCGATTGGCGCCGCCCGCCTTACGAAAGCGGCACGGAACGACGGCGCTGGACGCGACCGCGTGCCTTCGGCAGGCCATGCGAACCCTGCAGCGGATCCGTCTGGTCGCCGCTCCACGATATGTGCACGTTGGCGTCGTACCTGACGCACGCGCCCAGTGTCAGGCGTGCACTGCACATTGGTGCAGGCGATCGGGGCGGGGCGACCTACTTCAGGTACCAGCCCAGCGCCGACGTCAGCGCCGCGATCGACGTCCCGCGTATGACGAGCTCGTCGTCGACGGATTCGTATTCGAACCGGTGCAGGTCGTCGACAATGGCGTCGTCGGGCGCCAGGTCGAACTGGACTTGGCCGGCGAGCTCCTTGCCGAGGACGCGCTCAGCGAACTGTCGCACGGCTGCAAGGTCGTCGCTGGAGGCAGCGACGAACGGGACGGCGACCGCGACGGCCAGTGTCAGCAGACGCACCACGGCCATCATCGTCGTCTCCATCCAGCACTAAAACTGGGGGACGAACGCCGGCGACCGCCAGGCGCCGGCAGCAGTGGAGGAGGAGGCTCCACCACCACCAACCAGTCGGTGACTCGGAAGTACCCGTCTGCCAGGAATAGAATGGTCGATGCGCTGCGACGGTTCAGTACCGTCCTCGAGCGTCAGATCCGGAAGCCGCCCGGGCGCCCCCCACCGTCCGGCACCCACGTGCCGGCCCCGTCACCGCCCCCGGGATCTCCTTCGTACGGCACCGACAATGACGACGACGACGACGACGACGACACTCCGCTGGAACCGCCGTCACCACCACGACCACCACTATCGCCGTCCCTTGGATCGCGCCCGGCGTCCCCCGCCCGGCATCGTCGTCGCCATCGACGACGGCAGCGCGATCAGATCGAGCGCCTGGCGGCCGAGAACGCCGCCCTGCAACGGGAACGCGACCACCTGTCGAGGCAGGTGGCGCTGTACGCGTCGGCCCTGTCGTCCATCGACGACGCCGTCCGATACGTGTACGGGTCGTCGACGCTGGCCGACGCGGGTGGTGCCTCGGGCGTTGCCGCCCTGCGCCAGGCGGTGCTGAGGCCAGGCGATGCAACGTCGTCGTCGTTGTCCAGGGCGCCCGAGGACGTTGCCGAGCGCGCGCGCCAGGCGCTTCGCGCCCTGTCGACGCAGACGGCGCGGGCGCTGGAGATCGTCGCCATGCTCGAGCGGAAGCAGCGCGTCGCCATCGCCGACCTGGCTCGCGACTGCGAGCAACGGGTCGCCGACGAGCGCGCATCCTGCCAGGCGCAGATCCAGGAGGCGGTCGCCCAGCACGACGCGGCATGGAAACGCGAGCGCGCGCTCGTCGAACAGCGACACCAGGACGAGCAGCAGCAGCTGGTCGTGTCGCGCGACGAGGCAGAACGCCGGCTGGTGTCGTGCAAGGCGGAACTCGTCGCCGTTCGCCGTCAGGCAGGCGACGCGCGCGACGCGATCGAACGCGAACGCGAGCAGTGCATCGCGGAGGCGGCGGCGAAGGCGTCGACGATGCGGAAGGAGTACGAGGAGCGCCTGCGGCGCCTGCAGGAGGCCGCCGAGCGGCGCGTCGACGACGTACGCGCCGAGAGCGAGGCGCTCGTCGCCGATGTCAGGAGGCGGTACCGGGAGGCGGCCGCCCTGGACGCCGTCCGGCACGACAGCACGGTGGACGCGCTCGAGCTCGCGCTGCGACAGTCGCTGTCGGAGCGGCCGCGTTACGCGCCGAAGCGGCGTCCCGTTATCGAGGACGGGCGCCCGGCGCCTCGGGCGGGCCCGTTCCTGGACGCCGACGGCGATCCAGCAGCAGGCGACGACGAATACACGTGAATCTTCGGGGATCGTGCATTCAATATCTGGTGAGGCATGGCGGGCGAGGCCGGCGACGTCGCCAAGGCGGCGGCGTCCCCGGGCGGCGGCGACCCGGAGCAGCCGCCGCCGGCGCCGGTGGTGGAGGCGGCGCCCGACCTGACCGACCTGTTCGACGTCGAGCTCAAGTTCGAGTTCCGCAAGCTGACGCACGTGCTGAGCCAGATCATGGGCGTCGTGCACGACGTGCGCTGCGAGCAGTCGCGAATGAAGGCGGACGTCGAGCTCCTGTTCCGACAGTGCAAGCGCCTGGACGACAACGTCGAGAGCGCCCTGCACAGCGTCAGCAGCGTCAGCGTCGGTGGCGCCGGTGGGCCCGCGCGCGACGACGCGCCGCTGGACCAGAACAAGCTCCTCGAGCGCATCGCCGGCATCGACAACCGCGTTCGGACGGCCGAGGGCAAGCTGGCCCAGCTGACGAGCCCGCTGGAGGTGAAGAAGGCGAAGAAGCTGGCCAAGGACGTCGAGAGCGTCACCGTGCGCGTCCAGGTTCTGGAGCGGGTCACGTCGATGGCGTTCAACAATATGGGGGCCGGGGCGGTCACCCAGGAAGAACTTCGCCAGCGCCTCACCGTCGAGCAGCAGCAGCAGCAGCAGCCGGCACCGCCGAACGATGTCGAGGACGTCGGTGACGGCGACGTTGCCGCCGAGGACGACGGCGGCGAAGTCGCGCAGGAGACGGCGGCGGCGGTCGAGGCGGACGCCCCGCCCAAGGCGAAGCGAGCAGCGGGGCCGGCCAAGGCGAGGGTGTACGACGGGACCGGCGGTGTGGACACGTTCCTGGCGCTGGCCAAGGTGGAGAAGGTGGAGAACATCGTGCTGCGCATGAAGGAGACGCAGCAGGAGTTCCAGCTGCGGGTGAACCAGGACCACCATGACAGCATGCGGGGGATGCACGAGCTGAAGGAGCTGGTGACGGACGCGATGAAACGCAGCGAGGAGATCGCCGCCCTGGTCGAGCACGCCGAGCTTCGCGCCAACAAGGACATTGTCAGGCAGTCGGAGCAGGCGGCGGTCACCGCCATCAAGGCGTGGCAGGAGGACCAGGCCGTCGTCGAGGAGGCCAACGCCGACAAGCGTCTGAAGCTGGTGAAGACGCAAGTCAGGCAGTTGCAGACCGCCCTGAAGGACGAACTGAAGAACATCGTGGAGACGGACCCGCCGCCAACGTCGACCGGCGCCAGCCACGACCAGCAAGGCGTCAGCATGGACACGGTCGCATACCTGCATGACATGATCAAGGTAAGGACGCGGGGTGGGCGTCTCGCGGGACGCGCCACATGCTGACGGTGCGTCTCCAGGGCCTGCAATCGCAGAACCAGACCAGGGCGACGGCAGTGGAGAAGGAGGTCGCGTCGATCAAGAAGCGCCTGCTGGGCATCCAGCAATCGATCGAGGACATCACGCGCGGCGACGAGCAGCTGGAGGCCGAGGTCCTCGACGACCTGTACGAGGTCCCGCAGGACGAGTTCGATTTCGCCATGAGCGCCCCCGAACCGGCCGCTCAGCAACCCGTCCGAAGCGACGCGCCTGACGCGCCTCTGTCGAATGCGTCCCCGGTGCCTGCACCTGCTGTTCAGGCCGCTCCCGGCGCCTCTGCCGAGCCATCGACGCCGGCGGCGAGCGACGACGTCGTGTCTCAGGCGACAACGACCGCACAGGAACCGGTCGCCGAGGCGGCACCGGTGCAGGCGCCTGTCGCTGCTGCGATTGTGGAACTCGTTGCTCCACATGACGCCACGCCAGCAGTACCATCATCGACGGAACCGGGTCCTCCAGGGCCCCAGCAGCAAACGGCCGCCGGTCCTGTTGCCCACGATCGCCCTGCCCAGAGCCAGGTGCTTGTGAAACCGTCGCCCGTCATGACGAAGGCGGGGACGCGCCCCGCCCCGAGAGTTCGCCAGGCGCCATCCCCAGCAGCGGCGTCGGACGAGACGACGCGGCGGATCCTGGTCCAGTATAGGTTGGCCCTGAAGGCCCAGAAGGAGCGCATCGACAAGCAGAGCGGCGACCTGAACCGCTTATCGCTGTACGTGTACCAGGAGCTGGCACCCGAAGTCAAGAAGCGCCACAGCGCAACGCGGACGTCCCCCGACAAGGTTCCAGCACCGCCACCTTCGTTATCGATCTCGCAACCTGCCACGATGGGCCAGCCGGTTCTGGGGAAAGCGCAGCCGGTTCCGACGCGCCAGGCCCCACCAGAGACCGATTTGGACGCGGAGGACATTCCCGTTCTTCGCGTGCGTCGTCGCCCGACGGAGGAAGAGGCGCCCGCGCCCGTGGTGGAGCGGGCGACCCCTGGCACGTCCTGGGACAAGGTCATCGAGAAGGAGCTGGGCGACGTGCGACGCGAGCTAGCATGCAAGCCGGACATCGAGACGATCATGGGCCTGTTCAACATGTGGAGCGAGCAGAACGAGGTGCCGGCTGCGACGATGCCGGCCGCACCTCAGCCAGTGTCGGGAGCGGGGCCCGCGCCCGGCATCATGACGAAGCTGGCGAAGGACGTGGCCACGAAGGCGGACCTGGCGGACGTGGCGCGCATGGAGGCGCGTATCGGGCTCCTGTACGAGCAGATCGAGCAGGTGAAGGCGAACGCAGGGTTCTTCAGCGGCGATGGCCTCGACGAGGACACCATGGACTACGACGAAGCGGAGCGGTATATGAACGGTACGGGGCCACCTGGAGCCGCCAGCGGCACCTCTGCAATGGTTGGCGCTGGAGGCGGCCCGACCGGCGCTGACGCCAACGACGACGCCGGCGCCGATGGAAACGGCCTTGGTAGGCCGCCTTCGAACCAGAGTACGCCTGGAAGCCCGGTCGACGCTGACCCCCCTGCAATGGGCTGACGATGTTCTTGCAGGTTGGGCCGCCGTACGCGTCTTCACGAAGATGCAGGACCGCGCGTCGACGGCGGCCCTGAACAAGAAGATCGCGCTGACGCAGCAGGACATCAAGAGGCTGTCGAAGAGCGTCGGCGAGCTCGAGGAGGACGTTGACACGATGCGGTACGGTCGTCGTTCAACCCGCGATGGTGTTCGCTCTTACGCTCTTGGTGGTGCCAGTGGGTTGATCATGGCCATACGGAAGAAGCTGAAGGACCTGGAGACGCTTCAGGCGAGCGGAGATGCGAACGAGGACGCCATGAAGGATAAGGCGTTCGTTCGGACGCTGCGCGCCCGCCTGCAACTGATGGCGACCGACCTCGAGAGCAAAGCGAGTCGATCGGACCTGAACGCCAAGGCCGACGTTGCCGACATCGACCGGCTGTCGAACATGATCAGGGACCTGAAGCGCAGCGGCCAGCTGCTGCCGGATGGGGACACCCAGGAGCCGTACGACGCCAGCGAACCGAACCTGTCCGCTGCGCAACGACGAGGGACGATGAACGTGGCGCAGACGAAGAAACCGAGCAGCATCAGAGGGCGACTCCGAAGCAACGCCAATGCTGCCGGGATGCGATCGAGCCCGGACGGCAAGCCAGAGTACAGGTTAGCCCACGTGCGCTCTCTCCTGCTCAACCTCGCGCTAATGATTGTGTGTGAATCGTGCACAGGGCGTCGCCGATGATGGTGTCGCCGCTCGGCAGGCCTTCAGACGCGTCGATCTCTCCGGCACCGAAGCCATAGTCGTCGTACGTCCCAAGCCAGTGCCCCAAATACAGACCGCGCGTGTTTGATCAATGACGCACGAATGAGGAATGCAATTGAGATGGCGTGACGACTAGCTACTGTTATCGTGGTCGGCGTCCCATGCCATGCTTGTCGAGCAGGGGTTTGCCAGGCAACAGGATGCTGCTGTAATGGTTAACGACGGCGACACACAATCCCAGATCTGGTCAGGTTGCTCGCAAACAGCGTCACAGCATGATGGCCAGAGTCGCCGCCATACTGCCCAGTAAGATCGTGGCCGTCGTTAGCGCTGCGCGCTCTGGCCCACCGTTGTCGACGTTGTCATCTGTCTCCTTGCCATCGTCGCTCCTCATCGCGCCCCGGACGGCGTGTACGAAAGTCGTTGTCTCAGCTGCCTGGACCAGGTGCACGACGGTCATCCACTGGACAAACCCGGCTTTGTTCACTTTCGACCCCCTGGCCTCCTTCTTCCTCAGCTGCTCAATCGCGGCCGTCAACTTGTCCTCCTGCTGTCCCGACCTCCGCCCCAAGTCCCGCACGGCCTCGATACCGATCCTGACCATCCGAACGATCGACTCGGTGGGCAGAGCATCAAGTTCAGGGATTCGTGCAGCAGCTGACGCGAGCGTGACGAAACCGTCCTTGCTCTGGGTGGACGTCTGCTGGCGCATCTCGCTGGGCAGCGCGTTCGGGCTCGCGAGGGCCTCCATCTCGACAGGCGGCGGCCCAGCAAGGCTTCTGCCAACTGGCGCGAGCGGGCCGATCGGAGCGGTTCGCGGCGAGAGCGTCTCTGGGCACACGACGACACTCATCCCTGGGGGCGTCGCTTTGAACCAGCTGACCTGGGATACAGACGTGACGGTAGGCGTTATTAGGAATGCAATAGAATGATGCCGGCTGCTCGGAAACTGGGGCGGATTCAAGCTGCGGCAGGAGCAAGATTAATCTGAACAGATGTGGTGGAAGCATGACGGCAATGGCCTACGCCGCTGGTGGTGGTTTCTGTGATGCAAACCAGTTGATATATCACGACGCCAATCCGGATCCCGCTGGACGTGGCCGAGGACGTCGGGGCGGGTTCGTTACGAGGCCCATAGAAGCCATCCCGTCATCGGGCAGAATGATCGAATACCAGTGCTCCCCTGACCCGCGGATGTTCCCAGGTCCTGCCAGTTCTACATTGGAACCATACTAAGCTGTCGAAAGTCAGGGCGCTCAGGTATCGCGCTGCCTGTCAGGAGGGGTTTTGCACAGACTCTCACGTCCTTGGGTGGTACCTTACGTGTTCCTCTGCCTTCCTGATGACTCTTTCCTACGCTGGTGCTCGGCCAGTGCAGAAATGTGCACAGATACGTACACAGATGAAGCTAATGGACGACAGGACGATTGGGGCAATGCGTCAAGTTTCTTTCATCTGGGCCCGGATTTGTCCTGATCAGTTTGACGATCGTGTGACAGTCGACCACGTTTCGAGAAGCGACACGAACGCCACAGAAGCGGCCATCTGCATTCGCTGACGAACGAGGTCATCCGCGCGGTGCCCGTACGAATTCACCACTAGCAACATCGTCTCGAAGTCCAGGGAGGACGCTCTCAGCATGAATTCGGTCACGGTTTGGATGTCGGCATGGGTCCCGTGGTAGCAGACGGCGTGCAGGATGGTGCTCCCCGACAGATCTAGGGACACCGTCCAGGTCGGGATCCGGGACATGTAGTCGATCAGAGCGCCGATACCCAGGCCTTTCACTCGAATGATCTCATACGCCTGATGGACGGCCGGTAGGCCGTTCAGGGTGTACATGTGCAGCTGGCCTCCGTCTGTTGCAAGCATCTCCAGGAACCCCAGGTCACGGTACCGGAGAGCGAAATAGTGATACAAGTCGAAGATGACCACCTGAAACACATACGACCGGATCAGCCGGGGGCAGAACATTCTGTCGGTTCGAATGCTTTGCCTTATGGTGCGGCGCCGAACTTTCGCTAAGGGCGACGTCCATCGCCGTCTGCCCGTTACGATCCCGAATTAATAGGAGTCGCTTTGCGACTGTCGAATCCACTGGTACAGCACCTATCGCGGCGACCATCGGGATGGTTACGAATTGCAATGCCATCACATCTGTTGCAGATACCGCGTTGGCGTCGTCAACTGGCCCGATGTTGTGAAGGATCGAGCGACCAGCGCCATCGCAGACAAAGAGCAGACCAGGACGTGCCGTCAGGTACCACTCGACGGCACGGTAACACGAACGCGAGACGGCAACGTGGAGGACGGAACGGCCCTCGTTATCCAGAACGTCGAGCAGCTCGGGGCGGCTAAGGACAAACTCGGCCGGAGGAAGGACGCCGCTCTTGTAAAAGCCTGGATAGTGAAGAATCGTCTCACCGCGGCCGTTCACGTTTGCTGGAAGGGCAACTTTGGAGAACACGGTCGACGCGTATTTCGCCAGCATCTTGATACAGTGGGCGAGACTGGTTAGGTTACCGCTGACGATGTCCAGGAAGGTCTGGGACCGATGATCCCGCTTCGCGAACAAGTCTGGCGATGCGCTGGCACCTGTTCGCATGCTGAGTTTCAGGAGTATGTTTCCATATATGGGCTTCCAGCCAGTGATGGCAATGGCGTCGCCCAGAGCATGCAACGATGAACGCCCGGAGTCGTCAGTATCTGCTACGGATACGCCTTGAGGTAGGCTCTCGATATGGCGGCACAACAGGGCATAGACCTGCTGGTGGGTGGTGTAAACAGCTGGCAATGGGAGGCGCGCCCCGCCGTACACCCGACCGAGGAACGCAACGCCAACGTAATCCACCAGAATGTTCAGCAATGGCGTCCCAGGACAGAACATGCGACCCAGTCGACGGAGCAGATCGAGCGGGTCAAAGTAGCCTGCATGTTGCAGAATCGGCTTGCCCTTGAACTGGTTGCTAGTCACAATCAACGGAAGCAACTCCCCTGATACCTGGTCAGGACACTTGCGAAGGACGAGCAGAATGAGGTCCTGGGACAGGTAATCGAAATGGGTGAAGGGATGGTAACGGCGCGCATACCGCAAGGTAGTGTCACAACTTGAGTGAATCATGTCCGAGAACGGCAAGTATGCCGCAACAGAGGCCACTGGCGCGCCGTACTTGACCAACGCATCCACGACAGCGACTCGCGCCTCCAGGGACAGCTCCAGCAGCATGACACGCGCATCGGGCAGGAACCCAAATCGTCGAAAGAGGTGGCCGAAGTCCACTGGACGCAGTCTGGGCACCAACGTGTTGCAGTCGAACCCGTGCAGGATCAGGAACTTGCGGCGGTCGTCATCTGCAAGGGACCACGACTCGAACATTGTACTCTCCGCTTCACTGAAAGGAGTCCCATCCGGGATAGATGGCCAAGCAGCGACGCGTGACAGTTGCTGGCGAGTTGGATCGCCCGCCGGAACGCTGGCAAGAAAGGATTTCCACAAGCTTTTGGTACGTCTCGAAGACACCGCATGAGAAACAATGACCCCCTTCTTCAAGAAAACGCCGGCAAGAACACTGGACGGGATGCCAATGCGACGCAGGAGACGGATGATGCTCTTTGCCTTGGCAGCAGACATAGAGCACCTCGTCAACGCTTTCACGACCCGGGCGAGCAGTTTGGTTTTCGGACACGGCCGCAACGAGTCGAACGCGGCTCCAAGTCGACGTCGGTCATCAGCGCGCATCCGATTCACCATTGCAACCAGACGGGCGACGTCGCTATCGGACGTCACCTTGTCGAGATTCATGACGATAGACCGGTGAAGAAGCTGTTGGAGAACGGCGCGCCAGGTCTTCGATACGGACGCGGCTCGAATCAGGTCGGGCCTGGGCAGCTCTGATACGATCTTGGCTTGGATCTCGGGCGGTAGATCTGGCAGGAACTGGGACCAGGTCGTCGCAACGCAGATGAGTGCGACGGCAGCAGAGAGGAGCGGCGCATGGCGCCCGACGACACGACCAGCCATCGCAGGCAGCAACGACCTTTCGCGGAGATGCGATGCCCAACGAATGTGCTATTCTAGGCTACTTGTACTGTAGAGTAGTTCTGCGCGAAGCCACCCTCGACAGGCGCAGTACCTACTGTCTGTCAGTGCGATGACGCATCGCTGTGGTCGTTGTTTCCTGCAGGTATTTGGCATCGTCGTATTTGCATCTGCTGCAACGCCATGGTCGCAGTCTCTGCCAGACCTGTCTTCTGAGATAACGACCAATGGTTACAACCGAGTCATTGCCCGAATACAGCATTGACCCGGGTGCCGATCGACGTCCGTATCGAAAAGCTGACACGCGCTGGCATCGCGTTCGCCTCGCTCAAACGGTTCACGAAGGTGAGTCTGCTGAAAACAATCATGAGAGCATTGGCAATTCCTTTCGTATCCGCTGCCAAAGGCCTTTCAAACTTCGTCTCCTACGACATATTGGTATCCGGCACCGTATTCTTGTCGGCACCAGTCTGCGGAATGGGTCCTTTTCTACTACCACAACAAGGCGTGTCAGACGCTCCTGGAACCTGTCATTTACGTTCTCCAAAGGACGACCCGATTCGCGAAACATTGCGACGATCAAATTGTTCTACACCCTTGCGGCTTCTGATAGTTTGCCTCCTCTGGATGAGTTGTTCAAAGAAAGCTTCCAAGAGCAACGTACGATTATGGGCAAACTGATCTTCTTCGTTAGCCCGACGTCTTGTATTCCAGCCTTTCCCTAACTGTCGATCTTCACGTTACGGTCTCCCGCTCTTGTTGCCTGGCTGCACTGGCCAGTGGCAACTTGCTGCACGTCCCGATATACTCTTTGCTGTTGATGACGCTGGTCGATCGATTGCCCATGACATCGGCCCCAGCTGTCAGCACTGTCCCGGCGGTGTTGGCGCTTGGTAATGAACCGATGGAGGCAGAGACGGCCATGTGGAGTCACGCGCTGAGGAACCATCCTGGCCATCTTGCGATGGAGCATGCCCCGGGATTCGTATCCTCACCATAAGACACGCATCTGACTAACATATCCTGGTTGGGCGGTTGCGCGCGAAGGACGGCTTCCCGGAGCACGATGCGCAGTTTCGATCCACACGCGACTGCGTTGGCGACGGTTGACTGGTTGAGGGCGCGACGCGAGATCGGACGACAGCTGTATGAGCATGTTCCTGACAAATTTGGTGTTGGGCAGCGACGATGCGCGCCCATCGTTCTTCGAGATGATGGCGCAGTCGCACCTCATTGGCGGCCTACGGCCCGCGTTCAAATCGCTGCTGCAGGCGATGGTGCTGCGAAATCATCGGCTGTCGACACTGGGGCGGTTCGACGATGAAGCCTTCACTGCATTGCACTTTTTCCTCGAAAACCATTATCTCTCGGAGCACGACGGATCGTTCTCAGAGAATTTCTACGGCCTCAAACGGGTTGCTGCCGATGGATCCCCGTTGCGTACATCGTATCGATACCGATCGCTTGCTATGCTGGTTGGATTTCCCTATCTGAAGGCGAAGATTGACGAATTCTACGAAAGGCAGGCTGACCCAATGCCAGAAGATATCGACTTTGCATCTCGCCTGGTAAGTACGCGCGTGACGAACGGTTAATCACCTAAAGGGTCTGAATGCTATAACGTTGTTTAGCCTCCCACAATACGTCGCCTTTTGCCACTTTTCCTGAAATTTTATCCTTATATCAAATCCGTATATGAGGGGACGGTCCTGATGTACCATATACTGTTTATGTTCGGCAAGACTCAGTTTTACTCGCCCTTGCTGCACCTGATTCGTGTCAAGATCGTACGAATGTCAATGCAAGACTATGTGCAGATGAAGCCTGAGAGTCTATCATCTGTTTGGTGTTGCATGGCAGTTGTCTAAGAAGGTCGTCTGACTGTGCCGATTTCTTAGAGTGATTCGCAATGGCTTCCCGTTCGCCTGTTTCAACGAGTCGTACTTCTGTTTGCTAAATACTTCAAGTGGATGCTGCTTGGTAGCATCTTCGTTTTCAAGATCCTCGAAGTAATCTCGACATTTGTCATCGAAGTTGATGTGTGTCGCTGATACGCATTGCTTGCAGTGGTGGTATGCTTCTGAGTCAACCCTAAACCCGGTCAAGGTTGGACTGAAGCGCGTTATGAAATGCATGCCTCGACTGCTTAATGCTAATTCGTCTCACAGTCGCTTCCTGTCCCTCCACCACCGCCTGTGCCACAGCCTTCGCCTGCTGCCTTGCATACACTCCCACCAATGGTACAAACGTGCCCTATTTGCAGGCAACCGCGAGCGAACCCGGCGTGCACGCCGTCTGGATTCGTCTTCTGCTGGCTCTGCATCTTCCGGCATGTTCGTCAGCACGGCACGTGCCCTGTCTCGAATATGCCATGCACTGAGCAGCAGATCCGAAAACTGTACGAAGACTAGACCCGAGCAATGTCTTAATCAATGAATACGTCGCTGCGCGTTCACAGCTGCCAATATGGGCAGTGGCCTTCTTGTTCGTGCTAGCCTGAGTACCGATGATCACTGCGGATGACATCCACCCTCAATGGCATGCCCACTGGGCATTTCGAGGTTGCACATCCGTACTATTTTATCTATCCTCCACAATCATACAGCTTTGGAATCTACCATACCGAAGTAATCCGTTCACTGTGCGCCCCCTCCCCTCCTGTCCACCCGTTTCGACCGATCCCAACCCATTTATGGAACGATGTGACTTCCACCATGGCTTGCGGCGCTCTGTGCGACAAAGTACGGTCGTTACTCATCGGGCAGGGCCACCTTCTTTTGGGAGTTGATGGAGCTGTACTGGCGACGATCAGGACCGTTGCTGAGCTTCGATTTGATGAAATAGTAGGGGTACGCGAACGCCAACCCTGCGAGTCCCTATGGCTGCCATTGTCAGCATACGCGCAGTCTGGCAGTCGTAGGCATCGCGTCCTACAATAAGCCCTAGTCCAAACATGTTGTTCGACACACGGACCATGATCGAATAGACAACGACACGATTCCGGACCCCGGACCGAGAACGCGCGCGACCGCCGTTCCTGGATTTGGAGGAACAGCCGAACAGCTGCTGTAAACAAGCTTGCCGATGCCGAGCTTTGAATATGACTAGACAGCCACGCTTGCCTATTGCAAATATCGTCGTGCTATCGTCATGTGTTAAGCTAGTGCCCTGTATTGTACGAACAACAGCGTTATCGTTATGTTGGTCGTGAAGCACGCCCGCTGACCGCCCCAGTGGAGTGGGCCGATAGGCGGTCGAGGACACCGACTGACTGCGAAGCTGTCAGCAACCTTGGTGCTGCTCCCCCCGAGCCCATGGCGAGGAGAGGCAAGCGCACCTGTCGGCGAAACGAACTGCGCAAGTGTCGACGCGGCTTTCCCGTTAGGCCCAAACACTGCCGACACCGTCGTGAAATGCCAGGGCCGACTAATGAATCCCTGTCAGGCATACGCTCCAGGGCGTCGAACATGCAGACATACGTGGCCGATTTCCACCACATGGTGCAGACGTCACGGTCGGATTCAGGCGAACGCATCGGTGTATTGACACTGGGTGGCCCTCCATGCGCTCTGCAGCCGTGCGGGTTATTCGGAACCGGCGCCGTATCGTGCGGCCGGTCGCCCGGTCGTCGCCATGGCGCAATTCGCTGCGTTCGGCCGCCCGGTCGCCGCCGGCGAGGGCGGCCTGGAGCACGCCATGGCCGACCTGCGGGCCGAGTACGAGCGGGCCCTGCGGCTGAACGCCGACGGGGCCCTGGATGCCGCCGAGCAGCGCTACGAGTCCATCCTTCGTCACGGCCTTCTTGGCAGCGATTCCGCCGACATCCCACCGTCGGTGCGCCACCTGAAAGCGCTTACCCTGAGGAACCTGGGGTCGCTACGCGTAACGGTCGGGCGATTACCATCGGGCCTCAACTGTCTGATACGCGCGGCGGAAACCGAAATGGGCGGATGGGCAGGTTCGTACTCTGTTCAACTGGTCGCCTCGCGTGCCGACGTTTCCTAACGTGGTTCGATGCAGATCCAGGGCTGCTGATGCAGATCGCCCGATGCGCTCGAGACCTCGAGCTGCTGGCGCTGTCGAGGCAGTGTCTGGAACGGTGTCTGGCTTTGGATCCCGATGACGTTCTGGCTTTGGAGACGCTACTCGACGTTCTGGTTGATTGTGCAGACGAGTACGCGTACCGTCGAGCGTTCACGTACGCGAGCGCCTTGCAACAGCGGTTGTGGAGGCCGACCAATTTCGGCTCGTTGTCGGCAGTCGTGCCACGTCTGGACGATATCGACGTAGGCGACCTCCGTTTCTCGAAACGGCGACGCGTGGACATGGAAGAAGTAGAGCCGGCGATGTTGGCGCCGTTGGACATCGTTTGGGACGTTGACAACGATGACCTGGCTACATGGGATGCCTTCATCGAGTTTGTGGTTGAGCAGCTTGAGTTGCTGGCTGGCAAAGGTATGCTTCTCGCGGTTGGCTCTATGACACATTCTTCAATGACGTCTCGCGTTAGAGTCTACCCAGGAGGAATCGTTGGCAATTCCTGTTCGAATTGCCATGCGGTTCACTGATGCCGTTCCGATGGCCCAGCCATCATCACCCCCTACCATGGCAGACGAGTCATGCCAACAGGCCGGTTACAACAAGCATCCACCCATGGACTTGGTATTGCCTGGTACTCCTGATTTGTCGACTGTCGGGCATCGCGATGATCACGGGGATATGAAGCGAAGCCTTCGATCGTCACGAGATGACGCTTCTGCGACTGGCGAAGCGGGCTCCTCCGATGACAACGACGATGAAGACAGCAGCGACGAGGGATCATCATCAGCATCGTCAAACGTGGCACCTGTCTGGCTGGCATTCTTGGAACGGGCCACCCCCAGAGAATCGGTTTCCCTCTCCGCTGAAGGCGTCCTCAACTTCTGCGAGGACACGTCAGCACCGCCGTCTCCCGTTGCTTTGAGTCCTTGCCAGGAGAACGTCGGTCACGTTGACGGCATTGGAGCGTTTCTCAATCGCGTCAACACTGGCAACAGCGGCATTGCTGACGTCTGTCGTCGCCTATGGTCGCATGTTGCAAGAGAAATGCCTGCCGGCATCACCAGCAAACGCCTGATGGCCCTGTTCGATGCAAACAGTCACTCCTCGGTGCCCCTGAGCGACGCACGAGACCTCGTTCTTGGCGCTGAACTCCGGTTCGACCATTACCGCTGCTTGGCTGATAGCGGTGCCAATTGCGATGCTGCGATGGTTGAAGCTGATCATCTCGTGCATTTAATACCTTACAGTCTTGGCGCCGTGCCCCCTGACGTTTCGCTTCGAATTGCCTGGCTTTCGGGCCAATGGTCCATGGCCCATCAGAGACGCCTCGTGGCACGGGAGCAGTTCCACCAGTGCATGAGGGCGATGACGTCGCATTCTGCAATCGTCCTGCGGCCATATTGTCGGCATGACGGTACGATCTCGCCCGACACGGTTCGCTCTAAACTAGAGACGCTTCGCCTGTGGGATCTCTGCGAGTCATTCGTGACGAAACCCGACCCAGAAGCAGTCGAATCGCTGTCAGCGTCGATCATGGACGATGCCTCAGACTGGGCTGGCATTCCGGCAGCCGTTCAGACCTCTGCATTTCGTACCATGCTCGGCGCCACCGCCAATGCCAAGCTCGTACGGTACACGCTGGCCCGTCTTATCGCTGCCGAAGTCTCGCCTGTCATTCACGCGCCAGTCCCCGGTCCCGCTGCTCTTGCCGGCGATCTTCTCCGATGGATCGCCGTAATCGATAGCATCGGGGCTGACGATGCTGACAGCTGCACCGTTCCAGACCGGCTTGGGCGGCCCCTCATTCATGCGCTGTGCCGTTGCGTTGCTTCTGCAACGACACAGCGTCTTCCTGGCGACTTTCTCGCCATCGCATCCGTCGCCCTGGTCGTCACCGCATCGACACTGGACCCCAACCTGAAGCACGACCCGCTCGCCCGGTACGCGTTGTTCGGCGCTGGGCATGCGTGCCTGGCCGATCGTGACGCGTGCCGCGCACGACAGGCGTTTTACCTGCACAGGGGGTTGGACGACATCCTACTCCCGCACGACGACGACGAATGCGACGGGTTCGCCCAGGAGTACGTCGAGGCGCGACGTGTATTCCAAGTCGGCGCCTGTTACGCCTGTCTGTACGGCCGAGTGGATCCCCGACATGCCCGACACGGCAACGCCGATGACGCCATCGACTTGGGCGAAGACGCCCGGTCACCTAGCGTAACCGCACGACTGTTCGAGTATTCGCAAGACGTCCAACGGTACTTCCCGAAAGCGAGCAAGCGCGCCGCGGACGCGGACGAGCTCGCCGGTCGCGTCCTGGACCTGCTGCAAGCGCTGAGGAAGCCGGTCGGCCTGCCACCCGGCCTGCACCCGCCTGACGACTTTGTCAAGGCGTTTCTGGAGTCAGGCGCCGAACCGCCGCCGCTGGTTATGCACAACGGCAACGACGCGCTGTACGATCGGTTCTACGATGTGTTCGGCGGGCGTCTCGTTGACGACCTGTCCTTGTGCTCGTTCGCCACTCGCGTGCCCGCCGCGTCTCTTGACGATGTCAAACTGTCGTGCGAGCTCCTGCAGGCTGATGTTCGCCTTCACCCGCTCAGGATACGCTCCTGGCATCGGTTGGCGTGGACGTTCATCGCCCAGTGCAACTCGTTCCTCAGCGGCGTCCATGCCAGCGTCGCCGACGCTGGTGACGATCTGCAGCATCAGTTGGCGCCATTGTTTCACGCCCGGCGGTGCCTGCATCGTACGCTGCGCCTCATCGAGTCGCAATGCGATTCGATCCCCGAGTTCAACGTTCTGCACGACCCGTCGACGCTCTGCATCACGCGGCCTGCTACGCTGATGAACGTTGCCGTCATCGACCTTCGCCTGCTGGAATTCGCCAGTGCTCTTCGCCGATCGGGCAAACCGTACGACGCGCTCAACGATCAAGGGCGTCGTTTGTCCCGAGCCCTTGATCGTATTGGTGCAGAGTCGCCGCGAGTGGCCTTCCTGCGCGCCCTCACCATCGAGTACGAGTCTGGCGTAGGCGGCGTGCACAATGCCCACCTGCTGGAGCACTACGCCCGTGCCTCCACGACGATCCCCGATGCCCTGTACGCTCTGCATGCAACACGTCTGCGAATCGGGCAGAGCGAGGACCCCGACTGGGACCTGCTGAACCGGTTCCCGTTCGAGCGCACGGCCGTGTCCGACCTGCGATCGCTGGTGCAGGATGTGGCGAAATCGTTCCTGCACTGCTGCCAGGTCGACAGCGACGCGTTCCGCCCAGCGTTGCGTCTGGCGCAGCTGGCCCTGGAGTACGACGTCGTCGATAGGCAGGATGCGTTGAACGAGGTCGGGCGGTTCGCGTCAGACAAGACGCGGCAACGTAAGGCACGGGCGCGGCGCGGGTCGCTGGCACCGGACGCCACCGACGGCGAATTCGTTCGGGCGCTGTGCTACGACGCGGCGCTGGACACGGCCGATGACGATTGCCTGATGGCGTTCGTCCTGCTGGCCAAGTCGCTGCACAACTGGGACGAGCTCGACGCCGCCTACTACAACTGTGTCAAGAGCCGCCGGGACAAGCACGCCGCGCTGATCTACGCGTCCGCCCTGATCGACACGTTCAACGACTTTGTCGACGACGTCGGGCATGTCGCCGCCGACGCTGAGCACCGGGACAACCTGTTCAAGCGCGCGTTCGAATGCTGTCTGGACCTGACGCGCGGGAAGCGAGGGACGACGTTCTTCCTGCCAGCGCTGCTAGTGCTGCCGCTCCGGATCTCGAACGCTATCAAGGACGGTGTGCCCGCTGCCAGTAGGGCATCCACCGTCGATGCCGACGAGGTGCGCCGGGCGCGGGACTGGTGCGTCGACCAGCAATCGGCACGATCGATACGCAGCGCTCTGCAGCGCCTGCCTGTGCCATCAAAGTCGTACGATCTCAACGAACACCTCGTCCCGCTCGGCACCGCGTTCGCCTCATTTAACTGGTATCTATAAAACAACCTTGTCAAATAGAGGTGATCGTATTTCCCCCGTACTGTTGTGGAGCCCCTCCTCAGGTCAAGGCGTCCGGCCATCGTACATTGCCTTCCTAGGAACACTACCTCCCGGAAGATGTCCAATACAGGACCCAGTAGGCAACGATTGCACCTTCGTATTCGTTGTTATCAGCATGGAGCAGCTAAGACAGCCGCAGGTTCGGGAGGAGGGGGCTGCCGCACTGCTGCCGCGTTTTCGCTCGGAGCAGTGAAACCTGCAAAAACAGCAATGGTCCCCCCAAGCCTGTCCCTCATTTTGCCCCCGGGAGGGCTTCCGCTCGGCTCGGTAAAGGTGTTGTCGAGGTCCGCTTCGCCGACTGGTTGGAAACCTCCACGTCGTGAGTGGTCAATTGACAGTGCGGACGCGCCGCGTTGTGCACCGGGCAGATTTCCATCAATACACCATATATTACTGTAGTGATACAATGAAACGGCCGCGTTGCTAATTATAATTGCTCACAGGATCGTGCAGCAGAGGTTGACGTCGCGCGGTGGCGTTATCGGCACATACCTGGGCGTTGATGGCCGATGGGATCGCTTCCACGTGTCTTGTCGACCGCCGCCGGGAGACGTTACTGGTGGCCTTTGCTCTGGAGACGGCTGCCTACCGGGTCCCGGAGAGTACGACGTCAGACTGAATCCACGTTCGTCGCTGAATGATACACGCCTCGACGACGGGGATCCAGCTCGGCTTCGCGACGGCGACTGAGGCTTCAGGATCGACGGTGGACCGTACGCCGGGATCTCCACCCGTAACTCCTGGACGCGTCGATGCCGGACCGGTTCGACCACTGCGGGCGCTGACGTCGCCTTTTCTCGCGCCCAATTCGGCGGTGGCGGCTGGTTGCTCACCGTTGTTGCCCTCCTGTAGGCCAGCGCCTGGATGTTGCCATCGCTGGCCGACCGGACGATGTGGTCGTTGACGCAGACCTGAACGGACGCCATGCAGTGAACACACCCGAAACGGACGCTGATGATTGTCAGACAGAAGTGCGACTCAGTCCCCTGTGTGGAGCGGTGGACCGAGTCACCACCTGCAACTCCGTGCCAGCCATCGGCATTTTTTAGGGGCCCTAGTCGGGGGCGGCGCGCCGGCCTCACGGCACAGCGACCCAGTCAGTGGCAGCGCCCGATTTGGATCGCCCTTGTCGCCCATCGGTGCGTGTTGACCATTTCCCGTTCCCCGCGTTGGATGTTTTAATTTAGCGATTAAATCGACCCGCTGTTTCGTTTTATTCCTATCTTACGGCTGCAGAGCGATCCTCGGCCAGGTGGACACCATGGCCAGGTCTATAGCGGACTGGAGGTCGTCGAGTGGGAGCGCCGGCGAGACGAGCTTGTGAAACGGGAGCGCGTCCAGGTGCCTGTCGAGGAAGCGGACGGCCTGAGTCAGATGTCGAGGGGCGTAGTTGTGCTTGCCCTGGATGATGATGGACTTGCGGACGACGTCGTCGCCGGTGACGCCGGTGAGCGGCGTGCCCGGGTGGACCATGCCGCACCAGACGTAGCTGCCCCCGTATCTCAGCAGCGAAATCCCTTGCTTAACCAGTGATGAATCGCCAGTGAGCTGCAGCAAACGGTGTCACACAAACAAGAGGTATGAAGCGCACACGGGACTCGTGCATCATGCCTCGACGACTAAATCGGCACCGGATGGCGCCAGGTCTCTGATCAAATCGGCCTGGTGTGCCGAGGCATCAACGGTGATGGCGCCGCACTCAGACGCGAGTTCAAGCCTTGGCGGGTTGCGATCGACGCAGATCACGTTGCTGAAGCCCAGCTCGTGTCGTAACCAAGCACATGCTGCACGCGGCACGTCAGATTCACAGGGCCTGCAGCTGGCCGAGCGCGTTCGCTGTGACCGTATATCCCCAACAGGCCGGCGCCCTGCACAATGGCGGTGTGCCGGTGCCTGGGCAGTAGCGGTCCCTCCTCCAGACAGTTGACAACGGTCGCCAGGGCACAGTTCGCAGGCGACACGACCTGGACAATGCCAGGTTAGGTCGACGACGACGACGAATCGCACGCGTGGCTTGTGACCGCATCGCTGATCCTGCTGGGGACAGGAACAATGTGGGTCCCACGTCTGATGACGACGTGGGAGGAATACGTCCCGTGCAGGCCATGGCCTTGCGCGAACGTCGTGTGGCCATACCTGGTGGCACAGTCAGTCGAATCGGGATGGCCACCACTGACATGGCATAATTGGCCGACTTGAACAGCGACTCGCATTTCTGTGGAAGATCGTAGTCGGTGCAGGGCTGGCAGTGGCCGCACGAATCGGCGACAGACCAGGTCACGCGCTGTCCAACGGCACAGTCGTCGCGTCGCGATTCAACGACGACGCCGACGCCTTCGTGCCCCAGGATCAGCGGAAACGGCTCCTTCCGGGCACCTACACAGTAGACAACTTTCCCGTTATCGAACAGGTGCCGACCGTTGCAGGGCGTCGTTGCTCCTGCCCGTGATCGTATGCAGGTCCGATCCGCAAATCGTCGCCATCGTGACCTGGACGAGACACTCGCCGGCGCCCAGGTCGGGCAATCGCACGCGTCTGTAATCGAACGGCGTGCCTGGCCCGGCAAACACCTGCGCCCTGGCCACCGAGGACGCCAGCCATCGCCGCGATCCAGGGCCGCCGACCCATCGCATCGTCGTTCAGTGGAGGCCACGCGTTCGAACGCCCACGCGACCTCTGGAATAGAATACCAAACGAATGTATTGCCGAGCGGGCGGGCGGGCTCAGCACATATCGAGGAGCCGGGACCGCAGGACGGCCGTCTGTTGCTCGCGCCGGGCGCCTTCCTGTTCCGCCAGGCACTCGAACTTGAACTGGGTGGCGTGTCCGGACGAGAACCATCGCTGCGACAGGATGTTGGCGATGGTTTCCGGCGAGGCGCCCGGCGTGTCGCGGACGACGCGGTCGCGTTCGGATTCGCAGAACAGGTCGTAGGCGGTTCGCGATGACCGCAGGCGGTCGGTCAGCAGGTTGACCTCTTTCTGGAAGCGTTCGCGGTCGGCGGCCTCCATGGCCAGGTACGTCATGCGATCTTCGCCGTCCAGGTCCTCCCAGCGCTGCATGTCGCCGGCGTGCGCCTCGATGAAGAACGAGCGCGCCGAGCGCGCCGGCGCCGGCAGCTCGACCTGCATGCGCTCGAGGACGGCGTCCAGGTCCGCCGCCGGTGATGCTGCCGCCTCCACCTTCATCGTCGTCGTCGTCGCGCGTGTGTATATGCCCTTCCGGTCGCGGAGCGCAGAACGCTTTCCCGACCACAGCCCAACCCTGTGACCGGCACAAATAAATGGGTCACAGGGGCCCACCATGGCGCGCGTCGGGGTCTTCTGACGCGAACGAGGCCCGCACCCTAATTACCGTCGTCCTGTACTGCTGCAATGAAGGGCGGCGACCGCGTCTCCGCCTGCGTTATTCGGGACGTTGTGCCAAGGCCCGCCAAACTGCTGAATGGTCGGGAAGCAGGCACGTTCCCACGTTCGTGTCCGACGCCTTTCAGCAGCAGACCTGGACAGTGGTGTAACGTCCCCCTGGCCATGCTCGCACCGGGTATTTGGGAGCACTTGGACCAGCAAATTTGCTGCTTAAGAATCTCTGGTTGAGCGATGCGTTACAGAAGAGGACCAGAAGCTCGAAAGTCAGGTCAGCGAGAAAGATCACAGGAAGGTCTTTGGGAATAGGATGCTCGCTGAGACCTCAGAGGCAGCGTACTATGTTCATTATCGCGGACTGAAGTACGTCTGTGCCCTAATCGGTGTGTACAAATCGCTGATTCCGCCCGAGTGATCGTGCTCCCAAGTACGCCCCATCCATGCTAGCACGTACGATTGTACACTACATGGATTGGAAGACCGGCGAGGAGGGGTCTGCACTATGTGACGTCAAAGATAACGATGTCGAGCAGTGACCGAAAGGGACGGGCCCTGAGGAACCCAATGGATGCAGACAACTGGTAGTCTATTATGGACCTGGGTGGAGCGTCCGACATCGACCTTCAGCAGGCGTTTCGCCATTCGTCTAGGAGCACGACGACAAAGTACAAAGCCGACTCATCAGCGCTGCTTGAGCACGCTAATAACCAGCCGTATGTCAACTCACTGCATTGAAGTTCAGGTTACTGATTAACATCTCGTCAGGGACGACGCAGTGATTCGATGAGCACCGCGATGGCGTCCCGTTTACGTGGAGAGCGTCAATATAAATTCGCGCCAAATTAGCCGAAGACCAGCTTAGTCCTTCAAGACTTTTCGTCGAACCAACAAGGCTGCCTGCGAGACACGACCGTCTAAGCGGACGCCTCCCTGCGTTGAAGAGCCGTGCAGCTGGGGACCTGAACTTCGTTGATTCTTAGCGTGCTCAAGCAGCGCTGATGAGTCGGCTCTGTACTTCGCCGACGTCCTGCTCATAGAAGAAGCACACAGGCACGTTCAACGTTGTGCCGCCGCGTTCTATCCCCCCGAGGTGCGTCACGCAGTCCGCCGCGGACAGCGCCACGGACGATGCTGATCGACAGTGACGCCGCCAACGACGATGGCAACGTTAACGGCACGGTGTCGAAACGCGTCCGACGACGGCAGTACAGAGAAGAGACGAAGGAACGTCGCAAGGAAGCAAAGCTAGCTCGCCCGTCGCCGGTTGTGAAATGGGAGTCGGGCCTGGATTGCACCACATTCCTGGAAGTGGGTGGCGTATCGCGAGTCGCACCGTACTTCAAGGAGTTCCAGGCCAATTGCAAGCACCGCTGGCTGGGACGGCGAGTTGTCGACGTGCTTGCCGATGAGTTCAACGCGTACAATCACGATTACTGGGTCGCTGCCGCCAAGGATGGCCGTTTGCGGATCAACGGCGCTCAGTTTGATCCCGAGTACTGTTTCAACCATATGGATACCCTGGTGCACACTGTTCACCGTCATGAGCCGCCCGTTCGCTACGAGGTCGAGATCGTCCACCTAGGCGATGACATGCTGGTCGTGAACAAACCGGCTTCGGTACCGGTCCATCCGTGCGGGCGATACCAGTTCAACTCGATCGTCCATCTGCTTGCACGTCGGCACGGGATTGACGGTGCTTTGCCTGTTCACCGACTCGACCGGCTGACGTCGGGTATCCTCGTTCTGGCGCTGAACTCGAAGTCTGCCCGGGCCATAACCGCTCGCATCGAGGGACGCGAAATGAGAAAGGTGTACCTGGCGCGCGTTCGTGGCGAGTTCCCGCTGGCGTCCCCAAATGACACCGCTAGTGTCACGATCGACACACGCGTTGTCCCTGACTGCATCAAATCGCTCGGTGCTGATTATTCCCGTTCGCAGTGGATCGTATCGAACGACCCGATTACGTGCGTGTCGAAGAAGTTCTCCAGGTATGGCGTGTGCCATGACAAGGGTAAACCGTCGACGACCGCCTTCCGGCGTGTCAGCTACAACGGAACGACTAGCGTCGTTCTGTGCTATCCAATCACAGGGCGCACGCACCAGATTCGAATTCATCTCAGGGTGGGTCGTCCAGTTTGTTTGTGTTGTGCCTGATCAGCTGACCGCTCCCTGCGCCAGGGCATGGGATACCCGATCGCCAACGATCCTGTATACGGCGGGGTCCTGTGCCAGGGGAACACGAGGCTCTACGTGAACCCCGTCGTTGACGAAGAGGATCGCAGGAGCGCGCTTGCGTTTGCTGAGCGCGTCCACCAGGGCTTGGTGTCGTACTGCCCGCAGTGCGACCGATCCAACGACCACTACGTCCCGGCGGATCCCACGACCCAGGGCGGATTGTTCTGCGCCGAAATCTGGCTACACGCGCTTGCCTATTCCTGCGATGAATGGACGCACGCCACTACCCCGCCCGACTGGTCGCGCCATGACTTCCTCGACGACGACTACCTGCGCCCCGTACCGACTGACGACCTCGAGCACTTCTAGCCCCACATACACTGTTGCGATTTGTAGCGCGTCCAGACAGGAACACAGTGCGGTCATGTGTGTGTCGCGATAGAAGATATCACCATGGGGAGGAAGGACGCATGCCCAGGAGCTGCTACTGTTGCCGCGCGAGAAAAATCTGTCGTCGACCGGGTGGCCTCGTGTGTGACTGACTGGGCGTCCGCGGGTGGGCGGACTCTGACTGACAGGTGACACGGACGAGCGACGCAGCGCCAGCCAGCGGTGTGAGGTTGTCGGGCCGCCTCCCGTATTTTTAGGTGCCGCCCAGCCAGGTCGAACGAAGCCCCCGGAGCAGGGACGACGACAAAAACGCACGGCCGCTTCTGGTGGTGGTGGTGGTTGGGGCGATTTTGGTGCGCAGCCGCCGCCCGCAGTTGATCAATCGAAGCGGGACGACGTCGCCGACCGTGTCGTCAGGGACCAGCAGCACTTGACGCGATGGCGACGCCAGACAAGCAGCTGACCGACGAGCAGATCGCCGAATTCAAAGAGGCGTTCTCGCTGTTCGACAAGGACGGCGATGGGACCATCACGAGTCAGTGCGCGCGCGCGCCCGTCGCCGGCCGACCCACTGACGTTGCGTGATGTAGCCAAGGAGCTAGGGACAGTGATGCGCTCGCTAGGGCAGAACCCGACCGAAGCCGAACTGCAGGACATGATCAACGAGGTTGACGCGGACGGCAACGGGACGATCGATTTCCCCGAGTTCCTGACGATGATGGCGCGAAAGATGAAGGACACCGACTCAGAGGACGAGATCCGCGAGGCGTTCAAGGTGTTCGACAAGGACGGCAACGGGTTCATCTCCGCCGCCGAACTGCGACACGTCATGACAAATCTGGGCGAGAAGCTCACCGACGAGGAAGTCGACGAGATGATCCGCGAAGCCGACGTAGACGGCGACGGCCAGATCAACTACGAAGAATTCGTCAAGATGATGATGGCCAGCTAAGCTCAGCGCGCGCCCCCCGCCTCATTGTTCACACATACTGTCATTATTCCCACTAACGCCGTCATTCTCGAGCCCTGCCAATAAACAGCAATCCCGTTGATCAGAAGGCGCTGGCGCGCCCCTAGTCTCTATTTACGGTTTAACGGGCGGCAGGATCAGCAGGGCGGGCCGCCTTCTCAGCATCGCGTGCGGATGCGACGACGACAGGTTCGCCTTGCGACTCGGCGGGCGCGTCCCGGCTACTTCCGGGAACACCACCTGGAACGACCGTTGCCCGTGCCCCGCTGGTGCATTACGATGGGACGGCGCGCCGCGCGCCGACCGTAATCGCTGCCGGCCGGCGGGCGCCTGCGATCGTTTCGTGACGGTGCCGTGCTTGGATCGGTTCAGGTTAAAATGCGCCCGATACAGGTGGTCGTATCCAACGATCTGCAACGTCGGTTGCAGGCTGGCCGGCCGCATCGCCATCGTGCAGGTGGACGGGCGCGTCCCATGCGCCGGTGTCGGCGTTGTCACGTTCCGGCCGCCTTCCAATTGTATGGGGCGCGCAGCGGTTGGTGTTCGACAGACGGAACGTGGCCAGGCGGCGTCCCCGTACGTTGGCGTTCGCATTGCGGTCGATGAACGTCGACCAGGGGAACGTGACATCATGGCACACGATCGAATGATCATGGCAGAGCTCAGCGCGCTCGGATCGCAATCGTCGGTCGGTTTCTTCGTCGGTGACCGGGACCGGGCCCGGGCCAGGCGCAGGAGGGGCGCCAGGCGCTGGGCGATGATGGCCCACAACGCGTCGAACAGGTCCTCGAAGCACGAATGCACGAGCAGACGCGATGGCGTTAGCGGAGGGTGCCCGCGCCGCTGACGCCGCTTGATACGTCGAACGCTCGCAGCATCTGTGACGCCTGGAACGTGAACGACCGACGATAAGGGCGCCCTGCTGTGGTCCTCGGCGAAGACCTGCTCGGCGTCACCATCCATCGCGATGATCTCTTCGAGTTCCCCGCCTTCACTCAATCTAACGACGACCCGTCAGCAGCCTGAACACCGCTTCGAACCTCAACGCCCGACATTGTCATGGAGAGGCCACGAACAGTGAGGCCGGTGTCCAGAGACGCCGCAACAGGCGCCATTGGACCCTCCCTTGGCGACACACGACTCCACGGGTCGTCAGAACGGCGCTCGATGCCGCCGCACGCGACACCGACGACGTTCAGGTGGGGGAACGCGGCCGTCCATTCGCGCAGGTCGTCGTTGGAGACAATCTCGGCGCCCTGCCCACGTGTTGCGACCTCGTCGTTGCGCGACCAGGACGCCATACGCGTCTGGTCGTACAAGGCCTGTTCGATGTCGTCGAGAAGGCTCTGTACGGTCTGTCGCGCGCTCGGCGACGACCTCTACACGAGCAGATGTCACCCCCTGGGCCGGGATCGGCCCTCTGACGCACCGTACCGGGTCATGGTCGAACGTCAGAACCGATGACGGCGACGGTAACGACGACGCTGTCCCTAGTCGCAGGTCATGCGCGTTCATCTCGCCGGCATCGTTCGTCGCCCCAGGTTGGCAATCGAGGCACTAGTAGGTACACTAACGACGATCGCCCGCTACGTCAACCGTCACATAAAGCCAATTGCAGACGAGGGCGGCTCCTGCTGGGTGAATATACTTTACATAGAGCGGGCAGGGGGATGGCTAACCTGTCATCACATATCGTCGGTGTCCATGCTGGACTTGAGCTGCTGTAGCTCTTCCTCGCGAGCCTTCCGACGCGCCGTCGCCGTCTTGTGCCGCTCCTCGCTGTAGTATAGGACGATCAGGTACCGACCCTTGACGTTGAACCCGGACAGGTGCTGACAGGCGTTCTTGGCGTCGAATATGTCCTCGTATACGACGAACGCCGTACCGCGCGTGCTCGGGTCGACGCCCCTGCCAGATCATGAGCGTCTGCAACAGCCACTGACAAACGAACAACCTACTTCCGAATCTGTCGGATGGCGCCGTACTTGCCGAACAGGTCGTACAGCTCGTCGGCCGTCAGGTTGAACGGCAGGTTGCGAACAAACAGACACCGGTGCACGTCGGGCGCCAACCGCATCTCCACACAGAACGCACCGTCAGCATACAGACGGGACCAGAACGGCAGCCGTCAGCACCTACCCCACGCGTTGCCGACATCGCGACCCAACGTGTGCTGCACGGACTCCGCGGGCGGGACGGGCGCCAGTCACCCGCACCACTCACCCTCAGCAGCTACGTAAAATGCACCAGAGCTTCTCTGACAACGAACGACGCGCCGTGTTTATGATAGCAGGAGTTTCTAGGATCTAGCGTTATTGCTGTCGGGTGAATACGAACCCCAGCAGGCGTTCTTTAGGAGGATGCCTTCGATGGAGACCCCAGGCCCGAAGCTTAAGCAGACGCAGTACTCGGCGAGTTGGAAGCGTTCGTTGTCCTCGATGTCGGCGTCTGACAGGAATAGGTCTGGTTGCTGGAGGAACCTGGTGACGTGGTCGAGGACAACAAGGTTGGAGGATCCAGACAGGTTGCCATATCGTTTCAGGACGGTCCAGCTCATGCCCATTCGGATCGGGTCGATACCGAGGCTCTCCGCCACAATCCGGAGCACTTTGGGTCCGCCCGTGTGGACAGCGAAACAACAGGACCCGATTGGGATCCGGTGCGGTTCGAGCAGGGATGCAACGAAGCTAGGAAGCTCCGCCCCGATCGACTCTGGCAGGTGGCGGTCAATGGACACCTTAATGATGCCGTCGTTGCGCTCCTTCATCGTCACCATGTTCAGCGATTCCTCGGGCAGCATCTTCGACTCATGGCTGATGATCTCCCACAATGGTGCTGACGTCATGTTCGTGCCAGTAACGATAGCGGCGCCGGCGCCATCTCTGAACAGGGCCGAAACAATGACGTGCGAGCGGTCGACCTTAGTGTCAGGCACGTGCGCCGACATTTGGTTGCCCAGCGCCGAACGGACATCGGCGGTGACGACCAGGACGACATGGCGAGGGTCGGCGGCTGCAATGTCGCGAGCCAAGCCCAGGCATCGGAACCCGGTTATGCATCCCATGTTCTCCACCTAGAAACAGTTGCGGTCAGCGCGATTGCTTTCGCCATCGCTACCAGGCAATTACGTTTAGGCGTTTGACAGCGGGACTCAGGCCCAGTTGACGAGCGACCTGCACGTCGACGGTTGGTGCTTGAATACTGCCGGTCATGGTGCCCCAGATCATGTGCTAATCATGTAGGGAGTCAGATCAGCTGGGCGGAAACGGTGCAACAGGAACTGACAGTAATGCTGCCCAGGTCGCCACCCCACTTATCAATAGCGTCTTTGGACGCGCGAACCGACAGGTCTAACAGCTGGCCGAGAGGAAATGAATAACCACAACTGGTCCGGTTGGTGGTCGTTACCGTACCTTGGGCTTGACGTGGTCCAGGTATTCGACGCGCGACATCTTGCGGAACATGTCCTCGCGGTTGACATACATTGGGCCAGTCCTGTACATGGTACCGCGGAAGACCCGTTGCACGAAGTCGATGTCATCGTTGGACAGATGCGGATGCTGTTTCAGGAACGCCTCCATGATCTCTTCCTGAGTATACAGGACAGGAGGAAAGCTCGATGCCGTGGCGACAATGGCGGGCAACGTTCCCGTCACCACCTCTCCAGCGTCATTGCACAGCGACTGATGAGCGTTTCTTGGAGTTGCCATCAACAAACGAGACCTGACCACGAACGATGCGTTTACACTGTGAACGTTCCCGGTGCATTCTTCCCACGTTTACGCCTGAAGCTCCGACGCGTGAAGTGGTGGTGTCCCGGAAGGGTCTCGACCCGGTCCTGTGCTGTGCTGTGGGCGTCCACGTCGGCACTTTTCGTTACAGACGCGGCACTGGTTGCGGTCCGACTCGCTACAACCATCACGACGCGGCTGTATCGTTTTGGACGTAACAGTAGTTGCACCCACCATTCAGACTCGTAATGGGCGCGACAGCTGCTCTTTCCGGCTGGGGTGGATCGAGATCAACAATGCTGGCGCTGTTTGATAAGCAAAGCGTGCCCTGGTGTGTCCCAGATCGGATCGGCGGTTCACGCAATCGTATCAGGGGAGAACATGAACAAGCTATGTAGGTAGGTAGGCAGGTTCAGACTGCGTTTGTGAACAGAGCTGGATCACAGTGTGGCTCCCATTCCCTAGCACGCTATGCTGTCGTAGGGGTTTTGCAGCCTCGTGCGGGCAAACAAATCGGAAGGCCAGCGGGAGTTTGCACTAACTGTCACCAAGGCGACTCTCACGGGAGGTGCAGTTCCGTTTCAGGAATTCTCAGGAATAGCAGAAATCCAAATGGCCAGAGTGGCCCTCGTCGAACCCTGAATCTTGGATTCCAATCACTAGTCTGTCAAATGTTCAGAAGAATAAAGCGGTTTCATTGCCAGCTTGATAAAATAATGAGCGAGGAAAACGGCGGCATGGCTTTCGTAAGGCAAACTGTTGCATAATCGGGGACGTTCCGAGGGCCCCTACGAGAGCGACGCTGAAGTTTCCGACGTCTCCTTATCTACTGTAAGTCATCGCCACAACTTGTCACGAACCAACGGCTGGTATGTACTATAACCTACCGCACTTGGCAAGTGATGGGAGCTCGCCGGTGGCGCGTCATTGCTGACTGCACCGACTTGAGAGTGTTGGTAGGTAATAGCTATCCCGGTTCAGATAACGTGTGCCCCCCATGGGGTCCCGGGACGATTCAGTGCACATTGCAGGACAGAGTTTGGAACATACAAGGCATCCAGAAAGCTGGTGCACAATGAGTCTAAAATTCAGAACGACATCCTCCATCGTGGTAGAGCCGCGTTGAGGTGTCTCGTAATAGGTGGCCTGGGCGAGGACGGAGAAGCGCGACGCAGAGTAACGCCGTCTGCGCGGCTGCGGCCTGCGCGACTGCCGGCACGGAGTCCGTCCCATTGTATAGCCACCGCATGGGCATGGGCTCATCACGGCCGTTGCCGCCAGACGATAGCGGTATGGATCTGGTTCCGGCGCGAGGTGGCGGCGGGGCTGATGCATCGGTGCGGTCCATACACCATGTCCACTCGAAGGACCTGAAAACATTCGCGCTCGATCTGTTGACGACGGCGTTCGCGTCCGCGTTGATGTATTTCATCACGAAGAAGACGATCGCCCAGATGGACCCAACACGTAACTCAAAGAAGGTAACATGCCGGAACCTGATGACGTTGCTTGTTAATGAGGATCTGGAAGACTGAAGAGGCGGCACGCGCCGTTGTTTCCCGGCTCGGGTCCCGGGGTGAAGGCCTGGCCCTGGATTCATACGAACAGATCATCATCGCTGAAGTCACCATGCCTGATGAGATTAATGTCAGCTTCAGTAGCATTGGCGGTCTCGTCAGTTTGAAGTCGCAGCTCATTGAGACGGTGCTCGTCCCGTAAGACATCTTTTCATCAGTCTCAGTAGCGGTTCAGTGCTCCTAAGTTTCTCCCGTAGTCTGTCACACCCAGAATTATTCTCCAGGAAAAGCCCTGATGGCGAGTGGCAGCCGAGAAAGCTGGTGGCCCCTCCGAGAGGAGTCCTGTTCTATGGCCCTCCTGGAACTGGTCGGTGATGAGCGGCGTCGCTGTGATTTTGTGCACTATTGACCATGTGTTTCAGGTAAAACAATGACAGCTAAAGCCATCGCTCGTGATTCAGGTGCGACATTCATTAACCTGCGCTGGTCAACCGTCAAGAACAAGTGGTACGGCGAAAGCCAGGTAATGATTCGCGGGCACGGTTCCTGTTCTTGGTTGACCTGGTTCCTCTCTCGTAGAAACTTATTCGTGCGTGTTTCAGTCTAGCGCATAAGTTAGCGCCGTCTATTATTTTCGTCGACGAGGCTGAGTGCTTCCTCGGCCAGCGATCATCGTATGGCGACCACTCGGAGACGACGCAATTGAAGGCAGAATTCATGTCGCTCTGGGATGGCTTGACGACGGATTCGGATGTCTCCGGACACGTCCTTGTACTATGCGCGACCAACAGACCATGGGATCTTGATGAGGTATGTCCCGATTTGGCAACGCAGTCATGTTTGTTTAAGTGTTCTATTGCAGGCAATTCTTCGAAGGATGCCAAGGACGTTCGAATTCGGACTTCCTGACACTGAGGAGAGACAGATGATATTGGCGGTTCTTCTTCAGGATGAGCTTATGGACGAATCAGTCCAGTTAGCGGATCTGGCAGCCATGACCGACAAGTACTCTGGCAGCGACCTGAAGGAATGGTGCCGCTTCGCTGCTATGATACCGATTCGAGAAGTACTGCGATCGCAGCGTGGACGCGTCACTGAGACGACGTCGAGCATGTTCGACTTGACTGCAACTTCACCAGATGACGAGGAATTGCAGCCCAGACCACTCTGTCTCGACGACTTCCTGGTTGCCATGGAGCACGTAAAACCGTCAGGAACGTCGGCGCATGATTACAAGTTGAAGCGCATGTCTGTGACCGGTCTAAGCTAGACGAAAGCGGTAATGTCTTGCTTCCGAATAAATAACCATGTTTACTTCAATCGTAGGGCACTGCTACCTCATTACCGTGACACAGTTATGGATTGAACTGATTAGATTCTCCACTTCGACACGTGAGGCATTGAGCCGACAGCAGATTTCGTCGAACGAGCACTGGCCATCGAGCATATCAGCTAGCGTTTCGACTCGCGGGTTCATGAGTTGCCCAGGCCCGCCAGTGCTACAGTAACATCAGTAGGCTGCCAGACGAAGCAGAGTAATGCGTCATTACCTGCTCAGAAGCATTGGATACACGTGGACTCGGCGAATCAGGCCGTTGACGAGGCCGAACGTGATGAAGCGTCGAACGTCAACAACGCGAGACTTGAGAATGAAGTTCGAGTCGACAAGCTGACGTATCCGAACACCGCGACGTAGCTGGGTGTACAGGCAGAATATGGCTCGTGGCGTAACCTGGCACTACGTGTTACTGGCGTATGATAATCTGAATCTGCACGGGTCACATACCTTACTGGACGGATGCCTACATGTCACGAAATTTATGCACGCTGCCTGCATGTCGGGAAGCGTCGCGAGTTCACTGATACGAGGTGTGGCGCAGTACATGTTCGAGCTATCGGTGCAGCAGTAAGACACACAGGGTCACAGGTACCGGATCCAGCCATACAATTGGAAGATATCAATGAGAGCGATCAGATTGTAGAACAAAAGCTGGCGCAGGCATTCGGTCACAATCTCAACGTCAACCTGAGAGAGCTGCGCAATTCGCTTGACGAAATTGACGCCTGACATTGAAACTCAGGCTTGGACCACATCGCATTGTCAAACTGAACTCGCCATCGATGTACGGAAGTATTTGCTGAAGAGTCAGATCCCAGTGGTCCTTGTAAATGGTGACGTCGCCGATGAGCAAAGGGACTTCATGCATGCGAATCTTCCTAGGAGCCACTCGCTGGGGGAACAGCTTCAAATTGATTTCCTGACGCAGGCAGGTTCGGCTTAGTATTTGAGTAGCAAGCTGGTGAAGGCACGTACCTTGTCAATGTCAGGGACGCAGACGGAGCACTCGCCGTACTCGCGTAATCCGACGAATATCAACGGAAGCATCTCTGCCAGCTTTGATTTCTTGAAAGAGTCAGAGAAGAATTCATTCTCGAGCTTCAACGGTTCAAGATGCGGGAGTCAATACACACAGAAAATGCCTCACCTCAAGCGATTCCAGCAGTCGGGCAAGCTTCTTCACGACACCGCTGAACGGCGCGGTGTCTACCGAGTTTGACAGAATGAAAACGACCTACGCAGTGTGAGGTCAAGCTAGATACAATCCCACAGGCAATGAACCAAGGCGTACATTGAAGATGAGGCAGTTACGAATATACTTTGGATTCTCCAGGCGCACCAGGCAACCGACGAACTGATGACCGACCGCAGATCTAAAAACGGTATCAGCTCATTGGCCACATCCATCGCGAACGATGCGTCCGACAATGTGACGAGCTTTCCGCACAACTCCTCGTCGGTGATGAGGTAATCGGAGATCTTCTCGAAGGTTTCAACAGAGAGGAACCTGCGCGGGTCAGTAAGGCGCCCACGGCGACACGCCCCCGACGTCGGCATACGATTCCGGGTGCTGGAAGCTGACGGTGGGGCCGACAACGTTGTCGAACTCGCACACGCATATGGCTTCCATGAAGCGGCAGGCGTCGACACCGATGCATGCGCCGCGTCAACGCAGTTTGCTGGCCGGGTTGCTTTTGTGTCAGAGGTCATCCTCTGCGTCTGATACGTCCAGGTCCTGTCCGTAGCGGACAGAACAACAACGACAACGACAACAACACGACCAATAGGAGATAGCCACCCAATGCCCTGGCCCGTTCTTTTAGCCTCATGACCACGGATCCCGATGTATCTGGGTTACAGGAAGGCGTACCTATCGAAACGGGTTCCTCGAACCACACAGCGAACACTATGTACAAGGACCGCGAGTCCCCACCAGGATCCGACGTACTACTTCCCATGGGTATTCGTCGGAATTCGCAACGCCGAACGTCGTGCGCCGCCTGGTTTCGTGACGTTCCCAATGTTTCATATTCCGAGGTGGTCAGAATCGACTCATGCAACTACTGTCCAGCAGCGAGATCGCGGAAGAGGACATAACTATGGGTACATATTTCTCCCCTGGAACGGCAGCGATAGGACGTATCTACAAAGCCGAAGTTCGGGCGCCGTAACGGTGTCCGGTTTTGGCGGCGATGTGGTTCGAGGTCGCCATTGTGGGCACGCCGCTGGTGGGTCCACACGAACGCGCAGCATGTGAGTGCTGGTGTCCTAAGATTTCCTGTCGGGACAGGTGCTGCTGGCGGGCAGTGTAGCATTCGTCGTTGTGTATGCCGATCGAGCGGACAAGTCGGCGCTGTCCAGCACTGTCGCCACATTCGCGATCTTCCTCGCGATGTGCACCATGTACACTATTGATATCGAATCTGAATGTGTGCTCCACTAAATTACTGTCCCGCTAGTTTCCTGCTCCCGTTCGACCTTTTCACGCTTGGCGACCGTGCCGGGACGTTGTCCGGATATCATGAAGGCATCAAGATAGCGTATCTCGGTATCGTTCTCGAAACGTGACCGCTCGTGCCCCCACTTACCCATGCACCCGATTCAGCCTTTTATTGTTTGCTGGCCGCCTTTGCATTCTTCTTGTTGCCGTTCGCGTACTTCTTCTATGAGGAGGAAGACGGCACCGGGGAGACATTCCCGCAGGCCGTTCGCGCCTGCAAGTATACCGTTGGCGTTGTCATCGCCATCATCGCCATCGTTTCCCTGGCTTACGTCGTCAGACTGGGAAAACTGGATCCATCGTCCTCGACAGTCGACGACCTGCTGTCGTTCGTCGTTGGGGCCATGCTCACGGTCGGGCTTGCCGGCTGGGTCTCCTACACGGCTTATGGTCTGGCGTACCTGCCGCTCCAGGCGCTGCAGGTTACGGCAGAGGCGCCAGACCGATCGCTATCGCTAACTGCGGGTGAAGAGGTTGAAGCGGAACTGCTGCGAATTCATGCCCAGATTGAGTACCTTCAAGCGCGATACATGAACCAGCCATCGAGTGCCTGGTCCAAGGAGGACCGTCTGGAGCTAGTCAAACTCGAGCACAGGGAGCGCCAGCTGGCGCAGCAGCAGGACGCTGTTGTCAGGGAAGTCGAACGGCTGCCCTCTGCACCATCGTTCCTGTCCCGTATCATGCATGGCGTGATCGGTGTCGTCTACCTCCTGCTCTCTTTGCTCGTCGCCACGTCGCTTCTCCTCGGGACCATCGATCGAGGGCTCAATTCGACGTGCGGGTTCTCGTGCGGATTTCAAATCGATGGCCCGTCGTTGCCTGACCCGATTGGGCTTCTCCTGGTGCTGGCGTCATCGGCGTTCCCCGCCGATCTCATCTGCTTTGCCGTCCTGGTTGGGTACCTGTTCTTGGCGACGCTGACAGGGATCATCCAGCTTGGCGTTAGGATCCTCTGCATTCGTCTGTACGCGATCAGCCCACGACGGACGAAGCCGAACGCCATGATGATGGCCATCTGGTTACTCTTGTTCCTTCTAGTTGCGATCAACGTGCAAATCCTGGTGCTTGCCCCACAGTACGCCACGTTCGGCCCACAGGCGATTGCTGGTCCGGATGGCGAATCACCACCGTGCCGACTCCATGACTGGCAGGACGACGTGTCATCGACCAGGACACCGTGCGCCCTATCCGAGCTGGCGCGATTCAACAAGGCCGTCTTCGCCAACATTCCCTTGATCGGAACGCTGACGTTCGTCTCCAACATCCTGCTGCTGATTGTCATGTGCTGCACATCGATCTGGACGCTCTGCGTTGTACGACGCCGCGCCCACCTACGTGACATCGAGGGCACCGACGACCTCGCCGAGTACCTCGTCTCCTAGTCGTATAAACCATGTTAACCTTGGCTTTCTATTTATTACGTTGTGGTCTTGTGGGGGGAGCCAAAACAGGCACGAGGCACCGCCGTCGACGAGGCCGAGTCGCCGCTCCACCTCGTCCATTTGCTAAAGTACGTTGGTTGCCACGCAGCCGATACGTCGTCTGGGGGGTCTGCGGATGACGGTTGGTTTGCAAGCCCGTCGGGTCGCACCGGCGGCGACACTCGTTTTCGTTGCGGTGCTCGTTTGTGCAATGGCGGGCGTGGATGCCGTCGCCGGAGTGGAGGCGGAGTCGTATGTGATGCCTGTTGTCGATACTGACAACGCGCGCGAGGTCCAGTTCCAGGCGTGGATGTCCGAGCACGGCAAGGTACGTTGTTGATCGCTGTATGGGAGGTGCCCGCCGCTAAGTTGCCTGGTGCGCAGGAATACCCGACCGTGGACGAGTACCACAAGCGACTCCGGATCTTCAGCGACAACGTCGACTACATCGAACGCACCAACGCAGCGGGCGGCCCGACCCGGGTGAAGCTGAACAAGTACGCCGACCTGACGCTGGGCGAGTTCAAAGCGGCCAACTTCCGGATGCCCGACCATCGTCGTCATAAGCAGGCCTGAGGCCAGCGCGAATGGGATCGTACTACTACAGCAACGGGCGTTAATTTCGGTTGTCCAGCACCTGCTGGCGGGCCTGCAGTGGGTTTCTGTACAATCTGCAAGACGTGTACTGCGCCCACTGCTGTTCACTGGGAAGCGCGGCCGTTGCGGGTTCCGAATCCAGGGTTCTCGAACGTCCCAGAGTCGGACCCCGAATCGGTGATACCTTTCGGACGCAGGCGCAGTCTGCGTTTATTGTTCGCAACCGACCTGGACGACCTGTTGCCACAAGGACTGTTGCCTTGCCGTCGAGCAGCACGCGTCGACGGTGCGACCCCGCGCGTTTGGCCATGTTCAAGCGGCAGGCAGCACCCGCACTGAGACAGGCCTCGCCACGCCTGTTCTTCACGTCCGAGTTCGACTGGTCACAGCTGAGCAAGGTCGCCAACGTTGCGTCGGTCTGGTAGAACGGTCAGCGAACTGAACGGCGGCCTTAGGACGCTCTGTTCGATGCCGAACGGTGCCTGATCATCTGTATCGGTGATATCGACGCCGGTCCCCATCCAAGCGTGCAAACGTCAGACGATAATGACCCCTACAGTATTGTTACGTCGGTGGCGCGCGTCGCCATGCGATGGGTCGCCGCTGATCGCGAATCTACTGTACGTAATGCTGACGAGGCCTGGTCCAATCAGAGCGTCTGATGTGACGCTCGCTTCAGTGCGTCGTTGCTCTAGCGCCTGGCGCTCTGCCATCCAGTGTCCCATTTGAGTGGGTTGTCGCATGCACAGCGTGCCAGTTCACTGAGGGTGCATCCCCTGAAGAATGCCTGCTGGCATTGCCGGCCAAGAAGCAGAGCTGGATCACCCGACTTACGAGCAGCAAGGCACCGGCCGTCACGGGTCGAGCGCGAGCGTTTTTCTCTGCCTATAAAGACCTGGTCGAGCAACCAGGTCCTTTCACCGTCCCCAGCCTGTGCTTGCGTTCGATCAGCATCGAGAACCTCCCCAACATCGATCCCGACAGAGGGACCCGAATCCTGATCCTTGTCCTGATGAACAACCGCATCGTGTTCTCGACGATGCAACGCGCCGGTCGGCTGTCCTGGATCAAAACGTCAGGAGACCCGGCGTGCTTCCCGGTCAACTGCATGGTTTGTGTCGTGCCGATCAAGTCAATGGCCATCGTGTGGGAGACTGACCGCGAGCGGTGGGCAGGTCCGCGGTCTCGTTACCGTTCGCGCGTATCACGTTCCTGAGAGGATGTCCAGGGATTCGCCTCGAATCATCCTGTTCGATACCGACGTGCACACTGGCGTAGCAGCGACCCGCGACATGGAAGTTACCCATCAGCGGGAATGCATGGACAACGTCCCTAGCAGTTTCCCGGCACAGTTCTCGGTCCAGGTCGAGTTCAGCACCGAGCCCGACGACCTGCGTCCTGCCGGGCCTGTCGTGCCAGAAGACAGGACTGACCATTCGGAGGCGGACGATTACCTGCTAGCGTTGAGCCTGCAGCAGATGGTGAGCCGGGAGAGCAGTCCAGACCGGCACGAGTCGCTGTCACCTGAGGCGCGTATTGCACCCAGCATTGATCAGAACGCCAGGTATTGACCAAACACCAACCCTGTACGTTTGGTATCTGACTAAGCCATACCAGTCGCATAGGTTCATCGCAGGGAGAGGTTCCTTCCTGTACCTGCGTAATGCTTGATGAGTAAGACTGACGTCGTCTGATGGCAGGACCTGCGGCTTGTCATTGTCAGCAGCGATGACGATGGCGTCGTGCCCTATCGGGCGTTGATACCATTGGAGGCGTACCCGCAGGGTTCTCGTCCCGTCCGAATTCCCGGAGCGTCTCAGGGTCAGATTGACCGCCTCCCCGTATTTCAAGTGCCAGTAGACAGCCCGCTGCAGGCGCAGGTCTGCCTGATCTGCAAGGACAACTTCGCGTGCAACGACAGCGCTAGAACACTGCCCTGCATGCACATTCTGCACACGTCCTGCGTTACGGAATGGCTGTATCGCCGTGCATCCTGTCCAGTCTGCCTCACGCCATTGCAGGACCACTAGGTAGACCGACGGATGAGCGCCCAACCTCAGTACAACCTAATATAGTGGAATGCCTTGAGAACGAGCACCATGCGCTTGGTGAACTGGGGGGTCGGATCCTGGTATGATGTGACAGGACACGTGGTCGAACGCGCCGCCGCGATCCTACCGATCGAATGGGCCTGATGCTTCGCAGAAACACCGGGCGCATCCGCGAAGGGGAGGCCTCATGATATGTCCTCCAAAGGACGGGTCAGATCACGTCCCGCACATTGGCGCGGACATGAACGCACCGAGTGTTACATACACACCGTTACGGATTGGTCGACCGGAAGGGGCGTTGTGCGCCGCCCCCCGGGCCCCTATTGTTCGGAGCCCGCCATGGCCGACGTGCTCAACAGTGATTGCATACTGACGATCTCGCCGACGCAATGCATGGGGACGCGTGCCGGTAGGTGCCGCTCCCGTATGGTCGGGCCTGCCCCATTGGGTCTGATCCTGTGCGCGCGTGCAGATCTGTGGACCTACATATTCATGGCCGGGTTCAACTCCAGTATGGCCCTGGTCTTCATCGTCTACCGGTTGCCCGAACATCGCCGGCGGTTCTCCATGGCGATTAAGGACCCGAATCAGACGAAGAACACGATCTTTATTATGTACGCTCTGTTTGTCGTCGGCATGCTAGTCTCGACCTGGACGCTCGGCGACTTCGTGAACGTCGTCCGCGCCACCGACGGCGCCGCGTACTTCTCGCTGTGGTCTGTCCCGTACTTGACATCCATGAGCATCTTCCTGTCCAGCATCTGCATCCAGTACCTGCGCTTGTTCGAGATCACTCGATCGTCATCCGTCGTTGTCGCCCGATCTGAACTGGAGCGTCTGCTCGTCCTCTGGGCCTGCATATCTCCCCTGACGGCGTGCGCCATCATGATTATCAACATTCATGGTGGGTATCTGATCTATCGCGTGTACACCATCCAACTTCTCTGCGAAACCACCATGTCGGTCGTTCTCCTGATCGCGGCCGAGATCTCGATAGGGAAACGCCCTCATCTGGACAATAACTCCCAGGTACAATCATCGTTGTTTCGGATGGCACTCACCTGACGTTATGAATCGCAGGTGCGCCTCGTACGAAGGAACCTACGTCAAATGGTCGCCACTGCCTGCGTGCACACGACGCTGAACACGTTGCAGAACTTGATCGGCCTGTTTATGGCGCCAATTTGTGTCTGGCGGCTCATCGAGTGCCTGATGCTATGGAGCTTCCAGCGCTGCGTCAATATCGAAGCGTCAGGGACGAGTACGACCCATCATACGGCGGCGATCGTCCCCGTCCCGCCTGCACTGCTTGCCGACCAGGCAGGCGACTCCACCCCTAAACAATAAGGTATTGCTGCACTTCATGTGCTGCCTAATGAGTCTCGATGCGTGTCCTGGTTTGGTTTGGTTTGGTTTGGTTTTATTTGTTTTTCGCGCTTTTTTCTTTTCACGCAGGCGCCTCGGTCTCGAGTCCGAGGATCGAAGGATCAGCAGCAGAACGCCAACATCCCCCGGCCTGGCAGTGCCGGCCCGTCACCTTTGTACTGGGTTCATCGCGCCTTGGACGATATCGGAACGGGACGTGATTCGCTCGGACTTGTCGACTGCACTCTTGTCGGACCTCTTTCGCCATACCGCCTATGCCGGGGAGCCGACATACACTTGTTACGGGCCGTTCCTTTACCTCCCAGACGCTCAAGCGAGACCCCTAATTGCTCTGGCACTTTGGGCTGCCTGATCAGTAAACACCCCTTCAACATTTACGGCTGTTGGTCACCGGGACTTTTTTGGGGGAGTTCGTGCCTCGAACTGGGGACCTTGCGGTCCCGCGACTGCTTGCTGACCTGTTGCTAGTACTCCTGACCAGCTAGGCCACTGGGGCAGCGCCCCATGCGTGTCCTGGCACTGGGCGACAGCCTCTGCAGAGCATCCCGGTGGGCTCCTGGCTAAATTTGGACACGTTGGCCGGGCGTTTCCGGATTTCGGGACCGCACGAGCGGATCTGCTTGACCGTTGTAGAGCAGTGATGGCGGGTGCCGCCCTGGAATATTCCATGTCGTCCAACGACGACCCCCCGACCGATGTAACGTTCCAACGCTCGCCGAGCTTTATGCTGGCCAGAGCGTCGTTACGCTGCCTGAAGTCGGTTCGCGACCACTGGGCCGCCATTGCCCTGTGCCTCGCAATCGTCATCGGAATCGTGATGGTCGTTGTTGGTGCGACACTGCCGGATGCGCCAGACCCGTCCCAGTCAGCGGGGCGTAACCCTGCACGAACTAGGGTGATGTGTCCTCGAAAGGCGACAGCAGCAATGCGAGAACTGGCTCTCGTAGCGGCAATCGCCGTCCTCGGGAGCGGTGCCGCTGTCGACAGTACCGGGTCGGCGCAGGGCCCTGCACGAGATGCTCGTAGTCGCCGCAGACCGCGTTTATCATCGGAACTAAAGAGCGTCCTGACCCGGAAATGCGGTTTGCTCTCGGTCGGCCTGCTTGTTGCCCTGATCGCGTACAGTCGCTGCTGCACGTCTCGAAACCGCTCAACCACACCGAGGCTGTCTAGCGTTCCACCCGCTGCCTCTGCGTCTTCATTCGATGCGTTGCCGAGTCACCTAGCGAGCGACGCTCGGCAACGGTTGCTTGTCTATGCCCATGGGTCCCTGTATCACTTGCAGCCAATCACTGGTACCGAACCGAGCGTACCCGATGGCTCCGACGTGTTCACTATCGGCCGGCTATACGACCCCGGAAACAGAACCGATCCGGCATCGCGCTTAACAGCGGATGCGCCACGCCAGAACGCACAGCATTCTTCGACAATGGGATATGATTAGCGTCGTTCGGTTCACCCACGTCCGTCATGTGCACAATGTGACGATCAAGAGCGGCGGCTGTTCGACTGCGGCACGATCCTGGCCAACAACCTACCTACATCATGCCCACATCGCCAGGGAGACGTAGGCCGGCACCAGGTGCAGGCGCCATGTTGGGCCGGCCCGCTGCACGTGTTCTGTTCGGTCGGTGCACGTTGAACAGTAGCGTGGATATCAGGGCTCCCCCAGCCAAAGAATGAAATGCGATGTAATGGCATTGTGCTGTGGTTCCTCGTCATGGCGGTACGGTAGGGAATCGGTAACGTCGCCAATTCAGTGCTAGCGACGGTCGGTGCCTGAGGAAAAACGTTCAAGTCCAGCTGGTTTGTCATCGACAGTCGTGCGCTGGGTCACGAGGTTAACATGTGCCTCCCTTAACCGATCACGTTGAGGTACCTGCAGCGGTCGCGTGGACACTGGCTTTCCTCCTCATCCGACGCGCTCAGTCGGCGATGCGGATCGCACCAGCGCCCATCACGCCCGAGCTTGACTTGCCGGTGCATCTTAAAGGTTCCACGTCGCCTACACGATCCCGTTTCGTCGGCTGGTTGCCGACAGCATGTCTGCTGCTGCTTCTCGCGGCGCCGTCTGTGGCCATCTTCGTCCCCGTGTGGTTCATCGAAATGCAGGATCCGGCGCCGTCCATGGATTCCAGTCAAGTGCCCTGGGTCGTCATATACATCTGTCTGTCCCTGCCTATATTCGTTGTCCGGCCTCTCAGCAACGTCAACCTGTTCCACGACGTCGACGCGTTCCTCTTCCGTGACTTACGTCGTGGAATCGCCTGCTGGCTATTCTATATCCTCGTTAACACCGTCCCGTACTTCTTTGACCGCAACCCGGTCCCGTTCCTCATGTTCTCTGCCGGCCCAATCATGGCCAGCGTGGTCAACGTTCTTCAGTCAAAGGCGTACGCCAAGGCGGTCAACCCATACAATGACGACCCGGAGGCGAACGGCCGGGCATTCAGCCGGGCCTCGTCCGTTGTGAACACTTCCTGCTCCATCACGTTGTTCTTCTTGACAGCGTTCGTCCAGATCCCCAGGGACGACACGTTTCTTCAGGCCCTGGCTGGTGTTGTCCTCGGCACGGTCACCCTCGCCCAGCGCCTCTGTGTGCCCTGGTATGTGAGCGAGCGCATGTCGCTGCGCAGGGGTCGCAGCATTAAACCGCTGATCGCGTTCGCCATCGAATGCGCCAGCGAATGCTGGCTCCAGCTGGCGTTCCCGCATATCGACAGCATGGTCACGTTTGCTATGATAGCTATCGTCGAAGCGCTGTCGACCGTGGCGTCGTCGCTGTGGATGCTGGTCCCGTTCCAGGTCTGGGTCATGTCGGCCGTGCACCCGGCGTCGTCGCCCCACTCGAACTGGAGCGTACTACAGCGCCTACGGTCGTCCTTGTCCGGCATGATCGTCCCGTCCGACGTGGCCATCTCGCGGTTGCACAGCATCGGTGACGACTGGATGGACAACGCCAGAACGCACCTGTTCATGCGACAATGGGCGCAGCTGAACGGCACGCTCATGTTCATCACCATGATCACGCTGGCGACGTACTCGCCGAACAGCCGGTTCTTCCCGTTCCGGGCGTCCGACGCCCAGCACTACCACCAGCTGGTCGGCTTCTCGCTGCTCACCGTCCTCGTCCAGATGGCGACGCTCAACGCCATGGCCTGGCTGTCGGCCGTCCTGCAGAACGACGCCAAGTACTGGCAGATGGTCGACTGCCTGTCGCACGGCCGGCGCTGGTTGCTGTCGTCGAAGCGGAACATGCTCTACACGGTGTCCCTGCCCCTGGTGATCGGCGCCACTGCCGTCGGCATCTTCACCAAGCAGGCCGCCTCCGTCTACATGCTCTTCGATCACGACGACGCATCCTGACGTTTGCCAGTAAACAATAGGAACGCTCACGTGCCAGGTGGGCGTTGCACAACGGCCGCCGGGTCGAACGACTCATTCAACGACGATCGCCGTCGCCGATTATTTATGGCGGCGGGTGGGCGCGGGCGGTTGCGGCGCCGTGTCGACCGCGAGGAGGACGGCGGCAACGACGACGATGACGTGATCGAGCGGCCGCGTCGTCGCCAGCGGGTGGCCAGGAACGCCGGCCGGCCACGATCGCAGGTCTCGAGCGACGACGAGGCATCCGCGGCGGGCGACGACGACGACGACCGGGAGGAGCGGGGCGCGAGCCCACAGCGCCGGAACGAGGCGAACGGCAGCGGCGTGTCGCTGCTCGACGGCGTTGTCGGCGACGTCATGCGGTACGTCCTGTTCCGGAACATCGACCACGGCCCGTGCCGGTCGTCGGACCTGTCGAAGGCCGTCCTGAAGGCGTACAACGGGCCGTACAAGGCGCCGCAAATCGTGAAGATCGCCGGCGAACGCCTCAACAAGGTCTTCGGCTACGACCTGGTCGTCACCGACGTCATCGACAGCCGCGGGATCCGCCATCGAGCCAACGCCGACGCCAGGGACAAAGTCGTCGGCAGCCGCCCGAAGGCCTACGTTCTTAAGAACGCAATCGACAACCCGGCGTGGATCGCGCATATCAACGCCAAGGACGAAGGGTACGTGTTTGCATATAACGGTGGGGGGTGTCTTGGAATCGTGGGGCTGACCATGCCCTTGGTAGGTTCGTCGCGCAGCGAGGCCTGTTGCTGTTCATCTACAGCATCCTGTATCTGAAGAACGGCGCCATCGACGAGGCGTCGCTGCTGGCCTACCTGGGCAAGGTCGGCCTCGGGGCGTCCGTACGCCACGAGGCGTTCGGGCCGGTCACTGCCCAGCTGCAGGCGTTCGTCAAGCAGCAATACCTGCACCGGCGAAAGAAGTCGGACGTCGTCCTGGACAAGGACGAGGAGGCCGGCGTCGCCTTCGAGTACCAGGTCGGGCCTCGTGGCCTGCAGGTCACCTCGAAACGGCAGATCCGCGAGTTCCTGGCGTCGCTGATGGGCGCCGAACTGAAACCGACGGACAGCGAACTCGACGACGAGGAGGACGCCGAGGACGACAACCCTCCCGAAGACGTCCCGCGCCGCCGGCGATCCGCGCGGGCCTGAACGAACGCGGACGACGCGCAATGCCTAACGTGATAAAGGAGGAGACGCGGCCCTTGTCGGTGCTGGGTTTTGCGATTCGGACGGCCATGGAATCGATCAGGGACGATGCGCGCGTGCGCGTGCAGGCCCCGTCCGACCCGTTGCGGGCGTTGCACACCCGGCTGCGGGATCCGACGACGCCGCCGGATGAGTTCGTGCGCCTCAGCGATCGCCTGGCGCAGTCGCTGGTCGAATTCGCGGTCGCCGACCTCGCGTACGCCGAGCGCACGGTCGTGACGCGGACGGGCGCGCCGTTCGTCGGGCGCGATCTGGCGCAACGCGACGACCTGATCGGCGTGTCGATCCTGCGTGCCGGCAGCGCCATGGAGGCGGCGCTGCGGCGCGTCCTGTGGCCGTCGCTACCGATCGGGAAGATCCTGATCCAGCGCGACGACGAGAACGGGTGCGCGCCGGTCCTGTCGTATTGCAAGCTGCCGGTTCGCACCGGGCCGGCAACGACCGTCTTGCTGTGCGATCCGATGCTGGCGACCGGTGGCAGCGCGTGCCGCGCCGTCGACTGCCTTGTCGAACGGGGCGTGCGCCCCGAGGGTATCATCCTGGTCAGCATGATCGCGGCTCCGGAAGGCGTTGTCCGCGTCAGGAATCGGCACCCGTCCGTCCGCGTGGTCGTCTCCATGATCGACGATGGCCTAAACGAACATAAGGTATAGACCATGCGGGCGCCGCACGTGCCCTGCGTGTTCTTCTTGCTCTAAACAATCCAGCTGTGCACAGTACATTTGTCCCGGGATCGGGGACTTTGGAGACCTGTACTTCAATTCCAACTGAGCCGTCGATCCTACCGATGGGATAGAGGCGTATATTAATACAACATCGCATGACGTTTACAGTTTCGGGTGTCCCTCTGGGTTCGTCGCCGTTTCCACGCGTCTGTGCAGCGTCGACGGCATGATCGTCGAGCGATACACGCGCGCCTGGCCCAAGGTCAGCCAGACGCGACGTCCGTCCAGGACGCCCACCCGTACATACCTCGGCGACGAACTGAGGATCGCGACGCATGTAGAGCAGCCCGGCCAGTCCGGCGAACGTCGTCACCCCCATGGCGACCATCAGGTACTTCTCCCACTTGGCCATCGTCGAAAACACGTCGTGCGCGCAAATCCCACATACGCCAACCGCCCAGGGCCACGCCACGCGCAGCTTCCTGCAGTCATTGTCTGGAACTCCGGATCACGTCTTGACGCGGCAGGTTGCAGGACAACCCGTCGCCCTCAGCAGGCAGTGGGGTAGATACATGTTGGTTCTTCGCTTAATAACCGTTGTCCAGTGGTGTGCGGCGGAGGGTGTCGCCTGGCTCCTGCGGTTGGCGGGAAGTCCGACGGGCCGTGGGACCGGACCGTCCCATTGCATGGGCGACGGCCCAGCATGGCAGTGAAGGACGAGTCGCCGATGGCGATCGAGGCGCCCGAGTCGATCGCACTGGACGGCATGGAGCAGTCGGCGCGGGCGATGCGGGCGGCGCTGGCGGAGATCGGCGACATGGATCGGCAGTGCGACGCGCTGGCCGAAAAATCGCCCATCTGGGATAGCGCAACCCGACAGCAGATCCTCGAGATGTCGACGAAGAAGATCACGCTAGCCGACGACAGCTACGAGGCCATTGAACGGTGCATACGCGAGATCGACAGCAATTTGAAATCGCTGGAGGCAGACGCGCGCGCGAAACTCTTCACGCTCCGAGGCATTGCCGCCGTCAGACGCGGTGCCGTCCAAGGCGCCACCGATCAGGTCGAAACCTACCCAAGCGAACCAGTCTACTGCACGTGCAGGAGGGTGCAATTCGGCGACGTAACAATCGAATGCCCATTTGATTGGTGTCACCCGGCTGACTGGTCCCTATGTAGATGATCGCATGCGATGAGGAGACCTGCGAGATTGAATGGTTCCATTACGAGTGCGTCGGGTTGAAGTCGGCGCCGAAGGGCAAATGGTATTGCCCAACGTGCCGACAGAAGCGAGCGCCGGTGAAGGCCGCACCTGCCGCGGGTCCATCGAAGACCGTTGACAAACAGAAACGCAGACACGGCGCCGGCGCTCAGGCAGGGCCCCGACAGCGGCACAGTCGTCGATCCATGTGATCGCGTCTCTGCAATGTATATATTATCTGCATGCGTTCAGCGCGGATGACGTTCTGCCTACCCGACAATCGTTGCGTCGCACGCTTCAATGGGAACGCTTCACTGAAACCTGATTCGATGGGGTCGCGCCGGCCGTACCCGAACGCGACGATCGACCTGCGCATGCGTCTTGGGCCTCGCGTGGATATCCCCCGATGTCAGGCGATGCGACAGCGACAGCTGCGCGGGTCGCACAGGTGCTCATGGGCCTCTACGCTTGCCAGGAGCTCGTATCCGTCACGATGGCGATTCGACGTCGGAACCTTCAACCGCTGAAGTTCCGCGACGCCATCCTTCTTGTCTATCTACAACGATTACTTCCTGGAGGTGGCTGGCTAATCCAAGGGTTGTCCCTGGTGTAGACTGTTACCGATCTGTCGTTCTTCGGCTTCGTTCAGGGCAACGTCCTCAGCGTGATGCTGCAAACCGATTGCCTGACCTTGACCTTGTCCAGTAAGGCGACATCCGCAATGGCCAGGTTCGGTGCTTACGTTGGGGGGTTCTAGCGATCCCGTTCCTGGTCGCGATGCCGGCCCTGGTGGGACGGCTATGGAGGCTGCTGGCGTTGAGCATGGTGACGTCGGCGCGAGTTGCCGTCGGAACCGCCGTCTTGCGCGTTCCGGACCACGTGTCTAATGGGTCTGCTCCCGTACAGGGGAAGTTTGACCATTTCCTGCTGAGGAATACGTGGGCCTACTCGTCCGGCGCCATCTGGGCCGGCATCGTGCTGGCAAGCGTCACCATGTCCGCGATACGCGTGGGCATGCTGCTGTCGGTGCATTGTGACGAACCGACCAATATCCGGGATCCCGTCTTCGGGGCCATCTGGGTCTTGACTGTCGCGTTCCTAGCCCGTTCGCTGCGTTCGACGACGGATGCGTTCCACGCCATGACGGAGTTCAAAGCGCTATTCGTCATGGTCGGCGTCGGGTTCGTGCTCGTTGTTCCCGACATGGCCATTGCCTCCGTCGGCCGCCTGGTCAACCCGTACTACTACTTCCAGCTGGTGTTCCTCGTCGTCGGCATGTCCTGGAATGCGATTAGCGTTGGTAAGCGCGCGCGCGCGGGGATGCCGACCGCGTCGTGATTGCCTATGGACCCATGCGTGCAGTGTACCCGACCTACCTGACCTACAAGTTCAAGCAGACGCATCACGTTGATACGAACACTGCGCTCGATTCGCCACTGCAGTGTGCGATGATGGATCAGGCGGGGGTGCCTCGTTTGACGATTGACTCGCGACTGGCTGACGCCCTGAAGCATCCCGTCGGATACGAGCTGTTCAAGGACTATCTGACGACGGAATTCTCTGTACGTCGGGTCCTTCAGTCGGGCCGAATCGGATTCGTGAACGACACGCGCGCGACAGGTTGAGAACCTGCTCTGCTGGTCGTCGGTTACATCGATCATCAAAGATTGCGAGCAACGGGCCGCGATCCCTCCGGAGGAGTTCAACAAGACGTTCAATGACTTCTACAAGATGTACATCGCAACGGGATGCCCAAACGAGGTACCACCGTCCACAGGTTCAACTTCAGAGGCCGTCATCTTAACGACACATTGACGACAGGTCAATATCTCGCATGCTGCCAGAGTGAGCCGAAGCAAAGACTGTTCAGGACGTGACTGGATTGCTGAATCGGCACACATTATAGGGACGGCTAAGGAAGTACGCTGGTGGGCGGGCCCGAGCATCGCTGGCGGCGTCTGTCCTACCATTACAAACGGTCGTTGTCGCTGTCGACGATGGGTACCATGGACGAGTATCAGCGCTTCGCGAGCTCCAGCGAGGTACGCGTGTACAACAGCTGGGCGCACCCTGGACTGACGTCGACCCGCACTGTCCAGAGGTCTTCAAACTAATGGAGAGCGATTCGTTCGCTCGATTCAAGCAGTCGAAGGAGTTTGCCAAGCTCATCGCAGAGCAACAGTAAACGCGGCATCACTGCTGCGGGATGACAGAGGCACAAGCCACAGCAACGCGAGACCGACTCGTTGCTGGTCAGGTCACATCTGTGATGTAGTAAAACTGTTTCCGTGGTGATCGATCGCCGATTGTACGTTCTGGACGTGTGCTTCAGTGTGCTTCGATTTTGCGAGAGACTTGGGCCAGTCCAAATGAGCCCCGTTACGACGGCGTCGACGCGCTGCTCAGGTCTTCATGGGGGCGTACACCGTACATGAGCTCGCTCTCCATCGCAAAGGTCATTGGCCCGATGAAACCTGCAAGCACTCGTTACGTGCCATGTGGACTGGCATCGTTTCGAACCCCAGGCGTGCCTGCCACGATACGCGTGGCACTGTTGATGCTGGAGAATCGCAATGGGCCAGGAAACGTTTGCGATCCGATGACCCGATGGTCCGGAATTGGATCACCGCCTACAGGTTGGACGGTGACCAGCTCATAGGGTACCCAAGCGGTGCATCCACGCGATTAATGATCGCCCCTCGGATCGATGGCCGTACCGGACCGATATGCTGGATGGGTGTACTGTGCGACCTCGGCAGTCGGCTGGAGGCAATACGCGCTGATGGCGACCGATGAGGCGGCAGCAACCGCCGTCAAGGTCTTCATGGGCCTGTACGCGGTGCAGGAACTTATTTCCATCATCATGGTGATTCGACGACGTAACCTGCAACCGCTCAAGTTCCGCGATGCGATTCTTCTCGTCCGTGCCTAACCGACCTGCAAGCGCTCTGACGCGCCTCGCTGACCCATGCCCATGTAGACCGTCACCGACTTGTCGTTCTTCGGGTTCGTCCAGGGCAACGTCGTCAGCACGCTGGTCACGCTGGACTGCTTCACAAACAATATGATTAGTATGGGCAGGAAATCGCTGATACGCACTGGCATCAGCCCTGACATGGCCGTTTAGCGATTCCATGGATCATTTCGATGCCCGCCCTGGTTGGGCGTTTATGGAAACTGCTGGCTCTGAGCATGGCGACGTCGGCGAGAGTGGCGGTATGTGTACGCGTTGCTGGGACGACGACTTGGGATTAACAGGTCGGCCCTCCTAGGGGCAATTTGACCACTACATCCTGAGGCATTCCTGGATGTACTCGTCGCGGACCATCTGGGTCGGGATCGCGCTGACCACTGTCGTCCTGACGACGATACGCATGTCGATGCTGATGCCGATCAACTGCTACGAGCCGAGTAACATTCGCGATCCGATCTACCTGGCCGTCTGGATCTCGACTATCGCCTACCTGGCCTACTCGTTACGCGCAACACGAGACGCCTTCAAGGTCATGGCCGAGTTCAAGGCCCTGCTCGTCATGCTGATCGTCGGGTTCCTGCTCGTCGCCCCAGACCTCGCCTTTACTTCGTTCAGTGCCGTGGTGAACCCGTACAAGTACTTCCAGTTTGTCATTCTCTTCGCGGGCATGTCCTGGAATGCCATCAGCACGTGTATGCTCGCAAGTCGAGTACCCTAGTCATCATGCTGACGCCACAGGCAGTGTACCCGACGTACCTGACTTACAAATACCATCAGATGCAGGATACTGAGAGTGCGACGGCACTGGACGACAAACTGACATCTGTCACGACGACGATGAGCACAGCGACGCAGCCTCGTCTGGCCGTTGAAGCGCCGCTGAAGGCCGTCCTGACGCATCCAATCGGGTACGAGCGCTTCAAGGAGTTCCTGCGAACCGAATTCTCTGTAGGCCCCCGGTAGCCCGTCAGACCATAAACGCTCTCGTGATCAGGTTGCCCTATGAACCAGGTTGAGAACCTGCTTTGCTGGAGCGCCGTCACGGCGGTCATCAAAGACTGCCAGAAACGTGTGGTCACCATGGACGAATTCGATCAGAAGTTCAAGGACATCTACGACCTGTACATTGCCCCGGGAAGCCCGAACGAGGTACAATCCGCATGGGCGACCTGTTAGGACAATGACCCTAATTAGACGTCGTTAACAGGTTAACATCGCGCACAGTACCAAAGTGAAATTAATGCAAGCGGGAATGACGCGAGTCTAATTGCTGACTGGATCCCTGGCGCAGGTACGCCTGGCAGGATTCCTTGATAGGAGCCGCCGGACGCCACAGAAGATATCAGTGGTGCCGGGAGAGGACATTGACATCTTCGAAGATGACGGTGTCGATTCGAGCAAAGTAGCAGCGCTGCGAGAATTGCAACGAGGTAACGCAGAGTGATACGTAGGACGCGCCGTCCATGTCTAACACTGGCCGACTGCACAGAAATCTTCAAGTTAATGGAAAACGATTCATTCAACCGTTTCAAGCACTCGAAGAAGTTTGCCAGGTTCATCGCTATGGAACAATAAACGCGACCGACGTTTGCACTGGACGAACGCAGCCGGGCGCTGAAATGCCGAACCGGCGGCCAACGCTTTATCATTTGGGATCATCTGAAGTACACTGCATACTTCATCTGGACTTCTTGAGGCGGCAGCAGCAACGGAACCGGCAGAACATCGTGAGCATGGCGGTGATGATCGCGACAGGTACGCCAATCATGATCCACATGTGCGGCTCGAATCGCTGGCACATATTATTAATGAGCACTTCGTACGCCAACCCCGCTCCCAACCTACTTTGTATTCCTCGAAGCGAATCTTGCCTGTCCATTTCAAAGAAGCCACGTCGGCCGCATCAGCGGTGCTACAGACAGCAGGTAAGAGTTGGGACTCAAGCACAATGGAGCAAGGAGTTGCGCTCGGCCTACCAGCTAGCAATCGCCAACATCGCCAGGGACACCAGCAGTAGCACCGACGTTGACGCCATTCGGTGCATCCGACCGACCACAACGCGAAAACTGGGTCCCAAATTAGCCGGATAGGTATTTCCGGTCCTTGGCGGGTGGGCCGCCACGGCGTACGCAGTATTTACCTCCCACCCACAAATAGAAATGCATGCCGCATGCGATCATGCCGAACGGTTGCAAATTGGCAATGTTGGCCAGCACACCGGACAACTTCTGCCCTCTGGTCCCCGGAGCCTATTTATAATTACCGGCTCCGCCTGTAGTTGCTATATCAACTAGGGCAGGCGCTGACGGGTCTATTGAAAACGACTGTATTAATCGGGGCGTGTTCTTCTGCAGGTTATTCGCTGCTGTGAAATTTGGATTTCCTGCAGGGCAATGAAGGCACACACAATAGCAAGTTGGTGTATTGTCCGCAGAGGCGGTGGACGTGTCTGACTGTGGGCGGAGGCCGTGCTCTACTTGTGGATTTAGCCAGGCGTCCTTGACTAAGGCAAATCCACCCAAACGATACCGGCAATGCTGCCGCATATATATGTAGACCGTTTTAGACAGCTATTTGGCGAACTGTCTAACCGTACACTTAGTGTAATGAGTCTCACGAAGTCGTTGAGGACATCGCAGACAGAGCGAAACCAGATGCCGGGTTTCCCTCGTAGACGATATCAGGAGACAGGCACAGTCGGGAGCATGCAGAAATGCTGTTGCGGGATGTACTTTGAGGCGTTCAACACGATGTCTAACGGTTTATCATTTGGATCATCGGTCTGCATTGACAATCTCAGTTGGAATTCTTGACACGACAGCAGCAGCGGCACGAGCAGCACATCGTGAACAAGGCGGTGACGATTGGCGACAGGTACGCCAATCATGATCCACATATGTGGCTCGAATCGCTAGCACGCCCATTCCATCAACAGAACACTCCCTGTAGATTCTACACGTCGTCCCTACCTTGTATTCCTCGACACGAACCTTCTGTGTCCATTTCAGTGGAGCCACATCGGCCGCATCAACAGCCCTACATACATACGGCAGGCCATTTACGGGAGGTGGATGGAGCAGCGGCGCTCAGCCTACGTACCAGGTTGCAATCACCAGCATCGGCAGGTACATCATCAGTTGCATAAACAGTGATGCCATCCTGTTGCCTCTGACCGACGACGAAGAATGATCCTCCTCGTCCCAAACTGTGGAAGACGTTTTTACAGGGACCGCTCCCCGCCGCGGCCGGAGTGCGCACACGCGGACTCCCCAAAATAGGCTAGGGCATGTCCTGTGGCTATTTTTAGATGGTGCAGACTGAGCGACATCCGGCCCGGCGGCCACCAGAGACTGTCGTTCGCGTGCATGTCCTACATGTTATCGCAGGTGAGTGGGTGAATTGATGACCAGCACCGCGTCCGTCACCAAATGCGGTTGCGTAGCAGTTACCGTAAATGTCTGGTGTGCGGCGCATGGAAGCGGGTGCTCTAGCTCACCAGGCGGGAGTATTCTGATGTGTACCCGAAAAAAGAAGGCGTACCTGTCACCAGTACGTCCAGCGATGTAGTGGTAGCCCAGATGTTGGATCGTGCCGAAACGAAGGGTCTTGCACCAGTACCAATCCTGCAGGCCGCGGCGTGTCGGTCACATTCTCGTCGTCGCCACGCGCTGCCTCTCTGACCGACTCCGTCACATTCAGCCAAGGTAGGCTCGAGTCGGAAGCAAATGAAATCCGCGGCCTTCCTGATGGCAATACCACCGTTCGTGTTCTGATGCACGCAATGGGCTAGCACGGCCTGCGTGCCGACGTGCTTGCTCGAGAACTGCTTGAGGTCGTATCCATCAGGACGACGTCGGCGTTAGGGTTGGTATAATAACGTGACTGGGGCTGTGCAGGGGTTGGCCACTGTCAGTATCTCGTCTACTCCTTAGCCACGAGGCATGTAGCCTTGCTCACCCACCACGTTGCGAGCGGGCAGCGAAGTGAAGTTTAGTACCAGTACAGGCACTTTCGCCCGAGCAGTCACATCTCGATACGTTTGTAGGACTTCTGGCTCTGTAACAGCGCAGACGAGGTTCAACATTCGATCGCCTTCTTTGGTAGCTACTTGTCGCTGGCCGGTCTCATTTCGAACGACACGAACCCAGGGGTCGTCTCGCCTAGCCGATGGCGTCGATCAACTTCGGAAGTGGCAAAGCATCCCCATAAGAGCCGCCGTAACCGGTTCCAATCAAATCGAACCTAACCGGGCATCGCGTCGTACAGCAACGGAAAATCGGCTCGACGCCGTTGGCCATCGACCCCGATACCGTTTTGGATCGTTGGTTGGATTGGAATCATTGGCGAGTGGCGTTTTCAGCGGGCAATAATTATATTGGGCAACGGGTTTGGGTGGTGCACGACATTCGTCAGGTCGGTCGGGTACGCGGCTGAGGCGCAACGACCTGAACCGGGGGGTTCGATTGCGCGCGAACCGAGCACCGTGGAGCGCATTCTGTCGTGGTGTCTCCCGAGTCGTTCTGCACACGGGCCGATGCAGATCGTGGGGGCCGATGGCCGTGAGGCCGGCGAGCCCACCGACGAGGCGATCATTCGGCAGGTCCGTTGGGACTGGCATCGTTCGCGCATACCTTGGGTTGAGGATTCGGTCAGCACGACGATATTAGGGCGAAAATCGCCGAAGAGCACCCACTCGTGTCACCTCTCGCCCCGATACGGGACCTGCTGACTCGTGAGACACGCAATAACGTCATCAGCAAGATTAACGTAACATCGCACCCTTCGTCATCTTCCTTTCGCGCTCTAATTGCTCATTAACAGGAGCTAGATGACCGATACGATGGAATTCGCCGAGTTCGAGGCGATGGCAATTGCTTCTTCCGATCGTACCTGCTCGCTGTGTTTACCAGAATCGCCGGCAATCAGGACAAGTTCGCAACCGTTCTCGACAACCTCATTGCAAGGATTGAATCGTCAAAGGCTGAACTTATTGAAGCCGGGTTTCCTGATTTCGCCGTCGAGGACTTTTGGGACGAGTTTCGTAGCCAGCTGCATGTACGGGGGTTGCCTTTGGTGTTCACGGTGGGTGTGCTAACGCGAACGTGCTGTGGCAGAACTTGAAAGATAGCCGACCGACACCTTCGCAAGTGGAAGAGACATTTGCGGATCAGAGCGTTAGCGATTACCTGGTCATGTACGCACGACTGCTGACGTCGTGGTATCTGCAAACGAATGCCGACCAGTTCCAGCCGTATATTCAAGATTACCCCTCGATCGAGAAGTTCGTCAAAGCTGAAGTTGAGCCGATGGGCAAGGTATTGAGATACGTGGTCCTACCTACCTAATGGAGTTCTCATTCCTGCTCAGGAGGCCGATCATCTGCATTGCCTGGCGCTGGCATCGTGCCTGGGTGTCGGCGTCCAGATCGAGTATCTGGACCACAATCCCGGTCCGATTTCGCATGTTACGTTTCCCGAAGATAGCACGAAAACGCCTATTGCCTTCGTCCTGTACAGGCCTGGGCATTACGATGCCCTCCAACCCAAATCCCAGTAAATATGCATATTTCAAGGGTCTAGGAAATGCGAGTATTCGTCATGGTCTGATGTATAGAAATTCGGGAACTGGAACTCATTCAGCATGTTTCTTCTTTTTCTTCTTGGGCGCCTCGCCATCGCCTGATTCTTCGGCGGCCCTCTTCGCCTTCTTGTCCTTCTTCTCCTTCTTGGCCTTCACCTCAGCGTCGCCGCCATCGGTCTTCGACTTCCTCGCAGCTGACTCGTCGGACGACTTCGCCTTCTTTTCCTTCTTCTTTTTCTCCTTCTCGACCTTGCCTGCAGCGACATCGTCAGGGGAGGCGCTAGCCACTTTCGCTGCCTCAGGTGCCTCTACGGCAGCAGCCTTGGCAGGCGTAACGGTGACAACGGACTGGTACCCGTCCTTCCACTCCTTTGGTGTCTGCTCATTCGGGCGGCCGTACTTGTCAAGCGTCCCGTTCGCAATCATGTTCTTCTTCTGGAGCGCAACCGGGCCCAACCCCCAGCGTCGCGGGTACGTGTCGCGTTCCATGACAACACGCTTGATCTTGGCGACAACACCGTGGTCACAGGTTGCCATCTGCGCCGTTGTCATCTGCGCGTACGCAAGCGCGATCGCCTCGCCCTTGGTCGTCACGAGAACAACCTCATCACCGACCTCGATGTCGTTCGAGAACCGCAGCAGACCAGGAATCATCATCTTGGCACCGTAGCAGATGGCGTTGACGGCGGAATCCTTCACAATGATTCGCTTGTAGTTCACCAACAAGCTCTCGAGCGGCGCAATCACACGACGAAGGTACGTCTCGTCACCAGTCGTGTCGTAGAGCCACTGGGCATCCAGAACGTCGTGCATCGTCACCATATTGTCACCCTCGCCAAGGGCACCCGATCGTACACGCCTCAGCTCCTGCATGTGGCCCCCGACACCAAGCAGAAGACCCAGGTGGACGCACAGCGTCCGGATGTAGGTTCCAGCCTGGCAGCTGACCCAGAACACGCCGAGGTTCCGCTCCTGGTCGTACTCGATCAATTTGCTTTCGTAGATCGTACGAATACGAAGCTGGCGTTTGACGGCAGAGATGAGCGGAGGACGCTGGAACAGGGCGCCCGTCAGCGTCTCCAGAGCCTTGCTGAGCTTGGCGTGGCCATCTTCAAGGGCACCGTGCAGGCGAATGACGCAGACGTACTCCTTACCGGCAGACTGCTGAGATTTCACCAGACGCGTTGCTCGGTCAATGCATACGATAAGGTTGCCCGTGACCTAGGATTCAGCAGGACTTCAATTTGATTTGAAATGCAACGCAGCCTGGAACGCGCGGGTACCTTCGGATCCAGGGTTCCAGAGTGGCCAGTCTTTTCAACCTTGAGGATGCGTCGCATCCACGCGACGACCTCATGGGACGACGGGTTGGACGGCTTGTCAAGGTTGATGATGCCGTAACGCTTGTACTCATCGATTGGGCGCTTCAGCGGCGTGAATCCCTGCGGGATCGGCGTGTAGTGTCCCGTCCGAACATTGAGCTGGTCGTAGTTCTTCAACAGGAGCGGCCATGCCGACGTGTCTACAGACGCGGACGCACTCTCCGGCTTGATGCTGAACTCGTCGAACGACGGCTCCACATTCTCTGCCCGCTTCGATCCAGCCATGGTCTTGAGCAGAGACAGACTGCAGCTACGGCAGCTGACGGACTCCGTACGGACTCCGAAGATAGTTTGCGCAGACTCCATGGTCCGGAGGCTCCCCTATCTCTGTCCCTGTCTCAGTGAAACCTCTCACCCTACTGCCGTTTGTCCGTTGAAATATCTGCCCCGGTGCATAACATGATTGGACTCGCTACCGACTGCTGGGTACGCCTTTCGATTGTGTCTATCGTGTGTGGAGCGTTGTACGGGACATGATGTTTCTTACCATCGTGCTGGTGACCGCGCTGATACCAATCGTATCGTCATGGATTGTCGTCCGCAATGATAGCGACGGAAGCGTCCTGTGGACGAGTACCGCGCCAAACTACGTTCTGGCCAACCCGTCGTTCAACATCACTGCCCGCCTATTTGTTGTCCCGGATGGCGACCATGCGACGTACTCTGTCCCCACGGAGGCCTCAGGTCGTATCGTTCTTGTGAATTACGGGCTAGGTGGAAGCATATATCGGTGGGGACAATCCTGCACCCGTGTAGGCTGTGCTGGTATCGTTTCCCATCACGGTCTGTCGCAGGGAAATGATTACCAGATGGCGGTCACGTACTGGGTGCATTCCAAACCCTTTACTACTGCTCCCATTGTCGTGATTGCCCTCAGCCTTAGCGACCAGTTCATGGACCTGGCCACATCGTCTTCAGCACTCCAGGCAACAATTAAGTCGGGAGACTACAACGAGGTGGACACTATTGTTCACTCGCCGTACCTCATTGGCGTGTCCGCCATCGGCTCCGTCGTATCCGTCGTCAACGTCGTTGTCGGGATGTATAAGTTCGTTCAAATGTCGCTTGACAAGAACGGGCGCTTCCGTCCGATCCCGGTGCTGCCTGGGTTTGCCATTGGCTTCGAGATTCTGGCGTCGCTAATTCGCGGCGTATACTTGACTGATGTTGCCCTGTACCGGGGTCAGGGGACGTCTTACGACGTCCAGCGATACCTTCTCAGTTCCAGTATTCCCTTTTCCTTTGCTTGCACGACCCTGGTCGCTGTGGCGATGTTCGAATGCTACCACTGGGACAAACAGGTACGACGATCGCAGCGCGTCAAGCTGACCATGCTGGCGATGTCCGCTTTCGTGTTCCTGATTTTCGACCAAGTCGTCACGGTTCTGTCCGCAGTGAACGAACATGAGGTCTTGAGCTCAGCAGCTGGCGTCGGAGCATTCTATTTCGTCGTGCATATCCCGATCGTGGTCGGATTCATCGTGTACGGCGGTCGGGTCGCGAAAGCAATGACAACCTCCATCAAGAAACTGGACCCAGAGTCGGTCTCGCGCACGCGCCGCTTCGCCAGGAGGACAGCGATTTCGGGCGTCGTCGGCGCTTGCGCCCTGGTCGTCGAGGTGCTCTTCATCATTACCAGCCAGGTCAGCATCTGGGGGGTCCTGGTCGGGTGGATGGCAATGCTGGCAACGAACTCTGCCACAGGGTTCTTCCATATTGTCGCGTTCAAGTCGAAACCATCCTGCATTTCCATCCGGCTCTTTTCCCGAACTTCTACAGCGCACGTGCAGAACACTCCCGTCGTCAACGTTGTTCCGCAGCACATGGGCGCCGGTGCCCCTCTCAATGTGGCCAAGTGAGCGCGAATGGATTCTTGGCATCCCATGAATAGAACCCCTGGCGAATGTGTGTTCGCAGTGAACCCTGTTGTCGCGACTGATAGCATCATGAGCAAGAAGCGGAACACGATAAACAATACTTTATCGATAATAGACGCTTTTCGTACGTGGCCATGACGACGAACGTCGTCGTCGCTCTTGTGCGTTCAGCGGGCTCGGCGACGTTGCTGGGGCGCTGCCTGGATGAGGTGCGATTTGACGACGCGATTGGCGACGCCCATGACGACGATGCCATAGACGTGGCCGTGCAGGCGACCAATGTCGCCATGCGCGACCGCGTCGACGTAGTGACTTAGTTGCTCCCGGAACGTCTCCTGGAGGTCGTCATCGACCGTCGCGAGACATTCCGTGGCGGCGCTGCGATATTGAACGGTTCGCAGGCGCCGAGCCGGCATTTCCTCGAGGCCGCGACCGAGCTTGTTGTACTCAGCGAAGCGCTCCTTCGACCACAACTTGTGCGGCTTTTGATGTACTTGGAGCCCTTCAACGACGCGAATGAACCCGCCGCGAACGTATTTGCATTCGACGACAACGTATGCACAAACGCCGTCGCTGCACTGCTTCCGCAGGACCAGGTCGGCGTAGTTGTTGTCGTACCAGGGCTGACGCGCCTCGACGCGATGCTCGCTGGTGACTTTGTCAAAGCCGTTGCAGAACGCCGCGCAGATCACGATGGACTTAAACGCTCTTTCGGTCATGGCATTGGCGCCGTGGAGGTCGTCATTACGCATGACCCTCAGCGTGCGGTCGACAAGGCGTATCAGGTTTTTCATCGACGCCTTAATGTCCTGCTCAACCTTGGCAAGGGCCTGAACGCCTACGTCGACACTGCCAACATGATCATACACGAGCTGGTGGTCTTGTTTGGCGTCGAGAGCAACGGACGACGTCGCCGATACCGTGTCCTCCTGCGACGTTGGCAGATCCGCCTGCAGGTCCGTTGCCTTCTGCGTCGGCACCTGCCGCTTGACGGCTGCCGCTTTCTGGGCGATGCCGATCCCGAGCGATGCGATCTGCGACTTCAAGTCGTCGTAAATGTTCTCCAGCTGGCTGGACGCGTCGGCCAGTTGCTCCACGATATCGGCGTGTTGCGGTTGAAATTCAGACATCCTTGCCTGCTCCTGTGCCTGTGCTTGAAGCGCATTACGAATGGCGTTGACATCGTCGGAGACGTTGGCATTGCTTGTTCGCAGATTCTTTAAACTGAGGTTGGCCGCCTCCAGCATTGGTGAGGATTGCTCCAACGGTAGCTGAAGTGCTGCAGTCATGACAGCAACGTCGACTTGCGAATCGCGAGCCACGCTGTGTTCGCAGGACGGCGCCTCCTTGGCTGCTTTGCATGAATTCATTGGCGAGTCAAATGTCACGCGACCTATCGATATCGTGTCGTCGAGGGACTGCTATAGAGTGAGGCGGGATTCAGCCTGCTCATTCCCTGGCATGCCGTACGTATGGGCTCCGGAGGCACGAGGGCTCCGGATCCACAAAGCGGCTACGTGCCGGACGATGGATGCCCGATAGCCGATAGGGGACCCGATGGGATATGGGGAATACAGCAGAGTGATATTGGATCGGAGAACTCTACACTAACTGCCAATGAATTTGATGCTCATGGCATTGGCGTGCCGAACAACGATGTCACGTAAAGCAGGACGACGATGCGTCTGCTGAATGAATGCTGCCTGTCGCAGAACGCGGCCTTGCACGGCAGCAGCGGTCGCCCGTGCGGAGGCCATGTACTGGGCACAGGAAACACTCCCATTTGATCCAGCAGAGAGAGTTGGTTCTGTGAGCAGTTGTTCCACTATCGCGACATTTGAAATGGAGCTGAAACAGCGCCTCACCACATTCCTACCACCATACCGCGGTTAGTACTATGTACGGGGCACGTCTTCCTCTCACCGTCGCCGGCAGAGTTGTACAGGTAACTGAGGTCATCCGATGGCCCTGTACACGCTCGACGAACCTGACCGGCCGATTGTTGATCGCTACTCGCCATTGAACGGTGGACCTGAAAAGCCGGTGCAAACCGCAGCAGCAGCAGGCAATGTACAAGGAGCAGAACAACCAACAAACGAAACGCATTCCCTGCGTTATTGGGGAGACCGGCAGCAGACCCATTTGTCGAGACTGGATTCTCGGGATCCCGTGAATATACGTCTGGCGAATGTGTGTTCGCAGTGAACCCTGTTGACGCGACTGATCGCATCATGCTCAAGAAGCGGAACATTGGGCCCGAATGGTGCACTGTCGCATGGACGGCAATGGAGAGGCCGTCTCCCCAACTGGGAACAACAGATGACAGGAACAACGCGGGAGAGCGTCCCCGTCACAGACCTGCTTGGAGACTCACATGACAGCCGATTGAAGTTCTTCGTGGTCATGGCATGGGCATCGCTCGTCATTGTCGTGGCCGTCGTTGGCGTAGTCGACCGCAGCCATGCGTCGTGCCCGCCCATGACATACGGCCCAGGGTGCACACCCTGCGCCTGCGCCTGGCATCAGTACTGTCGGCCAGACATTGGCTGTTCCCCGTCCGTATCCCGATCACGAGCAAACGATGGGAGCACTTATCGTTGCCTTCAGGCGCGGGCAGCGTATCTGTTCAGGGCGAGCGCACTCGTGTCGGCAGACGCTGAACGGCACGTTAACCTGCTGGGGCGATAACTCGTTCGGGCAGGCGACTCCCGTGGTGTCGTCTTCCCCTGCCCTGCGTGTCGCCTGCGGCTCCCGACACACTTGTGTCCTACATGCCAACCAGACGCTGTCCTGCTTTGGCGACAACCGACTGGGGCAGTCGAGCCCACCGGTCGGGTCCTTCGTCGATGTTGCCGCAGGGGACACCACTTCGTGCGCAATCGCAACGAACGGGTCCCTGTCCTGCTGGGGCAGCGCCGCCACACAGTCATCAGTCGTGGCCCCATCGCAACCCATGCTTCTGATCGCGCCACAAGTCTACGTTCAGGTTCGCGCCTCCAGCACGGATGCGTTCCTGGCGCTGGCGCAAGACGGCACCATGGTGTTCTTTGGCGTTAGCTCGACGGGCAACGGTGTGACGCCGACCAGCGCGCTGTTCGCCGAGGTTTGCATAGGCCCAACGCATGGATGCGGCATTCGGCAGGACGGGAGCGTCACCTGCTGGGGCGGCCTTGCCGATATCGGGCCATCGTCCGGTGCCGCCCACCTGTCCTGCGGCAACGGGTTCTCGTGCGCCATCGGCGTCGACAAGACCCTGCAATGCTGGGGGTCACGCGTCGCCTCGCAGCCAACGGTCACGACCGACTATCTGGCCGTTGCATCCAGCAACCACTCCACGTGCTCAATCACCGCGTCGGAGACCACGCGATGCTTCAACGTGTTCTGAAGAGCAACTTCATGGGCTACCCTTTAAAGTCGGGCGGGTTCGGATCGTAGATGGCCTCGTCGATATCGCGAAGCTCGTAGCTGCCGTCGGGGACGACGTAGCAGTCGACGATGCTCCATCGCAGGGCGCGAAGCACGGTCCGGAACGCCATGATGCGTTCGCCAGCGATGCCCCATTTCGCCTTGATGAGCAGCTGGGTGAACACCGGCTGCATGTACGGGACGGCGGCGTCCATGCTGTCGTGCCAGGCGTCCCGGCACGCTGCCCAGGTGTCCTTGAACCACGGCGACTGCACGAAACAGAACTGGAGCTGCTGGTCGTGGACATCGTCGACGCGCTGATGCTCCAGGTACTCCAGGCTGGCGAAGTCGCGCTCCCACGCGAACCCGCCCTGGTGCCCGACGAACGGGCGGCTGCCGGCCAGGGCCGGCACCGATTCGCACCTCTGCCAGATGTCGATGAAGTCGCGACGCTTCATGCGCCTGCCGCCGGGCGGCTTCACCGTCACAAACGCGTCCATGTGGTAGCGCTTCGACGGGCGGAACGGCTCCTTCTCCTTGAGGCGTGCGCATCGGAAGTACTGGAGCCTGTTCGCGTAGAACGGCAACCGCATGAACTCGACGCTGTTCGACATCCATGGCTGCCAGCCGGACGTCGCCATCCCGCGCAAACCGCACCACCGCCGCTGGCGATTGGTATTTATTGACGTTCAGGGGTCGGGGAACGGCCCGACGATGTACGTGGCGGGCGTGTCCACCCGCGACGGTAATTCGATGGACCACCCGCACGCGTGCAGGACGTGGCCGAAGGCGAGCATGCGTTCGCCAGAGATGCCGTACTTGCCGGCGACGAGGATGCGGTCCCGGGGGGCGTACCGCACCCACAGCTCGTCGTCGAAGTGGCCTTGCCAGGTGTCCCAGCACTGCTCCCAGCGATCTGGGAAATAGGGGCCGTTCGCGCCCTTGAACTGGATCCGTTGCTCAGGCCGGGAACGCACGCCGCGCCGTTTCGTCCTCTGCTCCAGGAATAAACGCCTGCACAGCGCGACGCTGGCGTCGTCGGCGTCCCAGGCGAACCCGCCTTCCACGATCTTGCACGGGTAGCTGCGCCTGAGGGGCGGGGCCTGCTCGCACGCCTTCCACAGGTCCAGGTAGTGCCGCCTCTTGAACCGGTCCTGCGGCGGGATCACCAGCATGCCGACGTTGCCGTGGTACCGCGTCTTCAGGAACGCCATCGAGCTGGACGCCTGCTCGGCCGTAATCGTCCCGTATCGCTGCACGGAGGTCGTGGCCATCGCCGGGGCGTTGCGCCGCGTGGGCGGTTGTTGAGGCCCCGGCGTCGGCGACCCGAACTACACCGCGGACGGCGGCACTCCGTAGATCGGTCGACTCGCGATGGCAGCCGCCATGGACTACCAGAAGCTGGTCCTGGAGAGCGAGGCGCTTCTCGCCGACCTGCCCGCCGATCTGCAGCAGCGGGCGGGCTGCCAGCTGGTGCGGAGCCTGCCGCAATTGCAGGCGGAATCGTCGAGGTTTGCCGGGCGGCAGACGAAGCGGTCGTTTGCGGAATCGGGGCAGGCCCTGGCCGTGTCCGGGCTGGACCGGTTCGACCTGAGCAAGGAGAAGCGCGCGCTGGACAAGATCGATCTGAGCAGTGCGTACGAGGACTTTGAGCCGACGGCGGATCAGAACCTGGATCGGTACCTGGACTACCAGCACTCCTTGCTGGTCAATGCGCTCATTGAGGAGAACAACAACAAGGTATGCGGCCATCGCGGTTGCCGTGCGCGTGCGAACGACAACTGAGGGAGTGTTCCCAAGATCATGCAAGAGTTTCGCGACAATTACAACGCGCGCATGTGGCAGGACTGGCAGAAGCAGAAGAACCTGTTGCTGCGCAACCTGGCGATGAACTTTGCAGATTCGAGCCCGACACGAAAGGCTGTTGCTGCGCCACTCCCCGAAGGTTCGCCAAACGGTGCTCCTCATGTGGCGCACGACTGCTAATATGCGTGCATGGGGCAGAGGCACGCGGCTCTGCATACCAGGCGCATGCGCTGGCGCCGTCCGTCACGAAGCAGGCTGTCTACAGCGAAGCCGTCGTGGACGTTCTCAACAAACGAGGCCACGTCGCCGAGATGTTCGCCAGGGCCGCGGCTCGCGTTACGGAGCACACTGCCAGCAAGGACACGTCCGTTCCCGAGGTGTGGAAGCTGGTTGAAGAGTGAGCTGCGCACACGTGCGACTGGATGTCTTCTGTTGGCCAACTCCCCATTGCAGGTTCGCGTATGCGACGAGCCAGCACCGCAGCGTCCCCGCTCCTTACCCTGTGCTCCTTCACGCGTCGATTCGGTTCCTGGAAGTCCAGTTCAGGGACTGGGTTAGCGAACACCTTGGCAAAGCGCGTATCGGGGGCACACCCGGCATCGCCAACCACCTTCGTGCGTTCATTCGCGAGATCGTGTTCCGGCAGCGCTACCCTAGCTTCAGTAACGGATCGTGATATGCTGTTACAGGGCCGGTCATGGTCTGACTTTGTGTCTGCCGTAGTGAAACAGGATGTCATGATCGACAATGTTCCCCTGTGGGTGCAGCTGTTCTACTGCCTGCGATGCGGGGCTCGCAACGAAGCCGTCGAAATTATTTCACAGGTTCGTCCGCTGTCTTCGTGCTTATGTGTCATCTGCTCAGAAACGGTCCCTGTAGGCTAGCCGAATGCATCCCGAAAACGCGCAGCTTGCCCTGCTCGCATCGTGCATGGCCAGCGAACGCCTGACACAAGACCAGGTCAGCGCCCTGTCCATCGACTACAACTCGTTCGTTCGAGACGAAGCGGATCCGTTCGCCGTCACCGTGTACAACGTTGTTGCGCGCGGCGCCTTTGAATCGTACGACACGATGAAGTACCGACAGAACCAAGAATATCGTGCATTGGTCCGTTTCGCCATCGGCATTTGCATGGCGTTATAATCTGTTGACCTGTTCTCTGTGCAGTTTCGCCGATATATCGCCCCGACACACACTGACTATTTGTGGTTCACGGTACGTCTAAACCGACAAACCCCTTCTGCAACGGTGCCGTATCTTACCTGTTGCTTAGCTGTCGCTGCTTGATCACAATGATGTACTGGAGAATTTGAAGCACTTCCAAGCGACCATTCGTGGATACGAGCAGCATTTCTCGCGGAACCAGACGGATCCCGTTCTCTACTTCTTGGTGTGGTGTGCTGTTTGCGAGAAGTCAGGGCCCCTGCTGACTGTGAGGCATAGGTACTGTTGTTAAGCCTTCAGTTTGCGACGGCTGTCCAGTACCTGCTGTCGTCATCTGTGTATCGTGTTGATGCGGTACATTTTGCTGTGTCGGTGGATCAGCTGGGACTGTTGCTGCCGCGAACCGTTGCAGGTATGGCTTCTCCATGTATTGTGTCGTTCTGAGAGCGCGGAAATCATTTGCACTGTAGAGGCAAGAAGCGAACTTGACGAAGTCGACATCGAAGCTGTTCTTCGCGAGTACTTGCTGGACCCATCAGCACCGGTGCCACCGGCATCTGCCGTCCGGTACCTCGCCCTGATTGCGGAGGCCCACCCCGAGAGCTTTGACGCTCTTTTCGTTGAACTACTGGTTGGGCACTTGCCGCCTCTTGAGCAAATCGAAACCATTAGCACTCTTGTCAACAAGGTTTGGCACCCTATCTGTATGTTGTTCATCTCCGTGAGTAACTGCTCGCTGCAGGAGGCAGGCATCGCACGAGAATATGTTTCTTCTGACCGCATCGATCGTCTGTGTCTTGTCGCCGCCGATCGCGCTTGTCGTGACGAAGCGTTCCTAGTTGCAAACGAACTCTATGCCATTGCAGAACCTCAGGTTAGCGCGCATCCGCATCCACACGTTCTCGGGGAACTGAAGGGCAGTTTTTGTCTAGCCTCAGGAACGATACGCTCAGACCCTGATCCGACTACTGGACCGTCATTTGTCTGCCATATCGTCGCCCATTCGGCAGCTGGCGATGTCACGAGCGCAGCCCGTCCTTGGCAGACCTGAGCTATCTTCGAGGTCGATATTGCTCTCCTATTCCAATTTGTATGCGACCTCAGCGCTTTCGTTAGGGTCCGCGATGGTCTGGAAGCTTTGTACCAGCTGGCCGCGTTCTTCAATGCCAACCATGGCATCCGGTTCGACGAAGCATTGAATGTAAATGTGCCCGTGCAAACACGCCCGCCTTTTACTGACAAACGCCGCAGCTCGTCTGCTTCTCGTCGGAATCCGGCGTCACTTTCGTTCCACTAGCGCCCACTGACATTCAGCCCGCCATGACGAGGTTCGGCTACCTGAACTCGGTAACGGGCGGTGTTCTGGCGCGTTCGTTCCCAGAAGTTGCCACGATTATCATGAAGATCCTGTTCAACAAGTACCAGATGGTCAGGAGCGCAGAGCAGGACCCATCGCGGTTCCAGTCGCAAGCAGCGGTTTGTCTGCCGAGTACGTGACGTCGCCAGTGTGGCTAACTGTCGAGTGCTGCCCCCCAGGTCCTACGCGATCTCCGAGAGCAGGCACAGGCGCTGCACTCGTTCTACATCAAGCTTGAATCGACGGGCGTCGTTGCGAGCTACGCGGAACCGTTCAGCAAGTTCTACCGGACGGTTTGTCAATGAAACACAGGGGCATGAGGCTGCGCCGAGCGCTTCGTCTGTGAAGCGATCTGCTGCTGTGTAGCAATTAGCGAGGCGGGCGCACCTGTATGGTGCAGGGCGCCAAGCCATCCAAGCGTCCGTCACATCGCAGCTGGAGCGCCGAAATGGCCCGTGCCGGTGTTCGTGCTGCCGGCGCCCTGCGTACTTCGCTGGCCGACCTTCAGTACGAGCACGACGCCCTGAGGCAGGAGTACGATGCTGCGCGGGCAGAGGCATCGTCAGCAAAGAAACGGCTCGCTGAGGAACGCCACCGGATTAGGTCTCCTACTGGCTCGGTTGTCGTCTCTGCGATGCCCGGTTGTGACACGAACCCTAATCAGGGACTGCGAACTGGAGGTGGGCCGCCTGCAGACTCTCGTAGGGGATATCAGACGCAGGTAATAGGCCGGTGGCCGAAGAGAGGCGTGCTGATGCCGATTCGGCCTTAGTTGTGGCGCCTATGTCGAACAGCAGCGGGAGGTGAGGGCATGCGCCCAGAAAGCGCAGCGGTCTCTCGCTGCGCTACGCAGGCAACATCGCATTCCAGCGAGCGATGCATCCCTCCAGGACGTGGTCAGATCAATCCGCCAAATTGCTCATCCCGACGACGACGACGACGATGCCGACGAACGCTGCGATGCGTTCGAGACCGCCAACGACATCGTCGCTTCCGATGCGCCCTGTGCCCTGGGCGCGCAGCATCCCCTGCAGGAAGACGTATTGGAGAGACGCCCACCCTCGAACCTGGAGGCCTACCTGCCGCAGATGTCGTCTGACGCCGTCACTCAGACGGACGAGGTTCCTGGTCAAGCGGACCACCCTGCGCAATGGGGACCGCCTGGGGCGGTGCCCGTTCCACCCGTCCTGATGATGACGGAATGGACGCAGACAGACGGTGACGACGGCCAGCCCGCTCCCGCATCTGTCATCGCTGAGCTGGAGAGCGAACTCCGACGGGAACGGGAACGATCGCATCGCTGGCGGGAACAGGTGCTCAGCGCCGCCCGGGACGACGTTGCCGGCGGGCGCGACCCGATCCCAACGATGCCGACGGCGCCGCTGTTCGCCCCCACCGTCGTCGACTACGATTCGGCGCTGGGCCGCGAGTACGGCGAGATGGACCGATTGCACGCGCGCCTGACCGACATCCTGTCGTCGTACCCCGAGTACAGCTGCTAACCTCACTGGGAATACATTTAATATGACATTGGCGTTATCGATGCGTCTACGTGCCCGGCCGGGTCGCTCTTCTCGTACTGCTCGGCCTCGTTCCAGAGAAGGTCGCGCAGGGTGTCCACGTCGAGGTCGACGGATTCGAAGCTGAAGTCGAACGCGCCCGACGCGGTCGGCTCGTCGGTCGGGTCGTGCAGCGACGCCAGGAACGGGTGCGTCAGCGCCTCGTCGACGCTGATGCGCTTCTCAGGCGAGAACATGAGCATCTTCTGCAGCAGGTCGAGGGCGTCGGCGGGCGCGCCCGGGTACAACGACTGCAACGGGATACGCGGCTTGATCGGCAGCGACCGGATGTACTCCTTCGCTTTCGGGCTGGCAATGTACTCCGTGTCGGCGAACGACGGCGTCCCGAGCACGTCGGTGATCAGGTGCAGCTGGTGCATGTAATCGCGGCCCTGGAACAGCGGCCGGCGACCGAGCAGCTCTGCAAAGATGCACCCGACGCTCCACATGTCGATCGCCTTGCTGTACTCCTTCCACGACAGCATGATCTCGGGCGCCCGGTACCAGCGCGTGGCGACGTACTCCGTCATGAACGCGTTCGTGTCGTCTTCGGCGCTGGCCATGCGCGCCAGGCCGAAATCGGCGATCTTCAGGTCGCAGTTCGAGTTCAGCAGCAGGTTGGACGGCTTCAGGTCCCGGTGCAGGACGCCGGCCGAATGGATGCATCGCAGGCCGCGCAGGATCTGGTACAGGAAGTACTGGACGTGCTCGATCGTCAGCTTCTGCGGCGACACGATGATCTGGTGCAGGTCGGTCTCCATCAGCTCGGTGACGATGTAGATGTCGTCGGCGTCGGCGACGTCGCCCGTCGGGCGCATCAGGTCCAGGATCTTGATGATGTTGTCGTGGCAGAAGTACCGCATCAGGCGGACCTCGCGCAGGATGCGCTTCGTGTGGATCAGGTTGGAGAACGCGTTCGAGATCTTCTTGATGGCCACCTGCGTCCGGGTCCACGTGTCGTCGGCGGCGCAGACGACGCCGAACGCGCCGAACCCGAGCACGCGGATCAGCTTGTACCGGTCGCGGACGTTGAACCGGTTGCCGAGGACCATGAACGACCGCGTGCCGCCGGGCGTCACCGTCGAGACGGGCCGCGACCGCATGGCCGCCTCCCGTTCGGCCTCGGACGCCTGCGACGGACGCCGCCGGTCCTCGCCCGTCCTCATGGCGGCGCAGCGCGGATCTGCGGGCGACGACGGACCCCCCTGCGCCTGCTGCTGCTGGTGGCCGCCGCCTGTCAGCTGTCTGGCCGTCATCTCCACATGCCGAGCAACTGCGCCCAGCGCCTATTCTTAGCAGGCGGTGGCGGGCAACGCGCCGGGCGCGGCCTCCCACCCGACCCCCGCCGCCGGCGCCGCGGGGCCGCCGACCTGTCGTCGCACGATATGTATACACTCAGCATGTGTGTGTGCAGGTTGCCGATTTAGACGCCGCCGCCCGTGGCTGGGGCCGTTGTCGCGCTATGTATGTAGGCCGCTGACAGGTTTGACGCGGGCATACCCGACCCGACTACTCTCTGCGCCGGTGCGTGCAGCGGTGGTGGCCGCAACCGTCTCAGACTCGCGCTGGAACCTGTTAAAGAACAGTGTTGCTGGCTCACCAGCCTCCCTGTCACGCACACGGCATCCCCCCGACCCTATCTGCCATCATGCTGTGTACGCGTTGCTCATCGCAGCCATCATGCCCCGTAGAGTACTACGTCTTGTTCATTGCAAGGGTCGCAGACGCGTTCGGCCTGCGACGCTGTGTGTGCACGGGTGCGCTGTGTGTCCCTGACAGTGGCGGGTAAGAATGTGAGCAATGGTCCTCGTTCCATAGACCAGCGGGCGGCCGCGGGCGACCACGGGTGGATGGCGCCTTGGGCCCCCGACTATTTATAAGATTGCCTCCCGAGTCCAACGGCGCCGAGGACCCCTGGCCTGCCCACGAATAGCGCGTGAACTCGGCCGGGAAAATAAATAGCATTCGTGAGGCCCGGCACGTCGGAGGTCCCGACCTTATGGGCAGGGGGTGTTGGTCTGCGCGTCGCGCCCTGCTGGTCGTTGTCGCGCTCGTCTGTGCGGGGGCAACGACGCCGCCCGAATTCGTGTCGGATCTGCCCCCTGACGTACAGTCCGTCATCGCGTCCCTGGTGCCCGAATCCGCGCTGGTGGGCGCATCCGCCGTCTCCAGGGCCTGGCGATCTGTCCTCAAACCGCTGCTGTACCAATGCATGATCAGGAACATGCACCGCGTAGCGTCCGACGGGGACGCCGGCCGCCTCGCGCGACTGGTGGGTCGGATGTCCGACGACGACAGGCGCCTGCTGGGTGCCGCGTTCGGTGCCCTGAAACCGTGCACGAAGATCAGTCAGGTCCGGGCGATCCTGAGCGCGGTGGCAACGCGCTCGGTATCCGCCACCAGGGCGAAGGCCGTCGTCCAGCTGCTACCCCGCATCGGCGTCCCGTCCCGGGTTCTGGTCGGCGCGTTCATGCAAGCGGAATTCATCTACGCGTGGCACGCCAGGCGTATGCGATGCTTGTGGGCCGCCGTGCTCGACACCATCCCGGTGGACGACCCGATCCGCGGCACGTTGTCGCTCAACGCCATGTGGACCCTGCCGCCTGGGTCACCGTTCAAGGAAGCCCTGCAGGCAGACGTCGAGACATGGGCCGCTACCGATGACGCGCGCCGCACATCCCTTATCCTGCACGGGTTCGACTGCAACAAGCTGCTGCCCGAGCTGTCGGCGAAGGACGTCGGGCGGCTACACGAACGATTCGGGTTCGTGCCCGATGCGAACGACGTGTGGAGCCTGCCGACCACGAAGCGGATCGCCGTTGCGGACGAGTTCGTCAAGCGCGGGGCGCCCATGGCCACCGTCACTCAGTACGCCGACTTCCAGGAATTGATCGAGGCCGACTGTGAAGCGGCTCTGCGCTTCGCACGACGATACCACCCTCGCACCGACCTCGGCCCAGGTGCTGACGGCCTCGTCCAGATGATCCTTCGCCAGTGCTCGGAGCGCATCTCGAAAATGCTGCTTCCCTTGGTGGTGGCCGGCGACCGGTTCAAGGACATGCAGATTGTGGACGACTCGCTGACGACCCTTCCGCTGCGTCGTCTCGGCCTGCTCCTTCAGCTGGGGCGGATGTTCTCCCCTGCGACCCCGACGATGAACATTCTGATCGAATACCTTGGCGTCGCGCGTCTCGGTCGTGTGCCCGACTGCGATTGCGGCAGGGCGCGCCTGCCGCTGCCTGCCCTATTCGCCGACTTCCACCCGATGCTGCTTCTGCTGAGAGTCTATGTTCGGAATATCCCTCCGGGCGTCTGTGTCCTGGAGGCGGACACCGGCGGGCGTACGTCCTTGCATGCGCTGGGAGACGTCATCGCGCGCACTGGCTGGACATCTGGGTACGGGGAGATCCTGGAGATCATCCTTGTCCTAGCAGGTGCCGAGGCATCGTCAGGGTTCATCGCTCGGCAGGATCATCGCTCTCGGACGTTCCTGGACATCGTCGGTGGCAACTTGGACGACCTCGTCGAGTGCCTGAAGTCATTGGCGGGCGTGGAGCGGGCCCACCGTCTAGACTTGTTCTCCAAAGTGGCACTGCCGGCGGTCGTCAGCGACCGTGGCCGAACTGTCCTCCACCACCCCGACCTCTATTGCAACGGCCACCTACCCCCTCAACAATTTGTACTAAGCCGCCCTGAGCTGTTGGACGTTCTGGATAACGACGGTCACACTGTTGTTCACCTCGCTGTCGCCAACGCTTGCTATCAAGCTGCCGAGTGGTACCTTGCCATACGCCCCGATCTACTCTTCGTCCCCGATCGGGCTGGCCAAACGGTCCTCCACCGGATCGGCCCAACTCCGAACGCCATCCCGATGGTGCTGGTGCTGGGCAGCCAGCCAATGGATCCGGCGACGGCTATGCATTTCCTGTCGCAACGGGACCATGCTGGCAAGACGGCGATGGAGGTCGCTCTGAGCAAAGACGACTCGGAGGCGCATCACAAGGCAAGCTTGCACATGAACAGAGTGGTTCTCGACTAACGTAAGTGACGATTTATAGGTAGTGTTGATCGACCTGCACCACTACATGGCGATTCGCTTCAGCGACCTGCGGTTCCTGGAGATGTTGCCGGGGGCAGGCGCCCAGTTACACATGTGCATCGCCAATGGATTACCGGCCGTCCATCAGGCGTACGACATCATTCGAGCGAAACACCTGGGCATCGACGCGCTGATCGACTACATGTCCCGGATCCCGACCTGGCCTGCGTCTGTGGACCGGTGGGGGAACACCATCCTGCACGCCGTCTGCTACCACGGGACCCATGACGACATCGTGGCCGTGACCCGGTTCATGATGCGGGCGTCTCCCGTGGACTTTGACGCGATCCTACAGGTGAGGAACGCGGATGGGTACCGCGCCGACGACCTCCTGTGCAATCGCATGCGTATGTCGACCACCGCCTCGTTCCTGCTGCTTCTCGATGCCTGGTCGATTGCTGCACGACCACCGCGCAGACAGGATCGGAACAACGGCGATGTCGCAGGCGCCGGTGCCGGCTACCTGCATTGCCTCGAGACGTCCCCGTACCCCAGCTGGCACTGAGCGACGCATTGCCGGCGTCAGAAATGAACACGGAACGATACGCGGCGCCTCCCATCCCTGCTTGCCTTCCGTCACTGGTAGATACGGTAAGCCTCGAGAGGCCTCTCTCTGCGTCTGGGCGCGTCGCGATGGTCGTCGTCATTACCGGGTGGGTTCGACGGGGATGACGCGCGATCTCGCTCCGACGATGACGGGGTGGCGTTCCGCAGGGGATTCAGTGGGTTCGGCGCGGCCGTCGCCCGGCGCCTGCTGGAGACGTCGCCGACGTCGCGCGTCTGCGTCGTCGATCGGAAGCCGTTGGACCAGGCGGGGACCGTCGCCGCCCTGCAACGGCAATTCGGCAGCGATCGTGTCCTGATCGTCCCGTGCGTCGACGTCTCGTCGTACGAATCGTTCGCGGGCGCGTTCCTGCAGGCCCAGCGGTCGTGCGAACACACCTGCGCGGCGGGACCAACCAACGTCTGACTTGTCGTCCTGGGGGTCAGGTTCGGTCCTGTCATCGGCGTTGTCAACAATGCTGGCCTGGGCGAGGGTTCGACCACGTTCAACGGGCTGCCCGGCTCCGATGCAGCCGTCGACGCCAAGGCCTGGCGTCGGACCATCGACGTCGACCTGCTCGGCGTCGTGTTCGGCGTGGCGTTGGCGCTTCGATACGCCGCCGACGGTTGCAGCGTCGTCAACGTTGCATCGCTGGCCGGCCTCATCCCGATGCCGATCCAGCCCGTCTATTCGGCCGCCAAGGCCGGCGTGATCATGCTGACGAAGGCGGCGGCGCGGTCCAGCGAAGCGCGTCGTCGCGATATCGCCGTATCGTGCATCTGTCCCGGGTTCGTCGACACGGCCCTGCTCAACGACGGCAAGCGGGCCGTCGACGGGTTCACCGAGGCCGTGTCCAGCGCCGGCACCGTCCCCATCGACGTCGTCGTCACGGGCATCGTCGCGCTCCTCAACGACCGCCCGAACGGGCGCGTCGTCCTGGCGTCCCCGAAGCGCGGTCTCATCGACGCCACCCGACCAGGACCTAAACTGTAGAGCTAGCGGCCACCCTAGCTAGGGGTACCTTCGTCGGTCTTCGCGAGCGAGCGCGGACGGGCGGGCACCGGGAGCGCCGCCGATTTGGCTGAGGAGCGCCGGCGGCGATGTCGTGTGGCAGGGCGTCGGCGGCCGCACGTCGCGTACGATGCCGATTGCGAACGCTGTGGACGGTGCCGGGGGCGAACGCCGCCGCCGCCGACGCAGAGACGGGCGCCTGCGTTGGCGTTCTGTACGGTTCGCGGCCACTGCCGACCATGAGCCACGACGACGTCTACGTTGTCAATTCGACGCTCGCGATCGGGTACCAGAAGGGCGACATTGCGGGGTGGGCGCCCTGGGTCGACGAGCACATCCGCCTAGGTAGGAGATGTACACTAAGCAAACGCCGGCCCCCTCCCCCTGGGGATGGCATCGATCCGGTCGTCGCTGTCGACGCTGACACGTTGCAGGTAAACGGCTCCTGATGATGCCGGCGACGGTGGACGACTTTGCCGCCAAGGACGCGAACCTGCCGGCCGGGTTCGACGCGTTCCGTCTACGGGACGGGTGCACAGGGCCGCGGCAGCGCGACCTGTCGATCGCCTGCGACGATGTCGTCAGCGCGCTTGGATTCGGCCACCTCGAGGAGAGGCGCGCCAAGAAGTTCAGGAAGAGCATCGAACTGTTCATCGAGACGTCGTGCCTGCAGCGCCTGGCGGACCCAGGGCAGATCAGCGATGACGACGTCGAGGCGAGGCGGGTCGTGATCGTGTCGCAGAACTTCAGCCACCTGAAGGCGCTGTTCGGCAGCCCGGTCAAGACGCGCTGGGTCGAACACGTCCTTCAGTCGCATGGATTCGACCGCCTCGTTACGGTCCGCCTCGTCGCCAGGCAGCAGACCTGGTGGGATTTCTACACTGCCCGATGATGATGATGATCGCATGTCGTACGTCGTCTGACCATCGCTCGCGTGACTCACCCGCTGATGTGTGCTTCCGGCCATGGTCTCCGGCCGCGCGCGCGCGCCCGCTCCCCTACTTCCAAATAGTGCACCGAACTCCCAACCGCTGCCAATGTCCCAACCGTTTGCACTCCTGGCGCCGCTTGTGCTCGGCTACGTCCTGGCGCGCAGCGCTATCGCCGACGACGAGAAGCGGAACGCGTTGTCGTTAGCGGTGGGCGCTGACGCGCACCCGTCGGAGCGGCCGGGATCGTACGCGGACGCTGTGGCACAATGTGCCCGGAACGGCGGGACGCTGATCTCGATCCCCACGCTCGCATCGCTGTACAATCCCGACTTCATCGCGGCGCTGAGGCGCACGTACACCAAGGCGCAGGGCGTGTCCGAGATGTGGATCATGGACGACAAGGTGCCGAGCGGCGACGCCGCCCCTGCCGACCGATGTGCGGCCGTGTCGTTCGCCAACCCCAACGTGGTCACCGTCTCCCAGAAGCCGTGCTCGACGATCGCCCTGTTCGGCCTGTGCTTCGGCGGGCCCGTTGTGCTCCCATCAAACTCGTCATAAAAGATCCCAATCCCTCCCCATCGCCGCCGCCCAACCCCCCACACTGTCATTGGCATGCGTTTTAGTGGTCACAGCCTGTGCTATGGGACGCGGCAGAGCATGGAGAGCATGAAGCGCGTCGCCCAATGGTTTCCGAACGGGGCGCAATCGACGACGAACGTGGCAAGGAGGGCAGCGAGCAGCACTGACGCCAGGAAGGTCAGCACGACGATAACGCAGACGGAGCGCAGGCGAACCGTCGCCGACGCCGCAGACATATCGAAGACATGCCCAGGTTCAGGCGTGGCGTCCGGCGGGCGATTCGCGCCCGTCGGCATACGGAGCATCGCCAGCACGGCCGCAGTCAGGGCGCTGAACGTGTACACAGCCGTAGGGGACGCTGTCCATCCAGGGTCGCGGACGGGCGCAGGGCGCCGCCGCCTAGCCAGCCGAATGGCCATCCATACGACGCAGAACGAGACGCCGGCTGTCCTGCTGGGAAGCATTCGCTTGGCGACGCGCCTCCACGACGACGTCCTAGGCGGCCTGTGCCCGCTGCCTGCGGTGCCGCTCGACGAGTTGCTGCGATTGTGGCATGGGCTAGGTGTTGACGGGACGACGACGACGGCGACCTTCTCGCTGGTCGGCAGCGCCTTGTTGAGCGGGGCAACGGCGGCGATCGCGGTCCATTCGTCTGCGGATTGCCTGTTGGCTCCAGGGCGCTGCCGGGCACGTGCGCCTGGACGTGGTGGTCGACCCCTGGAGCTGGTCGAGCGACCACACCGCCCTGGCATACCTTCGCGGGCGTTCGTAGGGCCTCGGGTAGGCATCGTTGACGTACGTCGGGTGGCCGTAGAGCCAGGCGCGAACGAGGACCCAAACGCCTTGGTCCGCTTAAGAAGCGCACCGGCGGTGTCGACGTCGTCGCGGTCGACGCGACGCTTCGGTCTGGTTGCGCGCACGGGTCCCACAGTGGATACGGCCAGGACGACCAGCAGGACGATCGCCCACGATGCAGCCGCCGCCGTCGGCATGGATGCTGGACGCGCGCCTCACGCGACCTGCCGCTGCCAGCGCGAGGCCGCCAGGGCGCCTGATTCAGAGGTGCCGCTCGCAGCTATTTCTGACCCTGCGAAGGCCACCGTATAGAGCGGCGCGGGATCGACGACGATGATGTCGGCCGAACCGCGCCTGGGAAACCAGCTGGCATCGCGGTGGTCTTTGCTTTGTTGGCGTTCGCAGGCGGATGTAGAATCTCCAGTATCGGCCAGAGAGAGATATTTAGTGTGCCTCGATATGAGTGGCACCCGCGCCGACCCCGTTCCACATTGTAGGCGATGGCACCTCGCTGGGCGCTGATGGAATGCATCGCCTTGGTGCTGGTGGTGGTCGCGGGAATCGCGGCCGGCCGGCGCACGATCCTGCAAGTGTACCTCCCGAGCTACACGTCGCTGACCATCGCCAACATTGACGCCAGCAACATCGACGTCATCGCCTATTCGTTCGCCACCGTCACCTCCGGTACGGTGCGTCGCATCGAACGACCATCGTTCTCGTTCACATTGCAACCTGACAGGCGGCGTGTGCGCCCTCGTCAATTCAAAGGATTCCAGTAAGTGCGATCCTTGACGTGGAACGGCACCTTGCCCCAAGCGTGGTGTAACTGGTGACCCCCGCTCTTAGAGAACCTGCCCGCGCTCCTGCAGCTGAAGACAAAGTTCCCGCACCTGCGAACGACGCTGAGCATCGGCGGGGCGGACGTGGCGGCCCCATTCCAGGCAGCGGCGGCCACGAACGCGTCCCGCACCAGGTTCGCCGCGTCGTGCGCCTCGCTGGCCGCCAATTACTCGTTCGACGGCCTTGACGGTACAACTCTGCTGGGCATTGATCGCTAGCGCGCGCGGTGTAGACGCTGACCTATCGGGTACTGTGCCAGTGGACTGGGAGGTGCCCGTCCAATCGGACGCGACTACGTACCCGCTGCTCGTCGCCGCCCTGCGTGCCGTCCTTCCCCCAGGGTCGTTGCTGACCACGGCCAGCAACACTGGAAACGCATTACAGTTCCAGATGGCAGCCGCGGTCGCCCCCGTTGTCGACTGGATCAACATCATGTAAGTCGGCCAGGGCGCGTCGATCCCTGGAAACGCCAACCAACGTGTGAGGGCGGCCCCCCGACATAGGGGATACCCGTACACCGGGTCCTGGGAGACCAACCCCATCACGAAGCACGCGTCGCCTCTGTTCCCGTCAAAGTCCCAGCCCAAGACCGCCGGCGCCGGTGTCCTGGTAGGTGCCGGGAATAACCACCATCTCCTGTCGGGCGTTGCACTGACGCGCCCGCTCTGCCAAGTCGTACCTGGCCGCCGGGGTACCCGCCAGCCAGTTAGTGCTCGGCGTGCCGTTCTATGGGTTCCAGCGCACCGGTGTGGCCTCGACTCGCAACCTGACCGGGATCCAGGCCACCGGCCTGTTCGTGTCGGCGGCCGCATCGCCCTATTACCAACTCAAGACGCCGCAGATTCAGAGCCTGTTCAGCGCCGACAAGAACTGGACCGTATACTGGGACGCCACCGCCAACGCCACGTACGCGTACAACCCAGTGCAGGCATCGTTCATCACGTACGAGTCGACGCGGTCGCTGGCGGTCAAGGCACAGTACGTTGGCGCGCGTGGCCTGCTCGGCATGATGGTCTGGGAACTGTCCCAGGACGACTCCAGCAACACGCTCTTGAATGCGATCGTTACCGGTCTTCGTGCCGTCTCGCAGGCAACGACATCGCGATCCAGGACGAAACCGTCATCGACGGGGCGCCCAAACACTAAATCCAAGCGCCGTCCAACCACAAAGTTGAAGCCGACCAGCAGTGGACGTGCCCGGAGGACGTCAACGTCCCGAACGAAGACAAGACGTCCATCATCGAGGCAGCTGAAGAGCAGCAGCTCCCGACGAAGCCGTTCGCGTACGAGGAAGGCGAACAGATCCAGCACGAAGGCTGTCAACCCACCGTCGCAGTCACCTGCGTCCAAGCGCAATGCGACGTCCAGACGGGCCAGCACCAGGCAGGCGCAGAGGGCATCCAACTCCCGAGCCGGGACACGACGCCCGTCGACACGAACGCTCCGACGTACGCGCTCGCGCGGAAGGACCTCGAACACCAAGCCGGCTAAGGCATCGTCTCAATCGGTGGCGAGCCACACGCAACGCCCGCCGACTGGGTCCCGGTCTCAGCAGCGGACGACGACGATGACGACTTCACGTCCCGGGGCATCACGTCGTCGTGGCGCCACTTTCCATCCGAATCTGAGCTCGTCCAGGCGAACAATGGTCAGGGCGTCTGTACGATCGCCGGCGGCCGACTCCAGGAGCCGCTTACGAGACACGACGCACACGCGTTTGATCCGTTCGCCAGCGTTGCCAGTGACGAGGTCTGCTGCGGCTGAACAGCGGCGGCGCCCGACAACGGGCCCCGCGACGGTATCACCGTCGTCGTCGGCGTCATGGTTCGGGTTGGCGTTGAGTGCCCGGATCGCGTCCTTCGTCGCTGTCATCGCTGTTACCCTCTGTGCCGCCTGTGTCATCGGGATCAGGCGCAGGCAGCAGCAGCAGAGACACCGGCAGTACGCCGCCTATATGCAGACGTGGATGTCGGAGCCGGCCATGTGACAGTAAATGTATTGCATCGTCGATACCATGCAACACACTGTGGCAATTCTGAGTGCGCTTCGGATTACGGGTCAACCCTCGTCGACCCGTACTTCTGGGAAGCCGGGTGCACCTTGAACGCTCGCGGTATCCACCTGGCAATGCTGCTGATCAGCCGAGATCGCCACAGCCCCGATCCATCTGCTTACGCGTTCGAGCACGTGCAGATGACCAGGCAGTTGATGGCAACGTCGACGATGCCAATCAGGTTCACAATGGCCATATGGAGCGGGGCGAACGTCGGGTACGCGAGGTCGTCGATGAGGAGGTAGGTCATGGTGCTCAACGTGGATCCGAGCGCAATCGACGAGAAGAACAGGTTGCGTCGCGCGATCGTCTCCATCCTCTTGTTGCGCGTCTGGTCGCCAGCGGACAGCTTCTCGTTCGGCAGGGCCATGCGGGCCTGGTGCTCGCGTAGAGACGTCGTAAATTTGTAGATTAGTAGGGCGGAGAACCCGAGGACTGCCATGACGATCAGGACGGCAACGTACACAGGGTAGTATCCCACACAAACGCCCAAGTCATCGACAACGCGACCCTGCGATACGGCGGCCGTGAAGACCGCGAATGGGACCACGCTGACGATGCCCAGCTGGATCATCTTCATGAGGGGCGTGGACCGCGCCTGGTCGTCGACCATCAACGCCCGGCAGTGCAGAAATTGCAGAACGGATCCGATCGTGCAGGCATCTGTGCGAAACGCATGCTCCAGGTCAGCGGGACAGCACCGGTTTGTCCAACGTGTTCAGCAATGTTACAGAAGAAGCCTACGACGCCGGCGAGGGTTTCGCAGGCACGCGCCTGGGAGGGCGCCCACGGGTACACCCACTGGAGCGCGGTGCACGTCCCAGCCATGAAGGCACAGAACGCGGTGCTCCAGATGGATCCGACAAGGACGCTGACCTTGCCTTCCCGTATGACGGTCACGGCCGTACACAGGACAACGGCGATCGTGGATAATCCCAGGGCACCTCCGGCAATGCCGATTGCAAGTGCGATCCCCTCCACAGCCGGCATCGTCACCGCCTGATATAATAGAGGCGCCGACTACGCTGGGTCAAGCGCTTGTCTCGGGTCCAGGTACTAAGGCGCCCCTTAAGCATACCGTGTGATGACGAGCGAGCGAACAGTACAGTTATCACCCTGGGCCCTACATAGCTGGTGCGCAGGAGGCGTACTTACAGCAGTTGGATCCGGGCTTATCGGGATCCCAGACGCGAACGTTGTTACCGGTTGGGCGCTCTCGGGGAGGTCGCCCAAAGATACTGTCGGGGTGGCTTGGTCCCTAAGTCAAGGGCTGGAGCGACTACGGTGCCCCAGCTTTACACTAACCTGTACGAGGAACACAACAGGTTTGGAGGGGGAAGCACCAATACCGACGCCTTACAGGCGGCCACAGCGAACGTGAACAACGCGAGAGCACTACCGGCAATACCGACAGCAAAGCGGTGCCCACTCGACGCCCGGCATGCTCGTCGGCGAACAAATCAGACAGGGAGTTGCCTGATCCACGTCCGCCCCGGCTCATGGTAATACTATAGCAGAGCGTTAAGCGTATCCGGTGGGCTGAGTGCGGAGGGTACGGTCACCACGTCGGCCCATAGCAGCAGGTGTCTGTGGGCGAATTTCAGTACTGCCGGGACCGAGCCATGTCGCCCGAAGGGGCCGCGTGCGACAGGACACCGAACTGACGATCCGATCGGGTGTGCTGGCTGGCGCGCTCATCCGCCTCGTGCGCCTGGGGCCAACGCGCTAGTCGGTACGCCTACGACACACGGGATCCCAGCATCGTCGTCGTCTAAAACTGGTGCGGTCGGCGTTTCCACAGGCGATGGTGCTTGCCAGATTCGCCCGCGAGAGATATTATATTCATCTTCCCCTCCACAGCCCACATCGTCATCACGATGGCTGCGATCGGGTCACTGGCGCTCGTAGCCATTGCCGTCGTGGTGAGCATGGCGGTCGCTGCCGGCCGCCGAACCATCCTGCAGGTGTACGTGCCGCACTATACGTCGCTGTCCATCGCCAGCATCAACGCCAGCAGCATCGACGTCATCGCCTACGCGTTCGCGACCGTCACCTCCGGTACGATGCCTGTCGGCATGTCCTCTTCAGCCACGTTACCCATCTTCTGGGCATAGGCGGCCTGTGCGCGCTCTCCAATGCAGAGGACGCAGGTGGGTGCAGGAACGGCCCGGCAATGTCAGCCGCCACCTGAGTGTTCTGGTAGCGAACCTCGCAGCGCTCCTGCAGCTGAAGAAGCGGTTCCCCCGCCTGCGGACGACGCTGAGCGTTGGCGGCGGGGACGTGGCGACGCCCTTCAAAACGGCGGCGGCGACGAACGCGTCCCGCGCCACGTTTGCCCAGTCCTGCGCGGCGCTGGCCGCCAGGTACTCGTTCGACGGCCTTGATGGTATTGCACCCATCACACGCGCGTGCGCATCGCTGAACGTAACGGGTGGCGGTGCCAGTGGACTGGGAAGTGCCCGTCCAATCGGACGCGACGACGTACCCGCTGCTGATGGCCGCCCTGCGCGCCGCCCTCCCTCCCGGGTCGTTACTGACCACGGCCAGCAGCACCCAGAACGCGCTACAATTCCAGATGGCGGCCGCCATCGCTCCCGTTGTCGACTGGATCAACATCATGTGGGCCGATCGCATGCCCACCCGCGCGTACGTTTGCGCCTGACCCGGTGACCCGGCAGGGGATACGATTACACGGGATCGTGGGAAGCCAAGCCGATCACGAAGCACAACGCGCCATTGTTCCCGTCTGGCGCCCAGCCCAACGCCGTCGGCACCGCCGTCCTGGTAGGTTCGGCGAACCCCATGCCTGGCACCTACCCACGCCTGTGTGCGCTCTAGTCGTACCTGGCCGCCGGGGTACCCGCCGGCCAGTTAGTGCTCGGCGTACCGTTCTATGGGTTCCAGCGCACCGGTGTGGCCTCTTCGACAGCACCTACCCTGGCTGGGGCGCAGGGCCTGTTCGTGTCGGCGGCCGCATCGCCGTCGTACTATCTCGCCGCACCCGACATCCAGGACCTGCTGGCGGCGGACAGCAACTGGGCGCCCTACTGGGATGCCACCGCGTGCGCCGCGTACGCCTTCAACCCGGTGCAGGCATCGTTCATCACGTACGAGTCGGCGCGATCGCTGGCGACCAAGGCGCAGTACGTGGGCGCGCATGGCCTCCTGGGCATGATGGCCTGGGAGCTGTCCCAGGACGACTCCAGCAGCACGCTTCTGAACGCGATGGCGGCCGGCCTGCGCGCCGTCTCGCTCGCGACAACGTCCCGATCCCGAACGCCACGCCCGACAACGTCCAGGCATCCTAGGACGAACAGCCCCCACCTGAAACGCCACCCAACCACAATGCCGGGCCGATCCAGCACCCGGCTCGGTGAACGGCCGTCCACCCGAGCCAGGACCGGGCGCCCCATGACGAGGCGCCCGAGGACCAGCTCCCGGCAAACTCGTTCCCCGATCAGGAGATCAAGTCGATCGACCGCGAAGGCAGCGGCAGCGAGTGGGTACGACCGCAGGCCGGGAACGTCGTCGCCAAGGTCTACGCGTCGCACGACAGTACCATCCCGGCCGACGACAAACCCAGCTGTACCAACAGCGTCCAATCGAAGGTCGACGCGCGCCTCAACGACCAGATCCGCCATACGGTCGTCGTCGTCCTGGGCGGCGAGACGGCACCCAACGCGCCGCCCCCTAACGCTGTCGCCCAGTGCGGCAATGCTGCGGCGACGCACCACGAGCCCAGCCGCGCCCGTCATGGCGCTATCGTCGTCCCCATGGACGTCGTGGGCCGGGTCGATGTCCACAGCCCGGGGTGCATCCTGCGCCGCCGTCGTCCTTGTCACCGTGGTCGCGGCCGGGGTCGCCTGGGTCAGGAGCGTCCGGCAACGGATACTGAAGCGCCAGCAGACGGCCCATACGCGCGATTGGCTCAGCGAGCCGGCGATCTGATCGAGACCGCGCGTTCTGGAATACATTCGCAACGCTGTCTCTATTCCAGAGTATTCGAGCGTTGGCCCCCCAGACACTCGTCACCACCACCCTAAGCGCTAACGTACAATGGCGTCGAGGGGCACAGCAGACGTCGGCATTGTCGCCGCCCCTGACGGGGACCCAGCTGATCACCCACTCGTACCGGCGGCAGCATCACCGCCGGACGACGGGGCCGACGCCGCCCCAGGGCAACGATGGCGCCAGCTGAGCATTCTCATCGAATCGCCCGAGATCGCCGTCGCCGAGGTCGAACGATCCCAGCAGCGCCTGCGACGTGCCGAGGCCCTGCAGGCGCTGACCGCAACGGCGGTGGGTAATCACGAGCGGCACCCGATTCGCCCAGCGTCTGACGAAGCACGCCATGTCACCCCCAGGTGAAGACTCTGTCGAGGACGCTGCTGCAGATCGTTCGCGATGAGCGCAACGTGGCGACGAACGATATGCCCATCCCTTACGCTGACGCGCTGTCTGCCCTGGAGTCGTTCGGGCGTCAGTGCGGCGGCCTGAGCGATTGCATATCGGTCGCCGTGCAACCGAGCCAGGACGCGCCCGCTCTGACGCTGCCGGAGATCGCCGCTGCCGTGTCGCGCCACGTCACGACGATGGAGATGGCGTCCAGGGACCTGGCGCGGCAACGTCGCCGGTGCCTGGAGCAGCAGGCGACGATAACGAGGCCGGCTGAGGCAGCGGGTCGGCTGGGTCGGTGGAAGGGCGGCGTGCGCCCCGAGGATCAGCACCAGGTCCAGGCGGAGCGGGCCCTGCGCGCCTCGGCGGCGTACGATCGCGCCGTCGGGCACGCACGCACCACGCAGCGGCAGTTCCGCACCGGCACCGCACCCGACCTGCTGGACGCCCTCCAAGCGATCGACGCGCGCAACACGGCTCGCACCGCCGCCATCTGCCGGGCCCTCGTCGAGCACGTCGACCCGTCCGTCGGGCGCGACCGCGTCGTCGCTGTCGTCGTCACCGACCCCGGCCGCTTCGTCGCCGAGTGCCAGCAGGCGGAGCAGCAGAGCGAGGCGCTGGTCGAGACGAAGGCGCCGCTCGCGTACGATCTGCCGGTATCGCTGGAGGACCTGCTGGATCGTCGTCAGGCGCCGGTGCTGACGCTGGAGGCGGTCATGGCGGCGCAGCAGAGCGCGCACCCGGGACGCACCGTCCCGGTCGTGTTCAGCCAGATCCTGCACGCGTTCCGCCAGGCGAACGGGTTCGCTGCCGACCGGGTCTTCCGCGTGTCACCGAGGCGCACGACCCGTTTGCAGGAGTACATGGACCAGGTGCGCGCAGGGCGCTTCCAGTGGCACGATGACGACGACGACGACGATAGGAGCGCCATCGTGCCGGCGTACCTGTTGAAGTACTGGCTGCGGGCGCTGGATCGCCCTGTGATCCCGGTCGGTGCGTACCAGCTGTGCCTGGAGGTGGGTCGCGGCCCGTTCCGAGGGCCGGACGACATCGCGGCCTGCGTCGGCCACTGTTTGACTCGCCTGCCCGACGTGAACCGTCGCGTCCTGGCCGGCGTGATCAGCGCCCTTCAGGAGACGAGCCGGCAGGCGCCGACGGACAAGGTGGTGCTGGCGCACGTGTTCGCCCCGTGCCTGATGCGGTACGTGGCGGTCGTCGTGGCGGACCCGCTGGAGCACCTCGACAGCGCCGACGACGAGCGATCCTTCGTCGAGCTGCTGATTGACCACTGGAGCGATGCGCCCGAGGAGTACCCGATCGACGAGGAGCAATGGCCCGTGTAAACAATAACTATCGGTTTGCCGCATGCGTCGAGCCCGGCGCCATCGCATGCGACGGGAACGTTCCTCGACGGCCCGTTCTAGAACGGGTTATTCCAGAACGCGGCCCCTGCCCTGGCAGATGCCCAGTGATCAGTGATCATCAGAGACCATGACCGCCCGTGTCGCCCTGTTCGTCGTCTTGCTGCTGTCGCTCTCGTGGGCAGGAGCGCCGCCTAATGGCCCACGAAGCGCCGCGGGTCACGATCGTGCAGGAACCGCGCTGGACCGGGCTGTGAACGTCAAGGTGGTGACGACCCGACGTACCGTGGCGAAGGTGACCGTCACGCCGAAGCCCACAGTGAAGCCAGTCCAGACGGTGGCGACCACCCCGGCGCCGACAATGAAGCCGGTGAAGACAGCGGCCACCACGCCAAGGCCGACAAAGACGCCAGCGCCAACGTTGCGCCCCACGACACGAACCATGGTGAAGAAGGCGGCGACCACACGTCCGGCGACGTTAAAGGCGCCACCTGCGACGACGGCGTCCACTCGGGCGTTGTCGACCATGCAGCCGGGCAAGCGGGCCACGACCGTGCAGGCGGCGCCATTGCCCGTGGTTGTGACCCTGCCGCCCATTCGCCTTCCAATCGCGCCGACCTCGGCAGCGAATCGCCTCATCGGCCCGGCAATGTCGGCGGCCATCATGCTGGCAGCGCTGTGGCAGTAAACGTGTTCACCAGATACGCCTCGAATACAGTGCCAGATAAAGATAGATATGTTATTACCTAGCCTAGGTACGGCAGTCGTCTAGACGTCGGCGAGCCATCGGTGCAGGGTCGCGTAGCAGAACGGGTGCCTGTTCAGCATGGCGTTGACGTCGACCAGGAACTGGTCGCGAACGCGCGGGAAGTCCATGTACCGCGCCTGCATGCCGACGAACAGGCGATCGAAGCGCATCAGCAGCGCGCAGAACATCTGCTCGAAGGCCTCCTCCTCGGGCGCGTCTTGATGGCACAGCACCAGCAGCATTTCGCTGCCGAGCTCCGACGCCGCTATTCAAACCGTGTTAGGTCCCGAACGGCGGCGTGGACGCGCGCGGCGTGTCACGAGTACAGGGCAACTCGCCGATCAGATCGTCGAGCATCTGGACGAGGTTGATGGCCGCCGTGCAGACGGGATAGTGCCGATGCTGGTGGACCATCTCTTGGGCGACCGCCCCTAGCGTCTCGCTCCAGTACACGAGGCACAGCAACCCCTGGTCACCACCAGGTACAGGTGAGCGCCCCTGGCGTTCAGCACACGTGCGGCAGGGGCCGTCAACGTACGAGAAACCCAGTGCCCCGGAAATCAGTCTGCGGGTCCTTGCCCTGGAACCCGATCTCGGACCATCGCTCTGATTTGCTGCCACTACAGATGGTCAGCGACGTCACCGCCGCAGCAGTGCACCCTGCCTGGCACCTACGGAAAGTGATCGTCGGGCTTCAACGCCCGCCACAATCTTCCCAGCAGCGAGGCGTGCTCGGGATGATCCCAACTGACGGGAACGGACATCTGCGATCGCCTTCGCGACATTTCCTGCGTCTGGACCACAGACCGGGTATCAGCGGCAACAGCCCCGGGAGGAACAGATGGCCCACGGTCGTACCCGGCGTCGTTTGCGTTCGACGAACAGGTCGACGTGAACGCGAACGGTCTCGAGAAGCTCCTTCTGGTTGCGCTCCATGTCCCGGTCCGTCGAGCCGGTGACGACCAGGACGGTGTCCTTGCGGGTGCTGTCTTCGTCGCGCCACTTGACGCAGACGGCGCGCCCGACGACCTCGGGCATGAATCGCGACGCCTCCGCTGCGCAACCGGGTCAACGTCGTACATCGCCCACGCGGTGGAGCACTGGGCGAACCTACATAGAACGACCTTCTTCGTGTACAGCGACCGCACCAGGCTGATGGGTCGAATGAACCGGACCGCCAGCGCGTCCTCGGTCGGGTTGCTATTCGCGCCGCCGCGAATCAGTGGGCGTCGGCACACAGGGAGGCGAACGACGCCGGTGGGGGCGCACCTCGGGTCCTGGCAGTCGATGTTGGAGACGGCCAGGTCGCCGTTGTTCGTCACGGCGAACAGACGGCGCATCCAGACGCGCGTATCGGACACCATCTCGAGGAACGCGAACACGGCGCCGGCCCGCCGCAGGTGATGCAACTCGTGGGACCACTAGCACAGCGCGTAACGATTCAGGAACAGGTCGTCGTCCCGCGCGGTGTACGTACGGAGGCGCAGAGGTCGCCAGCTCGCGCCCGGTCCAGCACGTCGACGGCAACGTCAGCGGGACGCGCGGGCATCGGCCGCAGGTGCACGAACACGTCGGCGTCGTCGCGCAGCGCACCGACCGTATCGATGCGCTCGACGTGCAGGCGCTTCAGGGCGTCGACGTCGGCCAGCATCGAGCACTGCTGCACGATGAAGCAGATGAGCAGGTCGACGTCGACGCCGCGGTCGACCAGCTCGAACCGGCACCTGCATTTATCGCAGACGCGGGCGGACGCGTCGGCGGCGACCGGGCGGCGCCCGCGCGAGCACGCGGCACACACGACCAGCCTGGACGGGGGGTGCGTCGCGTCAGCGCTGTGCAGGACGCGCACGCGCACAGGGTCGTTCGTACCCGCAGGCGCGGCAGTGATGGCGCCGGGTGAACAGCGTGAACGGCGCTGAGCAGAGCGCGCAGGCGACCTGGTCGGCCGGCAGCAGCTTCCAGGGCGCCGACGACGATGATGACGACGACGACGCCATTGGACGTTGGCGGCGGACTCCGCTAACGCGCGCGCCGCCCCATGTCGAAGGCGGGCAAGGCCAAGGTGGCGGCGGACGCGGCCGCCGCCGTCGCGCCGACGCTGCTCAGCGGCGTCAAGCGCATCCAGATCGCGTTCGACATGATGCACCCGAGGGCGCAGTGCTGCCGGGAGCTGATGCGGCAGCTGGCGGGCAAGAAGGCGAAGGCGGGCGCCGCCGTCCAGGTGGAGACCCGGATCGAGACCGGCCTGCAGCCGACGATCAAGGTCGAGTTCACGTCCGGCGGGTCGCTGGACATCGACGCGACGACGACGAACGTCAAGGACGTGTTCGTGCAGATCCGCGAGGACATCGAACGCACCGAGAACTGGAACTCGACGGAGCTGTTCAAACCGATTCTGCAAGCCGGCGGCTATATTCCTTAGTGCACTCTCCGGTCATGGACGACGATGAACGCACAGCTGTCCCTGTGTGTATGTGTGTGTGTGTGTGTGCCTGCGCGCCGCCTGTGTCTCTGTTACGCGACCGTGAGGACGATGACGGCGACGACGATGCCGATCGGCAACGGGGACGCGTGCCCCGGCATGGTCGCCGAATTGCTCCTGATGTTTGTGTTGGCGTCGATCGGTGGCAACGTGTAATGCGGGAATGGGGTCGGCGTCGGCGTCGTCGCCGCCTGTGCCGCTGTCGTTGTTGCCGGGCGCACGTGCACAATCGGTACGACCGGCAGCGACATCGTCGACGTTGGCTTGTGGACGGGGGCACGCTGCGCCATGGTCGTGTGAGGCGTCGCGGGCCCTGCCTTCATCACCGTTGTCGGCGATCGGCGGCGCGCGTCCGTCGTGACACGGTTCGCAGGCGACGCCACCATGGTGGCTGGACGACTACGGGTGATAGTAGGTGGGCGTTGATGGGGCGTCCCGGGACGGGTGGGTGCCCCGGTGGTTGGCGATGGTCGCGTCTGCATCGGGCGTCGTCGATTTCGTCGTCAGTGTGTGGCGCGGATGCAATCGTGTGTACCTTGGGGGGCGCAGGCGCCCTGGACGTCACGTCCCGCAGCACCCGACGCGCCGTTGCTGGAGCGGCGTGCACCGCGCCCTGTGTCGTGGCATGAGACGGACGATGCGTTGTCGGGTGCAACGCTTTCGCAGCAACCTGTTTGTTGGCGACGTTGCCTGGAGCTGTGCAACGGTGGAGCGTTAAATCGTATCCGCAGCATCATCACATATGGCTGCCTGGCTGACCGATCTGGGCCGCATGAGCGCAAGCCAACAGGCAGCAGGCGACGAGCAGGACGGGGAGCACCTGGCGGCGCATCGTGATCGTGATGGCGTCCGTGTCTGGATACTGCCTACACAATGAGGGTACATGACCTGGCCGGCCACGTACGACATACTTCTAGAACGACGCGGCGGCAGGAATGTTCTCGATTGCCCAGCAAGCCCTTGTTCCAATACGCGATACAAAGCATAGGGGCCGCTCTGGCGTACAGGGCCAGGGAAGACGCTTGAACGATATGTAGACTGTCTGACGCCTCCGGCGTGAGGGCACCAGAACATATTGCCGGTCATCGACACCATCACAGCGCTTCTACACGCGCCGGTGACGTCTTCTCCGCTGAACGGGCACGAGAACCGGTTCGTAGAACCTGCGAATGCTTCGGGATTGGATACGACCTCATCAGGTGGCGCACGTTGCCCGCTGCCCCCACTTGCAAGTAGTCGTCGCCTGGCTGTTCCCGACTGACTGTGCCAGCGAGCCGCCACGATATTCTTGATTCGGCAGCACCGAACCTGTTCCAGTACCAGTTCGTCGACGTTGTGACGCTGCACGATTACAATGGGGACACCAATGCCGGGCTTACTGCCGCGCTGGCCTTAGCCCAATCGTATGGGGCGCTGAACCCCGACCAGCGCGCCAACGACGTCGAAAACTGTGTCGGCGAGCCATCGTGGGTCGTCCTATGTAGGTCAGAACGCCAGGGCGACTCAGCAGCAGCAGCAGCAGCAGGGTCGATTCCGTTGGCCTGAACTGGGCCTGTAGATCGCCTCCCCGCCACACGTAATCAACCAGATATCGACTTCGTGTCAAAGCGTACGGCGCTTGGCCCATTTCGCGACCCGCGGCAGGGCAAGGCAGAAACGAAACGTGAATATATGCATTGCTGATCAGTGACCCCCTGCTGTACGTGCCGACGCCGCCGTCTCCTGGGGCGTACTAGAAGAACAGGCGATCGAGTGCAACCGCTTGTCGTCGTTGCCGCCGGCGCAAACAGTACTTCCGCACCCTGTACTGGACGATCACGGCGAGAGATACGACAAAGCAGAGCCCGGCGGCGGCCAGAGCTATCCAGGCCCATAGAGGATACCGACCGATGATGCCGTTCGTTGTCGTCTTTGGTCGCGACACTGGTTGGCCTTCGCGTTGCAGTGCGGCGCGCCGCTTTCCGGAAGACAGCGCCCCCCAAAGGACGGACGACGCAAGTACGATGCCGGCCGCTGACAATGCACGCCGTCGTGACAGCGAGCGAATGGAGCGCAGCATTCTTGGGACAACCGGACTGTTACGTGGCTTGCGAGACCGAGACCACCACGTAGTGAGGATGCCGAGAGAGGCGATGGCGATTCCGGTACGCGGCGACATTGCTGCGATCGGCCAGTGATGTCGCTGATCAGTACCGCTTATCGTCCCATGCTGAGCAGCATCAAGCAGTTGGCCCTTGTCCGTGTCATCCTCGGGTGTCGCCACAGAATCGTCGGGTTTCCGGGAACCAGACGAGGAGACGCTGGCAGGTCCGCGTTTAGCGCTGTCGGCATCAAGGCCGGGGCCCGGCGCATCTGAAACCAGAACTTGAATATGACCGCGGGACGATGCCGAATGATCTCGTATGTTGGCTGCGATGTGTTGGAACAGTTCGAACGGTGGACGGACATCTCGTTTCGAGCCTCCGTACGGCTTGAGATACCGCCAGTTTATCTCGTCGCGAAGGTCCCCATCGGGAGTGAACGAGGGCCGACATGCTCTGCATAACCCAATCGTCCCATTAATGTCCTTGCGGAGAAGCGGCGACCGGCAACAAGACTTCAGGACTCTGCATACGGCGATCGCGTCGCGCTGATCCTCGGCAAACCCGGTCAGCTCGTTCGGGTCGTCATCTTTCCTGTCCCTGATACAGTCGGGACAGCATTTAGGAAATCCTGGTACAGCAGGTTGGCGCGAGCTTACATGATCGTAAGGTATTCCTTTCTGCTGATCGAACGCTTCCAGTTTGCCTGGTCAGTTGCGGACGCGTCTTCATCGTGGGTCCTGATGGATCATTAGACTTAGGTAGCGCAGATCTGCGACAATGAACATACGATGTCGCCCGGCAGTGCGCTCCGTGCGTCACTGCAACGTGATGAACGCCGACAAGGACGACAAGAACCTGCCAGAGCCGCATTGCCAGCCAGCTCCTGCGACTCTCGACGGACTACCTGAATCCTGCACTGCCAATTCTGGACAACACCGTCCGCAGCCGGTCTATTTCTGGTCACTGCCAAATCATACTAACTGCACGAGGACGTCCTACAGTATGTCAGAAGATGCCGTCTAATCGAGAATACGGACCGGCGATCTTCCTCGATGGCCACCGGTTACGAGTATGGTGCTCCTGTTCTAGGATTCCCCAATGTCTGCGTCCCGTGAGGCATCTGATCGGGAGGAACCTCTCCCTCGCCCATTGCGTCCACCTCGTTTGCGTAGGCTCCCATCCCCAATCGGGCGCGTACATCGGTGCAACAGTTCCAATCGAGGTGGCGGCGTCCGCCTACATCACGGAGATATACCGTGTGCAGCTCCGCTGAATCTGGCGCCGTGGCGGCATCATTTGCCGCAGAGGCCAGACGCGCAATGACTGTCTCGCTGTACGATGGACGGCTCTTGAACGAATGGATGCGAGACAACGGGTTCAGCGAGCGCCACGCCGACCAGTTGCGCACGCATCTGATCCGGCGACCGTGCGGATCCTTGGACGATCTCGTCAGTGGCGTGCCGGATTTCGATCGGAAATGCGCGAGACGTGTTGCCGAGGCCGGCCGCCGGCGCGAACTATCCTGCATGACGAGCAAGATTGGCGCTATTCGCGAATGCGCCCGTACGACCAAACTCCAGGTCAACTTACAAGACGGATCTTCCGTCGAAACCGTCATTATTCGCCAGTCGTCTTGGACGTATGCACCCGTCGTGGTTCTAGAGACTCCTTTATAGACGCTGATTGCGAGTGCTGTGATAGAACGCTGTGCATTTCATCGCAGGTTGGATGTGCCCAAGGTTCGTTGACGACGACTGTGGAGAGGGTGCGCTAATTGGTTGCCCTCTGCAGGATGCACGTTTTGTGCGACAGGCACGATGCGAACCGCGAAGAACCTGTCGGCGGGGCAGATCGTTGAGCAAGTCGTCCTGTGCCAGCGGTTTTCGCTGCCGAAAGGATTTCGGATCGTTTTCATGGGAATGGGAGAACGTGTGGTCTTTGCATTTGTCCTCTGTCGTCTGCGTCCCAAACTGACTGCTCTTGTACAGCATTTGCAAACTACAACGCCGTCATTGACGCGATTACTACGCTGACGAACCCGAAATTGTTCGGAATGGCTCGTCGGCATATCACTGTATGCTGTCCTATTGCAGTATCATCCCGGCGATGGTTAACTGTTGCCGTAGGTCTCCACTGTTGGCATCATCCCGCGTATGAAGACGTTTGCACGAGATGCACCCGGCGTGAATCTGGCCTTGAGCCTGCATGCTCCCACGCAGCCGCTCCGGATGCGGATAGTTCCTTCGGGCTCCGCCTATCCTGTGCAAGCATTGATGAGAGCGCTTGACGAGCACCTTGCGAATTCGCCACCGAAAACCCGGGTCTTTGTCGAATGCATTGTTATCAAGGGTATCAACGATTCGAAGGATGTCGGACGTCAGTTGGGAGCGCTGATCTGCGAGGGTGGCCCGAAGCGAAAGGAGGGCGTCATCCTCAATCTGATACCTTACAACCCAACAAAGACAAAGGAGACATTCGAGGCGCCGTCGCCTGCTGATGTCACCGATCTGCAGAAATGCCTGACGGACGAGTTCGGTCTACGCTGCTATACCCGACGTGAAATGGGACAAGACATTGACAGCGCCTGTGGGCAACTCGTCTTGGAATCGAATCGGAAACGACAGTCGGCCGAAATCGAAGACATCGTTCAGCCATCCGTCCCAACCTTGGGTACAACAATACCTGAACGTCCATCTCAACCCGCCCGACCTTCAATACTCATTGGAGTCGCGCTGTCGTGTATTTGCACCGCTTTGCTCTTACATACAACGCGTTTGATCTTGTCGTAATGCCGGCTGGCCTGTTTACAAACGTAATCTTAGTAGGCACCGCTCTCGTAGCACTGTTTGCTGATACTCCTATAAAGTCTGTCTGCGCGCTTCTCCCACGTGGCCGGTGTCAGCTCGAAGCTCCCAGGTTATCGCGCCCTCAGCGAACCGGTAAATGCGGATCATCTGGGTGGGTATATTGCTACAGTCTCAAGCAAGCGCATTCGTGGTGGCTAGTTCCGACGCGTATGCTTTCAGGAATTGCACGGTCTGCACTGCAATGAGCCGGTTCTTGGCGTCAGCAAGCCAATCAGCAGCAAGTCTTCGTGGGAGACCGTCCGCCTCCAGGCCACCAATCTCGTCGACAGCGTTGTACAGGTCACCTTGGTAAAGGAAATACGAGGCTCGGTACAATTTCGAGATATCGTCAGACCCGTCCGAATAGTAGTTCCGGTTGACGAGAAGAATGGAAAATATGAATGCTTTCAATGCAAGCATTAGCGACAATATAATCAGGGCCCCCCACAGCACATACCTAGGAAATGACCGACAACGCCCGCATCTGGCGGGACCAGGGCACCACGACGACATGCTGCAGATACGACCTTGAAACGCTCTTGAAGCTGAGCCAGAGTAGGCGCACCTCTTTCAACAAGGTCAGCAGGTAGCTGATTCGAAAACGTAAGTTTGCAGGGAACATCACGCGTCACAGTGTGCGGCATACCGTTTCAAGCGCTGTCGTGACAGCACTGTCGTTGTCAATCGACTTCAAGCCGAGGAACCCGTTCTCAAGTGGCGACCCTGACTGGAGTGCAGAGTCCATGGTGATTACAGACGCAGCAAGCACGTGCGCCTGCAGTATATGTCAGACTGACTGTTAAAGACGGCGATGACTGACGACCTTATGGGATTGTCTCTGCTTCTCCTGGTGCCATGACAGTATCCTCTCGACTTTATCAACTTTGTCCTCAATGTCAGACATTCGTTTCATACGCCCAGCACGCTCCTCTGCAAACGCTGCTTTTACGGCCTGAAACAACATCAGCTGACAGGCACGCGAATCTGACCGACTGAAGCACCTTCTCCTGCGCAATCAAATCTTCTTCGTATTTGACCTTCAGTTCGCTCTCGCGAAGATGCATGGCCGATTTCAGCGCGTCCATAACCCGCTGCTCAATCATTGTGTCGTATTCGTGCCGTACTTCTGCCTCTTTTTGAAGCAACTAAGTCATGGGGTGCACTCATAAGCAGTCGTTCCGGTCAACAGGTCCCAGGCTTCCCACCAGCGCATGCACTTGAGCCGCAGCGTCGTTCGGTGCAGGCTCGGGTTCCGCTGTAACCGCACCTGGCTGTACAACATCACCTTCCTCTAAATCTTCAGGCGGGATATCCGGATTTCGTGCCTTCCTGAGAAACACATGCCGGTTGTCAGACGCGCCCGGAAGGCGTCCGATGTGATACGTACTGGTAATCTTCCTTAAGAGCATCATCCGACAACGTACGGATAGTGTCGTGGACCTTCAGCACAGCGTCATGCAGCACCTTTGGACAGGTTGACATTCACGACAGAACGCAACGAGGCACATGGGTCCACCTCGGCATATTGCGGGCCGATCGCATCGTCAACCACTGCGCGAACACGTTCGTCCTGATGATAAGCATACAGAGCACATCCTCCAAGCACAACAGGAACGCCCCCAACTACCAAGAAGCGACGAAACCAAGACCGTTTCGATGCACCTTCCACAACGGGCAGTGGTGGTCCTAGCAAGCACAAGATGAATGACGTCACATGCCAAGTACACCGCAACTTCGTGCCCGTACCGGATCCACCACCGCTCCCTGCGTTAGACGGCGATTTCGCATTCGAAGTCGGAGGGGAATTCGCGTTCGACGGGGGCGGAGGCTTCGCGTTCGACGGGGGCGGAGGCTTCGCGTTCGCCGGAGGGGATTTCACGTTCGTCGCCGAGGCGGATTTCCGGTCGGGTTTCAGATTTGGCGCCGACGGCGGTGGCGTCGGTGGCGGTTTCTTGGCCATCGTTCGAATGCAGTGATGCGGTCGTCGCATCAGCAGCGTTCGCGCCAGCATCGCGCGTAAACACGGGCCTCGGTTAGACCGGCCGGGATGCCACCTCGATCAGCGGTGCTACGTGCTACCCACTGATTGGAGCCGGGCCACCCCGAAAAACAGATGACATCTTTCGGCAGATTTTTGTCGACCCAATGGGCAGTGCTGCGTGTCGTTGAATGACGCGGTGGGGGACGGCCGATGCGCGAGTAATAGCCAGCGATAACGAAAGGTTGTTCTTTGTACTTGGATACTGCCAGAATACATTTTATACGTCGCATCAGACGCAACCAGGTATTGCGAACGGAGCGTCTCCAACGGTGACCCGCATCAGTTCAGCAGCAAGACATCAGGTCGCTGCCAGCCATGGAGACAAGTTTCAGAAATCGGGGCGAGGCACGTGCCCGAACGGCTGGAGGAGGTCGGCGACAGAGGATGCGAGGGCCAGCGATACGCGATGCGACGCCTGCACGCACCTGAGAGCCCACCAAAGAGGGTATGTGGTACTGGCACCGTTAACACTCAACGGGGGCACGTGGCCCTTGCACAGCCTCGGTACGACCGACCGGTACAGAACCTACGCGAGCCCGGTTCGGGACGACGCGTCCAACTTAATCGACGGGATGCGGCCCGACTCGATGTCCAGGCAGCACAGTCGTAAGCGGAACGGGTCCGTCCGGGTCGCCAGCAATGTCTGCAGGTGATGGCGGACGTGCTCTGGAAGATTCGGCTTCGACAGCGCAGATCGGGCGCGCCCGATGAGAAACCGAACCCAAACATCATCCGTGCGGGTGCCATCATCGTCGTCTTCGGTGTCGCCATCGGAAACGACAGCCGTGGATAGCGATGCCTGGGACGTGCTCGCCGGTGTCTCCGCCTCGACCCACCGGACGTGATCCTGTGTGCACCGTAGCGCGCCTGATGGTATCACGAGGACATTTTCGGTATCGGTGCTGCTATCGTGTGCGCCCTGCAACTGCTGCCGGATGCGCTCATGGCTAGCCAGGAGCCGCCGACGACGACGCATCGCCCCTGTTTTCGCTCCGCCGGTTCCGTACAATCGCGGCCAGATTGCCGACCAGGCGGTGTTTGCCTGTTCCGGCGGTTGTCCAGCCTGCAAAGGGCGCCCCCCCCCTCAAGGCGCTGTAGTTTGTCGTTGATCAGACTCGAATGGCCTGGCCAGGATTGAATACACTGTGGCTGCATCTCGTCGTGCCGGATCAGTTCAGCATTTACGTCAGGTTGCGCAACTGGAGCCTTCGGTCGTCGAGTTCTACTGTCCGGCGATCGCCCTGGTGGCAGCGTTGGGCGTCGTCGACGGCGCTGTGCTGTGTACCCGCGGACGGCACCTGGTACGGCCGATGCGGCATCCGAATGGCCCGTCGACGTAGCTCCTCTATGCAGGTTTGTTGGCTAATGCGAGTGGATGGTATTCGTAGGCTTGAAAGGTAGCAGAGAATGACGCTGGTGCATCCCTGAAGCCAGACTCAGCAGGTGTACGTCGTCTCTCTATTGAGTACGGTGGCATAACAGCCGAGTGAGCTGTACAGCGAGTACTGCCGTACGAGCTGGTGAGCATCCGACACAGGTGCCCTGGTCGACGACAATGGTGACGTCACCGACAAGAGGTACTGCCTTATCAGACATTGGAGTCTACGCGGAACAACTGGGTATCAGAGCAGCGACGAATGCGCGATCATGAGCAAGCGGTCTTCAATGTCCATCGTCAATATTCCCCATTGGACTTGTCCATCGTGACCGTCTGCTTCGGACATCTTGGCGGCAATCCAATGGGACGGCCGATGGACATTGCGGATCGATGAATCCTGGTGTCGTTAATGCTGTTCCCAGCAACTCCGTATCATGTTTCAGAAACATGTTCTAAACTGCATGCGAGCTGCGGTAATCCGGTCACGATCCATCGGTTTTTCAATGTCCACCAGCAGTCCCATTCGGCTCGCTGCCATGTGTCTGCCCTTTGCGGGATGGAGTTAATGCCAACGAGATAAATGGGATTGCCGATGGACATTGCGGATCAATCGTTCTTGGTTTCACTAACGCCGTCAGCTGCACCATGTGAAGCCCTGCCCAAGCGTTCTCGAGCGAGACTACCTACCTACATACCTATGTACCAGTAGTCTCTTCAAGTCGCCGGCCCGCGCAACGCCGCACGCACTCCGCAGGCAGACCGTCGCGTCCACGCCGAGCTTCGGTGGGACCGTGAACTCCGGCAACACCGTACGGCGTCCGCGGGTCGTTGTCACGTCCACACCCGCGGGGAACCTCGGGTCCTTCGCGGACATCGCGGACTCCGCCGGGCCACAATTAATTCCGTCCACCCACCACAACAACGCGATCAACCAGGCCCCTCGTCGACGATGCGTCCTCCCCGGTCGGCCGGTCCGCTTCGGCAGGTGTTCGTTCGGCCGGATTAATCGGCCGTCGGAACTTGGTATACCTTTGCCGCCGACATCACTTCCGAAGCGGTCGTTCCTGTGGATCCCGTCATTCCAGTACATAAGGCCACGGCGACCACACGCAACGATGTAGCACAAGACCACGGCGGAGCCAAGCAGGGACGAACTCAAAGCAACGGCGATAATCTGAACAGCGGCGATCATGCGATCACGGGCAGTCGTTCCTCAATGTCCATCGTCTTTCGCATTCGACTCAGCTCTCAGGCGACGCGTCGACCCGGTTCGCTAGCGACCCAGGGTACCCGTCACCTGAGATTGGCGAATGCGATTGCCGATGGACATTGCGGATCGGTTGTTCGTGATGTCGTTCAGGCTTGTCAGTTTCCGCCGTCTCCAGCAACCCGAGTGAATGTCAGGCAACCCTTGTGTATTAAAAAGTAACGGGAGCTAGCGCCCATGCCGTCATTGTCGCCCCTCTGGTGTTACTTTGTATGCCGGTGACGATAAGGCTAGCACCAGCTGGACAGAATGCGAGCCCTCGGCCCAGGTTCGGTGTGTCGTGCCTTAGGGCGAATGCGATTGCCGATGGACATTGCGGATCGGTTGTTCGTGATGTCGTTCAGGCTTGTCAGTTTCCGCCGTCTCCAGCAACCCGAGTGAATGTCAGGCAACCCTTGTGTATTAAAAAGTAACGGGAGCTAGCGCCCATGCCGTCATTGTCGCCCCTCTGGTGTTACTTTGTATGCCGGTGACGATAAGGCTAGCACCAGCTGGACAGAATGCGAGCCCTCGGCCCAGGTTCGGTGTGTCGTGCCTGTTGTCGATGGTAACCGGGAGCCATCGCCTGGCTTCGACATCGAAGACACGCGGCATCCACGCCTGCCAGCAGATCGCCTTGTTCCCAACCGCCACAGCATGAATGTCCTCCGATTCGTCGTACGGCCACGTCTCCGACGTAATCATCTGATGGGGCGTGCTCTTGCCCCAGATGTCGACTTGCGTCAGATGTTTGCTGTCGATAACGTGCAGATTGCCGTTGATGACCACGCTGGCATTATAGAGGTCGCTGGCGCCGAACCCGGCACAGAAGCGCCAGGACATTGTTCGCGTGTCCAGCGCTCGCACCTGGATCCAGTCGCGAGCAACGAATGCGCCGTCCCAGGTTCCAGCGACGACGATCTCATGACCGGCAACGTGGGCCCTGTGCAGGAACCGGTTCACTCGAACCTTTGGGCGGTCGCCTTTCGCCGTCCGACTCGACCATCTCATCGGGACGGACGACGTCTCCAGGACGTGGACCGAATCGGATGGTTCATCGACGTCGGTCAGCCCTCCCATAACGTAGACCCGTGTGCCAATCGCAACTGATACGTGGCCGGCGCGCGCGCAGGGAACCGCCCCCACCGTGGGTACGCGTTCCCACGTGTGCGAGTCCAGGTGCAGAACGGTCGCATCGTCGGTTAACGCAGGGCCCAGGAACCCACCAAAGTGCAAGATGGCGTTCAGGTGCGGCAGGTACGTCGCCGTGTGGAACTTGACAGGCGAAGGCCCCGTATTGGCACCCGGACACGTGGTATGCAGAGGCACCCATGCGAGCCGGGTGAAGAACCGGCCCGGCTGCAGAACTCGTTGGACCAACTCTCTGGCGGGGCGCTGACGATCCGTGTCTAGGCCGGCCAGTGTCTCCATGAACGCCGGATCGAGAAGTCGGGCCCACGCCCTGCGAATGCGTTCAGACCGTGTCAGAGCCGGAGGCATCATCGGGTGACTATACCGGTCCGAGTCGCAGAGGCGCCGGAACCGATGCGACACGACGGATGCCAGGCAGAGGTCGCGCGCGTTCAGGAATGCGACGACGGCGTCCAGCATGGGATCGGGGAACGCATCCAGCGTGGGCTCAATCAGACGCCGCCTCTTCGCGCTCGCCATGACCGGGGACGAACGCTCTTCAGTGATCCACTCTGGCAACGACGGATGTGCCGCTGTCATATGACTCGCAGCATTCCAGACGCCTCCCGTACGACATGCAACATCTACCGTACGACGTACTACTAGTAGTAGTACCCGTGCCGTTCATGGCGGCGCCTTGTGGGGCAGCGCCCCCTCCCCCCGCGCGATCACATCCCGTACATGGCATTTGCCTTGTGGGGCGACCCGTGTGATTAGCGCTGATATTCTGGAGATGGTCATACCCCCACCGTACGGTACCGATTTTCGGTGTGTGCCGTACCGTTGTTCACATAGCCTAATGCCGTCCATGGAGGTGGTCGTTGTCGGGTCCAAGTTCAGCGACGATGACGACGTTGGGCCCGCCTCAGCAAAGACACTGTTGCGAGCGACACATTCCGACGCGCGAATCGTCGAACGATCCGCCGAGGGTGACGAGCATGAGGCCCTGGTGCCCGATGAGGACGAGGTCCACGCGACGTTCCATTCGGCGCGCACCGATAAGCACCGGTCGTCCATGATGGGCGACGAAGGCACCGCACCGCCGATCCCGTTCTCGTCGGGGCTGACATCAGCGCAAGCCGCCGAGTACCTTCGCAGGTACGGGCGCAACGAGCTGGTCGAGAAGGTGAAGCCGATGTGGAAGCTGTTCCTGGAGCAGTTCACGGCGCCGATGCCGATCGGCATCTGGATCGCCATCGTCGTCGAGGCCAGCCTGCAGGAGTGGGCCGACGCCGTCATTCTCTTCATCCTACAATGCATCAACGGCACCGTCGGGTTCCTGGAGGCGCGCAAGGCGGGCAACGCCGTCGCCGCCCTGAAAGCGACGCTGAAGCCCGGTGCGTGGTGCACGCGGCTGCCTTGTGGGTGCGGGCCGGGGCGACTAACGCGCGCACCCAGTCGCGCAGGTCAAACGCGATGGCGTCTGGCAGACGATCCACGCCGCGTTCCTCGTCCCTGGCGACTGCGTCACGCTCAGCTCGGGGACGGCCGTCCCCGCTGACTGCGTCGTCAACAGCGGCATCGTCCACGTCGACCAGTCGTCGTTAACAGGTACGCGTGCCTGGCATCGCCGTCGCACCCTGGCTAACGTCCACGCGCGAAGGCGAATCGCTGCCGGTGCGCATGGGCAAAGGAATGACCGTGAGGATGGGGTCAACGGTGGCGAGGGGCGAGGTCGAAGCGACCGTGTTCCTGACGGGCATGCAGACGTTCTACGGGAAGACGGCCGCGCTGCTCCAGGCGGGCGTCGACGAGCTCGGCGAACTGCAGAAGTTGCTGCTGCGGGTCGTGCTGGTCCTTCTGGGCGCATCGACGGTCCTCTGTGGCATCACGCTGCTGTACCTGCTCCTGAACGGCGAGAACGTGACCGAGTCGCTCGGGTTCGTCGTCGTCCTGATGGTCGCGTCGATCCCGATCGCGATGGAGGTTGTCGTCACGGCCACGTTAGCGCTTGGCAGCCGCGAACTCGCTGCCGAATCGGTAAGGGCCTGCGTGTCGCCGACGGGGACCATGGCCAGCAGCAGCAGTTGACAGGCGGGGTCAGGCGATCGTGGCGTGCTTGTCAGCAATCGAGAGGCTGTCGGGGATCACAGTCCTGTGCTCGGACAAGACGGGAACGCTGACGCTGAACAAGATGGTGATCCAGAACGAGTGCCCGACGTACCTGCCAGGTGTGACGCGCGCCGATGTCCTCCTGCACGCATCGCTCGCGACGAAATGGAAGGAGCCGCCGAAAGACGCGCTTGACACGATGGTACGTGTGTCATCAACAGCACCGAGAACGGCGTCGATGAACTGACGGGCGGAGGGCAGATCCTGGGCGTCACCGACTTCGACAGGTGCAACCAGTTCGAGCAGATCGACTATACGCCGTTCGACCCGTCGCTGAAACGCACCGAAGCCGTCGTGCGGGACCCAACCGGTGGGTGCCAGAACGGCGTCGATCGTGCCATCGGCGATCAGTGAGCCGCTTTGTACGGCAGGTCGCACGTACCGCGTTGCCAAAGGCGCCCCGCACGTTCTCCTGGAGCTATGCCAGAATCGGAAGCGTTTCGAGGTACGGGTGGCATGGCGGATGATGCCGCGATTGTGCCCCCGGTATGAACGAGCGCGGCAGGCACCTATGGAGAACGCCGTTCTCGACTTGGCGGCGCGTGGGGTGCGTTCGCTGGCTGTGGCGCGAACTGAACCGGATGGCCAGTGGGCCATCATGGGCATCCTGTCGTTCCTGGATCCACCAAGGTACTGCCAGTACGGGCAAGGCACCCACCTATGCCATCGTTCATCAGTTGCAACCCAGGCCGGATTCCAAAGCGACCATTAAGAAGGCGAACGAGTACGGCGTCGTTGTGAAGATGATCACGGGCGACCATCAACTGGTGGCCGTGGAGACGTCAAAGGCGCTGGGGCTGGGCCAAGCCGACATTATGCAGTGCACGCTCGGCAAGTTACCAACGATTGATTTATCGGGCGGGCACTTGAGCGTGCCGGACACGCTGGGGCGCGATTACGCACCGCTGGTCATGTCCAAGGACGGGTTCTCGCAGGCGCTCCCCGAGCACAAGTACGTCATCGTCGAGGCGTTGAAGCAGTCGGGTGCGATCGTCGGCATGACGGGCGACGGCGTCAACGACGCACCCGCGCTGAAGGTGGCCAGCGTTGGAATCGTCAGTGGCCTGAACGTCGTCTGGGCACTGTCAGAATTTGACCAGGGCGAGTGTAGGCGGTTCATGGGGCGACTGACGCCGCACGAGCCGCTGCTGATATCATCCTGACAGAGCCGGGCCTCGGCGCCATTGTCGAGGTGCGGTAACGGGACCATGCGCCGCGTTCCATACGCTGAACGTTTCGCGCTAGGCCATCATCATTGCTAGACGCATCTTCGCCCGCATGCATTCGTTCCTCGTGTACCGCATAGCGGCGACGATCCAGCTTCTGACGTTCTTCTTTATTGGTGTTCTGTTCGTGCACCCAGCCGCGTACGACCCGTCGTTCCCGCCCTTCTGGAAGATGCCCGTCATTGCCCTCATTGTCATCACCGTCCTCAATGACGGCACCATCGTGCGCCTGCCCACCCTGCCTCAAACTGCATGGCATTCATCGAGGTGCTGTAGGTCAGCATCGCGTACGACCGGGTGACGGCGTCGAAGCAACCGGAATCGTGGAACCTGATGAAACTGTGGGGCATGGCGTTCACCTTGGGGTCTGTTGCCTGTGCATCATCCCTCGTGCTGCTGCACCTATCCCTGAATTCGGTCTCGTACGTGGCACGCCCGTTGCCAGAGCGTGTCCCGCGAATCATGTGCGTTCCCGTTAGGTCCGGGTCCATGTTCCACATGCTGGGCCTGCCTCCCATGACCTATGGGTCCGTTGTCACCTCAATCTACCGTACGCGGTCCAATGCAGGACGCGTAGTATGGAGCTGACGTCGTTGGTGGTGCAGTCAAAGTGAGCCTGTCCGACTTCCTGACGATATTCGCGGCACGAACGGGGGCCGCACCGTGCTATTCGTCGCGCCCGAGGTTGACAATGATGTGCCGTTTGATGGAAAGGGGCGCTCATAGGCTGTGCGTGTAACAGCATTGCCTTGCTCGCGGCAGCGTTCTTCGCAGTGCTGATGTCGACGATCCTATCGTTAACGTGGCCGTTCGACCAGGGCGCCGAACCCGTCCACTTCAAGAACGTCATCTTCATTTGGATCTATTGCCTAGTCTGGTTCATCATCCAAGACGGTACAGCGCTCCCACCAATACGGCGAGCGAACGAGTGCTAACCTTGTCATCGTAGCGTGCAAAGTCGGGGCCTTCCGTCTCGCTGATCGCTTGTCGAAACACCCGGTCATCTCCACGTTCGCGCGGCGCTATTCAAGCTTCATCGAGTTGTCGTCCCTGTCGATGCAGCCGTTGATCGACGAAGACAGCGAGACGGAGATCGCCATCCAGACCACCTCGTAAGTCGTTTACGTTCCATTCCGATTCGCCTACTACACATTTGCATTGCCCGTTCCACGATCCGAACACGCAGGCCGAAGTAGCGTGTTCGCACCGCCCATCGAGGAATAGCCAGGAAACGGGCCGATGCTACGTACGTAGGTATGTCACTTGGAACTTTTCGCATCTGCCTACTCCCATATCCCAGGCTCGTCTGACGGGTAGCGGGTCCTGCGCCCGGTTGCCGCCATCGGTGACCGATCGATCGGCGCTGGCGACTAGCGGGCACTGCGATCTGGGACCGAAATGTGGGCAATGCCACCAGACGAACCAGTGTCCTGTCTATAATCGTTCTTCTGATCATGCCGGCCCGGCGGGTCGCACCACTGACGCGCTTAGAATCCCCTGAAGTCTCTGGCCTATCTGGAGGACGACCCGGCTGTGCGCCTAACAGGTGGTCAATCACACTGTGTAAGATGAGCGAGCTCCCCAAAGACAGGCACCTGAATGGGGAACTCTGTCGGATCTGGAAAAGAACGTTGGGACTACAATACGGTGGTCCCATGGCGGACGACGCCAGCTAATGTATTGTCCTGAGCGATTGGGCACGTATACGATGCATGTAGAGGTGGCCTCCGAAAAGGCACGGCGAGCTCTCAGTAAGGCATCCGTTATTTGTTGTTGTTGTCTGCTCAAGTAGCAGAACCACATCGGATGACATGATCGTTATCCATACGCTTCGCCCCCCTACGGCAGGGTCCGACTTAAATCCGTATACTGGGTGCATGCTGGCCATACTGTGATACCGGTTCGCTTCCTAGAGCGATATTAACAGACGACGACTGAAAAGGGACTAAGTACGCGGCACGTAATTGGATATTACGGTGATAATAATTGTATATCCAAGCTCCAACCAATTAGATGGAGGCTCCTGTAAAGAACTGCTCTGACGAAATTGCCGGCTCACACATGCATGTAATACAAGTCTGCCTCCCGAATGAGTCGCCCGGCGCTAAATGTCGACGCCTATCCTGTGAAGTCCGTTTTTAGCAATCCTGCGTACACAGTGCTGTCGACACCTGACAGATGGCATGTAGCACTGGCACCTGGAACCTACACATGGACGCTGCCTGCAGGCGGACCATGACATTGGTTGTGCTGGCCGTGATCGCCCTTCTCATGCTGTCTGCGCCGACGGGTCACGCTGCCCCTGGCGAGGATGCGACTAGGTCCATTGCCGCTGATTGCGTGTCGTGGTTCCCCACGCGAACGACGTGCACTCTGAGAAGGAACTCTGTGGCCGCTGGAGATAAGTGCTGGGAACTGATAACTGCAGTGTTCTATACGACATCGTCGACTGGTGATCGCCAGCAAGTGAACTGGACGAACGCATTCGATTCAGGTCGACAAACTGGCCAGGTGGACCGTCTGAAGAACGGCAACGTAGACGATGTATGGAGGTGCATGCCGAACGCGCGTGGCGAGCTGTCTGTCAGGTATTCATCGGCTGTTCCCCGTTTCAAGTGGCAGGATCGTGCCGAGTGACGGGGCCATTGTTCACCATAGTTTCGTCTTCTCCGGCAACCTGCTGCTTGATGAGATCCACGTACGGCAAGGACCGGAGAACTCGACGTGCCGAGCGTCCTCAATAACCATCTCGGTTTCACACGCTTACGATTATCTCCAAATTGGCTGTGGAAAACCCGAATGGTACATGTATCAGGTGTTCGCCGACCAGAACGTCATACCCGTTGGCTTGATGCGGCTATACAAAGAGGTGGGTGGTCAAAGGGGGATTAGATGCACACGTTAAAGTGCGAATTGCTGTCCACAGCTGCAACACGGAAGGGTCGCCCCACGCGAAGCTCCCAAGATGATAGCGTATCCCGTTACCAGCCGTCCTGTTGACTCCGATCTGGAGACGTCGACCCAACGGATCAAACATGCATCCTATGGTCTCACCCAGCAGATCGCTGCCCAGGTCCTCCTACTGAAGGCGCTGCATCGCCGGCGTCAGAATCTGGCTGCCGCACTGAACAGCCGCAACGACTTGCTGGACGAATGTCGTCGAACGTCAGCGTTGCTGAAACGCGATATCGGCGCCGAACTTAACCGCTCGCGGCATTTGCAACAGCAGGTCTTGGCATTCGGCGCTGCATGCTTCATATTCGACGGCGTTTGGCTGACTGTCATGTCGCGTGTGTTAGAGGACCTTGCTTGCTGGAACTGGAGCAGTTGCCGCCGGCGTTGCAGTTGCCCAGAGCATGCTGTGGCCTGCCTCCAGAGAGCCACGCGACCCTCCCATGCCGTCGGATGGGGTATCCACCGCGACCATCGCTGCAGGAGCGGCCGCCGTCGGTGCGGGGCTTGCTTCTGCTATGAAAACACGTCGCGCACCACGACCCCCTGCGAACCACGACCGTGCTCGACCGCCGCCGCCCGCCTTCTACGTCGCGCCCCGGTACCGCTTGCTGATCATCGCAATCGCAATGTCGTCCGTCATCGTCATGTCGACTGCAACCTGGGTCTACGTCTGCCATTGGCCCGGCCGCCATCGACGATAACGCTCTTCACCACGGGTGGCGTCCCTCCCATCCTTACACACATCGACGCGATTCGTTCTGCGTCTACGGCGCGCACACCATTGCCGGGTGCTGCGGCTGCTAGGAAGGTAGACTCGCAGGGTCCCGCGACTCAGAGCTGCAGCTGCTCGAACGGTGCGCACGAGCTACCCTACAGCCCGTGCCGCGTTGTCACATTCTTAGTATGCGCGCAGTCGCAGGCGGCGTCGTCAGTGATGCGGAGCGGCGTCGTGGAGCGCGTTACGCGGCTATGCAAGGCGGGGCTGCTGGGCGACGCGGAGTCGGCGCTTTGGCAGTGCATCCCCGAGTCCGCCGCGTACGAGGTCGTCCTGGACGGGTACGCGCGACGCCGCCTGCCCGACAAATGCGGCTTCATCGTCGAGCAGATGCGGGCACGGTCGATCCCGGTCAGCGTCAAGGCGCTCGTGTCGGTCTGCCGCGCCAACCGGTTCTCGCCTTCGTCGTGGAAGAGCCCTCTCCTCGATCTGGCGGCATCGCCATGCTCCGCGTCGACGTTCGCACGAGCATCTGGCCCGGTGATCATGGAGATCGTTCGACGCAGGGAATTCGCCCAGCTCGCTGCCATCATCGACACGCTCTACGACCGGTTCGGACGCGTCGTGTCACCCGGTGCGCACCTGGCGTTTACCCTGCATGAGACGCGACGATCATCACGCGCCTGCGAACAGTGCGTCCATCGCATGCTCCGCCATGGGCTCGACGTGCACCCGTCCGCTTTCCGGTACCTGCTGCTGTCCTACGCCGCGCCAGATCAACGCGCAGGCACGTCTGTTGACGTCATTATGGGCGCCTGGAGCGCGCTGCTGAACCGGTGCGAGCACCGACCACAGACGCGCGATTACATTGCCGTCCTGCGTGCTCTGGCCCGCGCCGATTGCGTTGCGTTGTCGAGATCGATCCTGATGCGCGCCGTCACCAGCAACGGCGATGTCGTCGTATCGGGCGCGCTGTTCCTGCCGTTCCTCGGGTTGGTGTCCCGGCTCGGGTTTATCGGGTTCGTCCAGGACATCGTCGGCGTGTTCGACGCCGTTGGCGAACAGACGTCCATCCTGACGTGCAACATCATCCTGCAGGCGTACGCGCGCTCCGGCAACCGCGAACGTTGCCGATACCTGTTCAGGTTGCTGTCCTCGTCGTCGTCGTTACGCCCTGACGCACGAACCTACGCCATCATGCTGGAGGTCGCCGAGTCGGTCGACGAAGGAAGACAGTATCTCGAGAGCGCACAGCGGCTCGCTGCCGGCGATGTCGTGTACTGCACCTGGATGCGAACGCTGATCCGCCTGGGCGAAACCGGTGAAGCCATGCGCGTGTTCACGCGAGACCTTCCAGGTGCAGGGCTCCGGCCGAACCATTACGCGGTCGCTGCGTTCGTGGAAGCCAACCTGGCCCTGTACCCGTCAACGCGGATCGAGGACCTGGTGACCCGACTGGCGTGTTCGTCAACGGGCGCGTCGGAAAGCGATGTTGTCGATGGGTGCGTGCTCGGGTGCTGCAAGGCAAAGCAGGGCGAGGCCTGCATTCGCGTCATCGAGTTCGCGAAACGCGTTCGAGTCGGGGAAATCACAAGTCGTACGCTGTCGCCTGCTCTGGAGCTGTTCCTACGCGAAGGGCATTACCATGCGGCCAGGGGCATTCTGCAGGAGATGGGCGAAAGGCGCCTGTTGCCGTCCGGGCGCGCCGCTGTCATGATGTACAACCTTCGGCAACAGAAACGATCTACCGGTAGGTCGCCGGCCAACTGTTCACCATAAACAGCAGCATAGCAGGCAAGTGTGTGCCGATGCTTGAGCGGATTACATTGATATGCAGAGTACGGCCGTCACGATAGCCGCGCTCACATGGCGGTATCATCCGGGTCGACAAAGCGGCGGTATTCCCAGTCCGTCTTCAGCGAGTACGGCTCGGAGATGTTGACACCGTCGGCGGTCACCTTTGCAATCTGGAACTTGTTCAGCGTCCGCCCGTCGCGGTACAGCAGGACACGGTGCGCATCCTCGAGGATCTTCCTGGCTTCCTCTGCCGACAGACCCTGGCGCCACGCCTTACGAAGCAGTGGGATGCCGAGATATGTGCCGAACCCGGTCGCGGCCACCACGTCCTTGTACGACGTCCCGTACAGATCAACGTAGCCGAGAAGGCTAGGTGGAAGAGCTCGTCAGCACGGTGATAACGTAGACGATTGGCTGTGGGGTACGACCTTTTGCCTTGTTCAAACCCAGCAACCAGCAACTGGTTCCAGAACGGGTTGACATTCGACCGCTTGGAGTACATGACACGCGTCAGATAGTTGAACACCTCGGAGCTGCCAAGAATGTTGCCATCGTCGTTCGCCCAATCCCTGAACGATACACGCAGCCCACCGATCAGATGTGGAATAGGACGTGCGATTGTGGCGTTCGCGAACCTGACGGTCAGGTCCTTCAGGATGTGCATGATTTCCTGAAAATCGCTGTACTCCCCACCAGCGCCGATCAGGGTCGTGTCGGTAATCTTGCGGATACGCTGCAAGCCGCGGAACCGGGCCATGGATCCATACGACCCGAGCGTGTCGGCCATGATCATGACCCCGTCCTTGTACACGATGCCGAGCACGGACGACCCGGTCACAATCGGCGACCTGCGCCCGCAACGAAACCGATCACCACAACGCGCCCACACACAACGCAGCCGGCGCCGAACGCCACCCACTGTGTATGCGTCCGTGGCATCTGCGCCGCACCGCCCGCGACGCCGAACTCGCTCGCCAGCATCGCGAATCGATCACAACAGCCGGGACAAAATGATGGACACACGTTCGCCCGGGGTCCGCCCGAGGTCAGACGGCGATTTTTTTCCCGATTCGTGGCGGGCCCCCCGCGATTGTTTGGTGATGCATTTTGAGGAACAACAGTAGTACGTAGAGTCCTCTTGGCAGGAGTACGTAGGTAGGTAGTTCACAAGTGGCGACTGGCGACTGGTGAAGAAGGCAGTTCGTGCACCACGACGGGTGGCGCAGAGCTGCGCGCGCATCGACCCCGGTGGGACGTGCCTGCCTCCGTATAGGGTACCAACGGCGATAGCGCCCGTTTTGGGTTGCGTCCGTCGTCGCCCGACGTGCGATGCAGGGCGTTGAAGACTATCTGCGCGAGCGCGAGCAGGCCCGTCATCTGGAGCAGTCGGTGCCCGTCCTGTCGCAGGTCATCGCGTTCGTCGTCAGCGGCGTCGTCATCGGCGTCGCGCTGAATTTCGTGCCGGCCTCCTGGGTGGACCTGTCCGCCGCTCCGTCCGCGTCGTCCCTGCTGTCGGGCCAGCCCGATGAGCGCGACCTCAGAACGACCGTTCGCGCGATACTCAACGCTCGTGATGCCCCACTTGACCTTTCGTCCATGACGAAAGCCTCGGCCAGCGAGGCGACGCAGATCGCCTGGGAGGCATCCGCGTCCGGCCCGGCTCAGCAATTCCACGAGGCGCTCGTCGACCTCGCCGACCGTCGCCAGGCCTATACGGCCGCGTCCAACATCGTCGCTGGCCTCGGCAAGCGCGCCAACGCGCTCGCGAAGGCGTACAAGTCGCGTCACGCCGTTGTGGACAAGATGGCGCCGTTGCTGACCGCGTTCCTGAACGAGGCGGAGCAAGCGGATAAGGGCGCCGCCGCGCGCCTGGAGAAGATCGCCAAGGAGGAACACGTTCTGGCGGACCTTGCCAAGCGCATCGACGACGATCGGGATCGGCTTCGCGACCTGCGACAGGCGGCCGATGACGCTGACAAGGCGGTGGACGTCCAACGTGCCGGCAAGGTGGTGCCCGCCGAGCAGCGTCTTGCGGATACACAGGCGCGACTGGCGTCGAGTTCGGTGACGCTGAAGGGTGCGATCGCACAGATGGGGACGCTGCGCCGAGAGATCCAGGAGCATTCGCGTCTCGTGCTGGAATCGAGAACCAAGGGCGCCGCGTTAGCACATCGAAAGACGACGACGGAAGCGCTGCTGAAGGGTATATCGTTGCTGGAGACGGATCTCGTACGCCTGGTCCTGAAGGGCGGCATCAACGAGGTCGAGGCAGCGATTCGCGGCCAGCGGGATCGTGTGGCGGCAGCCACGACCGAATACGACACAGTCCCTGATGTCGCCGATACGGAGGATACCGACGCCCAGGACACGCTGGCGGTAGATCACCCGTCGCTGAAGGGATACAGGAAGCGCATGGCCAGGATCGCAATGGACGAAGCGGTGCAACGGCTGGAGGTGCTGGAGGAGGTGCGCGACCTGCTCAAAGCCAAGTCACCTGAAACGGTCGCTCGGCAAGAGACGCTGATCCGCGGGCACATGGAGCGGAAGCGGTCGCCGCTGCTTGCTGACCTCAGCGCCACCGAGGACGACATCGTGAAGGAGAACGCGTGGCATGCGCGAATTCAACCGGAACTGGCCAGCAAGACGGAGCGAGTGACAGCACTGGAAGCGGAGACGTCTGAGAGCACCATCAGCAAGCTCAGAAGAGAGGTTGATGATGCGAAGGCGGCGTTAGATGTTGCCAAGACCGAGCTAGCGGGACTCGAACGTTTGCAACGCGATCATGCACAGCGTTATGAGGCGTCGGTGGTCGAGGCGAACGCGCCGGTTGCCCAACACGCCGCCCAGCTCAAACTGGTCGCGTCGCTTCGCGACCGCCATGACAATTCCGCATCCATGCTGGATTCGCTTCGAGCTCGGGTCGAGACGTCGATCCGCGACCAGCAGCAGGCCATCGAGGAGATCAACGATCTCAGACGCCAGTCTGTCGAGCTATCTGCCGAGTTCGAGACTGCCCGCCGTCATCAACTCGACACGCAGGCCGCCCTTGATAAGGCAGAACGACTCGCCCTCGAGCGCTGGAACGACCTGAAACGCACTGTCCCGAAGAAGAAGATGTAACAAAGGACTGATCAACGTACACAGCCGGCCCCTGGAGTATGGCAATATTAGGGCATGGTCCATATACAGAGACAGGGTCGCGGAGTGCGTCGCGGAGTTGCAGTGCGTGTCTTCAACAGATTCGTTCGAGGCGTGTGCGCTGGTAGGGTCGCCAGGGCACCATGTCGATGCAAATATTCGTCAAGACGCTTACCGGCAAGACGATCACACTCGATGTGGCGTCGTCGGACACGATCGAGGCCGTCAAGGCCAAGATCCAGGACAAGGAGGGCATTCCGCCGGACCAACAGCGTCTGATCTTTGCTGGTAAGCAGCTGGAGGACGGCCGCACGCTGGCCGACTACAACATCCAGAAGGAGTCGACGCTGCACCTCGTCCTTCGCCTTCGTGGTGGTGGTAAGAAGAAGAAGAAGAAGAACTTCACGAAGCCGAAGAAGGAGAAGCATAAGCACAAGAAGGTGCCGCTCGCCGTCCTGAAGTACTACCAGGTCGACGAGAGCGGCAACGTTCAGCGCCGCCGAAAGGAGTGCTCCAGCGATACGTGCGGCGCGGGCGTCTTCATGGCCGTGCACTACAACCGGTACCACTGCGGCAAATGCGGCCGTACCCTCGTCTTCGAGCAAAAGGCCCAGGAATAGATAAATACATTGTCACGCCGAACCCTTCCTTTTTCAGACATCTTCCTGCCTTTCGTCATTCGAACGTAGCACTTCCCAATTTCAGTCAGAAGAACTTGGCCAGGGGAAGTCCGGCGCGGGCAGATTGATACCTACTCGACCAACGCGGGACGCCATTGCATGCATCCGTTATACTTGGTCGCCGTGCTATCGCCGAGTCGCTGTTTAACGTCCCCCAGATCGTAGCGTGGTCAACGTGCGTAATGACGAAATCGGGGCTGCGCTTCACTGGCCAGCGGTCGCTGCCATTGGGGCATTAGTACTGTCGCCAATGGCCTTCAGAACATGGCCGAGTCGCTGGTGAGTGTTTCCACCAGTCACAGCCAATTCCGGCAATCGTATCAAGAGCGCCGTTAGACAGGGCCCTTGACTGTCATCGGGATCGACTTCAATATACCCTACTTGCGCTGCTCACTCCGAATGCGAAACCAAGATGTCGACAGCGTCACCAAGTTGAAAATCTGGACAGCGTCGTCCCTTTGACATTTCCGTGGCCTGTCATTTGACGCGGAGCTCAATGATGCAATAAGGTGCCATAACGTGCCGCTGTACCAGGTGAGGTAAAGGTCACGAGGCAGTCCCAGTAGAAGCCACGCCGGAGACATGGCAAGGCGGGCGCGCGACATCTTTGCAGGCAGCGCTTGGCGTGAAGAAGTTCCACCAATTTCCTGGCTTGCACGGGTGATAAGTCATGGCTTTCCTATCTGCCTAGACAGAGCCAGTACTCGCGCCGACTGTGCCTCCTCGGCGAGCGTAAGTCTGTGCCGGTTTGCGCGGGAGGTCCCCGTGGCGTGATGCGGATTAATCCCAGGCCTTAATTCCGTTCATGCGTGGGAGCGTTTTGCTGGTGGTTGGGCTCGACACTGCCCACAAGGGTATCCGACCGACTGGGACAGTAGGTACGTCTGATATCGACGCCGCCGCCGCCGCCGTCACTCGCCAATGTCGGGCGGGGGTCCGGACGCTGCCAAGGAGGGCAGCTCCGGCTATAACGATGGCGAGCTGATCGCCGTCTTCACCATACTGATCACGCTGCTTCTGCACTCGCTGTCTGTGAAGCTCGAGAAGGTACGTCGGAGCGGGCGTGCTGATCGATATGGAATGGTGGCCTGATACCAGCGAACCAGGTTCTTAAACGTTATAAGCATTTATCGGAAATGCTGCACCACCTCTACCGGGAGCTGATGGTCCTCGGTTTGATATCATTTGGCCTGTTCATTCTGGAGACGAGGACGTCGCATGGCGCTTCTGTTTGGTCGCAGAAATCGCAGTTTGAGCTCATGCATATCATGGTAACCTGATCGATAGCCGTTCGTTTGGGCACCATCTGAAACGGAATGCGACAGATCTTCACGATCGCGATCAGCTATACATTGATCACCGGATTGTTAATGTGGTTGTCTGTCCGCATTTCCAAGCTGTGGGATAGTTACGAGAAACAGGTATTGCTTCTCGACCTAGTTGCAGAAGTGCCCGTTGACTGCTGTGGCTCAGGATCACGCCGACTACATGGCCGTTAAGATGCAGTTTGAACAAGTTCGACAATCGTTCGAATCGTTGAACCCTGTGTTCCGCGTGTTACACATTCCTTTGCGAATGAAGTGAGTCGCTGCAGTGCGTTTGGTTCGTGGCCGCTTTGATTAACATCATCTCCAGGTACTTCAAGCTTGTCGAACAGATCTCGTTCCATGACTTAAGGTTGCATTTCCTGCATTCGAACCACCTCCAGCCATCGTTTTCGTTCGCTCGATATTTGCGAAAATGCAAGAGCCACGTCATGCTTCAGTTTGGAGACATTCATACGTCGTGCTGGATGGCCATGCTTGTCATCCTGTTGGTCGACATGATTCAGCGGAATTCCATTGTACCGCTCTTCACATGTATGGCGCACGACATCGTGGCATATGCGGGTATCAGTATTTGAGACTCGCTATTTAGACGCTCAGGGGCTCAGCAAGCCATTCTACCAAACAGCTTGCGTGGTCATCGCAGCCATATTGTGTTTGGTCCCATGGGGTGTTCTTCTCAAGGCTCGACACATTCTTGCCGAAATTCTGTGTCATTCTGAGATGATTGACTTCGACCCCATAGCTGCAAGGCACGATCGCGTTGCGCCGCATCTGTGTTCTGTGCTGATGCGGGCCCTTACAGGTATTATATTGATCATTGGAAGGAAGATGAAGAAGAAGGACCAGAGAGGTCCCTTTCGTATACGTACGAAAACAACGGCGCAGACAAGCCGGCCCGACGACCTGTTGCACATTTTACGGCAGAGTCAGCGGTTCGCCGTGTTGCTCGAACCTTCCAGGTTGACCACTGGGGACAGACTTGTAATATCCGAAGTTTACCATTTCTGTTGCACGCCTGGTGCTAACGCGTATATGTACAGCTTTACTTCCTGGGCACGACGACGTTGTACGAGAGTCCAGCGAATCCAGTGAGGCGCATCCCGCAGATGCACCGACTCGATTAGCCAGAGTTCAGTCTCTGCACAACGTTGAGTTCTCCCAGATGAACTTGTTTTGGTTCAATTCCCATGTGTTCATGCTCAGGTTTGCATGCAGACTGTGGATTCCTGTTGTACTCTTATTGAAGTTTCATAGGATGATGCAAGTGTCCCTTTTCCTGATGGTGTGCCTCATCTCTCTTGCTATATACTTCTCTGCCGATCTGCTTCCCGTCAACTGGCCCCCTCTGGCTATGCGTACGTGCATGCAGTCTTCGTTGTGCTCTGCCCCTAATGCTGACATAAATCTGGTTGTTGCGTGTGCAGTTCCCATCGTATCAACGCCCCTAACCGTACTCCTCCTGTGCTTTTCGTCAACGGTTCCTATTTACACCATCATCATTCACGTCGGACAGCTCGTGGATTTGGACATTGTCATAGAAGCCCGACGGAAGGGGATCAAGAAGGCTACTGTGTGTTCATCGTTGGGCTGTCTACGATGCCCTGTCAACTGATTCTCGTTGTTCGCTTTAGGACGATGACTTGTCATCGGTTGTCATCACGCCAACTCAGTTGCGACGTGCCTCCACACTAATGCTGATGAGCCGACGTGATCGCATTCGAATGCAACTATCCATCGTTATGTTTGGCGGCCGCATGCAGGTTGCTATCTGCTGGCTGATTTTGGTTCACGTGACCATCATGACGTTGATCTACTTCCCGGATCTGGCTCCCCAGGCGTATCTTCCGTACCTGACGCCTATCATTCCCACATTGTTTGTCATCGAGATGTACGTTTTGTAACGATCATTCGCCTCTTCAAGTGCTCACATTGGTTTCTTGGCAGAATTGTGAAATTGTACGCAGCTGGACCAAAGTTTTTCAAGCGTACCGTTATGGTAGCCTTCGACATAACCATCGTCATGAGTGCGTTCTTTCTCTCGATCCTGCAGCTGTTCGTTACCGGGATTAGTCCCATTTACACCACCATCGTCTTGCTTCGCATCTACCAGCTTGTTCGCATATCGCGAATCGGGCGAATCATGCGGCATCAACAGGAAGATGTCATCCAGGCCAGCATTGGCGAAAGCCAGATTGAAATGCAGATGCAACGCACGAAGGAGAAGATCATGGAAGCCATTGCCGCCGAACAGCGGCGCAGTCGCGTATCGGTTGTCGAGAGCGAATTCGCCCTTCGCCGCGCCCGATCGCTATCGCAACCGGTCCAGATGCGATCACTACGTCTCGACTTTGAAGGCGGAACACACATCCAGATGCCCGTTTCTGCCATATCACACTCAGACCAGTTATCACCACGGTCATAATTAATGTATTATATTCATCTCGGCTCCAGAATTCGACTGGATTATTCACCGGTTTAGGCCCAGGCCCTCCCGTAGGCTCTGGGACTGCGTTAATAGGGTCAGGTTGCCATACCTTGTTGCTGATCCGACATGGGCAGTCCGAGTCCGCCAGTGTGTTCGCGCCGGTCCCATAGGCTGTGGCAGTGCGTGAAGTGGTCGGGTATATAGGGCCAGGTGGAACATTGGTCCAATGTCGGGGTAGTAGCGATATCCTGTGACCCGTGCGGGGACAAAGACTGTGTGGATAATCCGTTGTGATGTTGGGCCTGGGAGGTCCATGTTGACGGTCGGCCCATTCCAAGCCGGCGGCCAACAATGGCGACCCGCCGGAGGGCGGGGCGTCGTGGTTGATAATGAGGGAGGTACCGCCTAAGGCCGGAAACGGAGCAGGGAAAACTTCCCACCGTCAGCAGTGGAAGGAAAACTGACTTGAATGGACGCCCAGATCACCCATATTCACATTGAGATTAGACCTCAGTTTTTGCGCCGAGTTTCACATTTTTCTGCTCTTTATACTTGTAGGTCCGGTAGGTACGTAGACGAAGAGTCAGTCTCTAACAGGTTGATGTGGTCGCCGACATTTTCTCTTGAACGAATGGAGAACAATATTGCTGAAGGCGACGAACGTTAGGGTGTTGCCAGTCGTTGGTGGTGATTCGACGTCGACAGTTCGCCGCACGGCACCGACAAACGAAGTTGTCGCTGGCATTCTGCAGCAGGCCATTGTTGACCATCCCGTAGTCGATCGTGACCTCCTCGCCCGGGGCGATGTCTCTGATGGCGACCAAGGAGACGGAATCCTTCATGCCTGCGCTCGGTGCGCACGAGTGGTTGATGTAGTCGGTCGTCTCCGGGCCGTCCTCGTTTGGGACCTGCCACAGCTCGTCCTGGATCTGCAGCGACATCTCATAGTCACGCGACGATACCGCCCCGGGCTTGAACATGTACTTCCGGTGGATCGTCTTCCCCGCGAACACGGCGATCAGTTCGCCTGCCGAGATCGTTGTACCTCGACAATGCAGGCCCAACATGCCCGATACTCTCGAGTGCCTGACCTCAATTCGCGGGTCATGCCACCCGTTCTCCTTGAACTTGGCAGCGATCAGCCGGCCAACGTGCCGTCTGGCAATCTTCATGAGCCCAACGTCCCGCCACTTGTCGAAGGCCAGAGCCGGGGCGCCGCATCCGCACATGCACGGTCGGCCATGGTACAAGGACGATTCTGTTTCGAAGAACGTGAAGTCGAGCGTAATCGCGTCGCCAGCTCTCACTGTTCGGCGTAGCTCGATGAAGTGCCCGACGACCCATGCACTGGGCGTGCACGAATGCGGGAACGGGCTGACGCCATACTGGTCATGCCCGAGCAGCCGGTAGTTTGGCATACGGGTCGGGTCTGTGGACAACGCGTCGATCTGGGAACGCGTTTTCGTGACTGTGGATGCGATCGCATCTGCTAACGGGCAGATCTGTAATCCAGCGGGAAGTTCCACAGATGAAACCGCGACCCCATCATCGATGGTAATACAGGACAGGAGAGCCGTCGGGTTTCTCGGCAGACTTGTGACTTCTATCTGATCACCGCTGCCATCACTGTCGTCGTCCTCCAACTTTGTAGGTCGATAGGCTGCGCGCCAGCTGGGGCGATACAGCCTAAACGGGTAGCATGACGTCGTGAAAGAGCTCGCCCGCGTCGCGGATGATGATGACGATGCTCCCATAACGTTCCGTGGTTCGCCACGGGTAGCACACTAGTCATAGAGCCAAACTGCTCTCGAACTATGGCCAATGCTCTCGATTATTCCAGAATTACGGCGCGTGTAGCGCGCATCCTGTTCCATTTCCATGCCAGTACTGAGCTAAGATCAATTGTTTAGTGAATACTTATGGCCGCACTTCATGCATTCGTAGAAAACAGTCTGGCCTTCATCAGCGGATCGCATCTGCATCGTGTAGAACGACAGTTCCGGGTGCCCGCACGATGGACATTCTTCCTGTACTGTGGCGCGCGTAGCAGTTGCCATAGCGTTGTTCGACACCAGCGTCGTTGCCGCATTGTTAGCCGCAGACGTCGCTGAATCAATCTGTTTGGCGACATGGAGGTCTGAACGCGAACGGTCAGATGCCAACGAACCCATGGTGGGAACGACTGCACCCACCGTCGGATTTGCAGGTCAACGGGCATTCATAGCACGATATGACGTCGTGCTCATCTGGCAACCTCATGATGGATTGGCATGACGGGCAGAACAAGGCGGTCGGCGAGGCCTGCCGGAATTCCCATTTCAACGAGGGCATCCTGTTGGACGTTACGAAGTCCGCCACGGAGTCCGCGATCACCGGTACCGCTGTTCTCTTCGACATTGGTTTTCTCGCTGATCATCTTCGGCATATCACCAGTATAGGACTGCATGGCGCTGCAAATACCGATACCTATCTACATAGCGAACCCGGGAGCGTCAGGAACCAACGTGACTGACAATACGGTTTGCATCCGAATGCCCCATGCGCATGTAGCTGAAAAAGATACGTAGGTGCGCAGGACCTTGTTCCTGTAGGATAGATGTATAACGGACGGGCGTAACAAGACGCTGTGCGTGCCGCGTTCGCTATCTACTGTCCTTCCCGGACATCACCTTCCCGGTGGCCGTATGTACGTATGTAGGTACAGGCCAACCGTGGCGGAGTCCGCGGCCGAGTCCGTGATGTCTCCAGGGTATGCCGAGGGCCCGAGGCACCCAAATATAGCAGTCGAGGCGGTCAGCCGGCCGCCCATGCCGCAAGGCGGCATGGGGGCGTGTGCTGCCAGCATTGCTACTTGGGCCCGTAAATAGCGCCCCTGAGCAAATCGCCGGGAACCGCGGTCGGCGTGTCTCGATTCACTGGGGATGAGGTCCGAACGCGTGTCCCCGGCCTCGTGCATGCTTCCGGTCGTGACCGTCGTCGTTGTCGTTGCGTCGCAGGCGCATGCGGTATCGCCGAAGGTGGCCGGGCAGTCCCCGTATCTGGTGTACGCGATCACGAAGCATACGCTGAACGCCCTGGCGTCGCACTTGCGCGAGAGGCGCCTGCTGGAACACGCCATCAGCGAAAGTGAACAAATATTTGATAAGTGCACGCTCGATCTGGACCGTCTGACCGGCGCGCACGAGCTCATCAGGAAAAGCCTGCACATCAAGCGATGCATTCTGGAGGAATTCGAGGACAAGTATAGGACCCTGTCACGTGCTCGCCTCGTTCGTCCGTACCTGGAGGAGATCCGCAAGTTCCAATCTGAATGCAGCGATTTCTGTATGGGACGACATTTGATGGAGATCGCTCACGTGGACAACAATTTCTGGCGACGCCTCGAGGAAGGTCGCCTTGGCAGGCGGGCCTTAAGGACGGCCATGCAACAGGACTTGGTCATCGTTGACGGCATCTTTAACGCCACCCGCCGCTGTCAGGTCGAGGACACGAAGGCGTTCCTGCATCTAAGCCAGCTCTACAATACGGAGGACATGCTGAATGCACTCGAGCCTGATTTCGATACGTTCCACACCCTTGTCGATCAGCGAGCTGCCGCGTTGCTCCCTCCCTGGATCGTGGCTCACATTCTCGACGTCAACTAGCCCCTCCCCCACGATCTCTGACGTACGAAATACAAACCGTTGAGATGGCGCGATGGCGCGCGCCAATGACCCGAGACTGAACAGGGACGCCGTTGCACGTGTCGTCTCTCGAGGTCGACAGCACCCATGCCCATCGGGTCCCCTGCCAATACTAACCGATTACCGTCGTGAAGCGACGGGTCGAGTGTCGCGGGTATCTGACCCTGCAACGTCTTTTAAAACGCGCCCCTGGACAGACCCTGGCCCGTCTGTGCGACTGTACAACTTCAGGGCGGGTGCCCGAAATATCACCGGCCTGTACTTGTAGCTGGCGGCGAAGAAGCCCGAAGCCCCTGCCGCGGCGTGTACGACGTCGTCCCGACCTGCCGTCGATCCGGAATGACGATGATAGTCGCCGTGTGCGTCATGGGCGCTATCGTATGGCAGGCGGGCGCGGCACCCAACGACGCCGGCCAGTCGCCGAAGCCGGACCCCGCTCAGTGCGACTCCATGCGACACGAGGCGGGCGCGTGTACCGCCAAATCGGAGGACCTCGACCGCCTGATCCGAGAGGGTCGGCGGCGGGCGAAGAGGGCCCGATACGACCTGAAGTGCATGCGCGAAACTGCCCGGATCGTCAAGGAGAGCATCCTGATCAAGCGGTCGATCCTGGACGAGTTCCTCGACCCGCGTACGACCGTGCCGCGCCCGAAGATCGTCCGGCGATACCAGCACATGATCCGCGGCCTGACGAGTCGCTGCGACGCGGCCAACGTGTCGGCGTCCCTGAGGAAGAACGCGCACGTCGACGCCGACTTCTGGGAGCGCCTGGCGCAAGGGAGCGTGGAGCCGCACGCCTTGCAGGACGCCCTGGATCAGGACACATGGGTCCTGAACAACATCATCAGCACCACCGACCAGTGCGAGGTCGTGTTCCGCGGCATGCTCGCAGACGCGAAGCGACGGCGCGACAGCAAGACAGCAATCGAGCAGAGCAGGCCCAAGCCGGCGGCCAGTCACCGTCGGCGACGTCTCTAATGGAAAACGTGTCCCTGATCGCGCCGGGTCTCCTCTCGATGACCTGGTCCTGCAGAATATGCGATAGGCCCAATCTGCAGACGTTGGTCGCCAAATCGAACACGTATATATAAAAGAATATGCAGTAGATACAGGGCGCGGCAGGCCATGCTAGGACAGGAACGCTAGCGAGTAGGACTGGTCACGACGCTGACAGAGCACCTTCCATCCGCCCGTGTCAACAAGGAACGCATCTGCGGATCCCATGACAGAAACGGGGCCGGACTGGACCTTGCTGTTGCCGTCCTGGGAGACCGAATACTGAACGTTCAGCCTGACCGTCACCTGTCCATGCAGATCGAGGCAGTTCGACAGGCGCTTGCCGTCGAGGCCAGTCGTCATCACTGTCGGCAGCGGCAGGGATTTGATGGATCCGTCGCCACCCATGAAGAACACGTCGTTCTCAACGAGCGTGTTGGAGATGATCAGTGCCCGGGCACCCGCCCTCATGGCAACTTGCGCCTTCTGCATGAACGTACAGCCGCCGCGATCAACAACGACGATCTTGCCCTGGACGTCGGTGTCGGACTGATAGTCGTCGCAACCATCAGTCGGGGAGAGAATGACGACAGGACCTTGAACATCATTGATCGCGTCGGGAGATGGCCCGAAATCGGAACCAGCAGACGCGAACGAGGCGTTGCACTTGCCTAGCGCCTCGACCGTATACAACACGACTGCACGACGCGAAAGGATCAGATGATAACCAATGTGGGCATTGATGCGGGCGGGGGAGGGCGTACCACCCATGTCAGATGATATGAGGAAGAGTCGAGTAAAGTCGTCGTCCTCGTAGAGAAACTCGATAACTGGTGTGCCCAGGTGACGGATGACGGCGTGGCTGCCGTCATTGCCTTCCAGGTAGAATGCGTTGTCTTGGACGTACGCCCGCACACGAGTTGCCTGCACGGTCCGAGGCACATCAGAACGGTACAGCATGCCAACCCATGCCCGGTTACAGGTCGATCAGGTTCGTCGCTAATCGGACAGATGGGCAGAGAAGCATGTTCTCGTACCCTCGGGAAAGGCAACCATCGGAAATCTGCCGAGCATGTGGACAGCGAGGGCTGCCTGTCCATTTCGGCAGCAGCCGGCGTCCGTATGCGCGGCTTCCGATTGGCGAACTGGCGGTGCAGGCCAATATCAATAGGGAACCTACCACGAATGAGTCGGCATGTCGGCAGGGTACACTCGGGCGCGTACAGGTGCCCCTCCGTTGTGAACACGTAATTGCCACGGCGATGAACGAACGAGTCCGGGTCGAACAGCAGGTACAGGTACCTGGATGACAGACGAAATGTTAGCAGCGCCCAGAAGCATGAGATGAAATCTACTATCGCACTTGCACGTCTCTGCAAGAAAGAAGCTCGGCATTCGATCCTCGAGAACCCGGTGCTCAACGTCGCGAATGGATGCAAACCCGTTCCTAACGTAGGACGTGTTGAAGAGAGACTCGGCCATGTGTTCTCCCATCTGGAACATTAAACGGTGACCAATTGGAGCTTACAACGAGGACCGGTACTCCACCCACGTGGCGATACACTGAATCTCCCGTCGCGAGGAACAGCATGTACGTCGACTCCATCAGTTCCGGGCGCAATGGATAGTACCGTTCCGTCGAGTGCAGAGACATGGTGCCAAGCAGAAACCTATCAACATTAACAACTGACGCAGCACAGCTAGGTGCACCGATCACCTTTCAGGAAGCGCCCCATACTTTGCCCATATCGAAAAGAAAGCACGCTGTGAAAGATCCGCTTCCTGCAGATGCGACCCCGACAAGACTTGAAGGCCCTGCAGGCAAGCGCATTGAACAACCTGTTTACTGCCGCGCCCAATGCCGCCGGCACCTACCGGCCAGAATGCCTGGAGACTGTTGAACTGCATGTACGTCGGCAAGCCGCTCGACATGGACGCCTCATGATACCAAGGGCCAACTCGAAGATGCTTCATAACGGACTCGTACGACTAACAGCGCGTGAGGTTAGTTCAGGGCGACCCCGATTATTTGTAACGTACCTGTTCGAACATTCTCAGGAACTCAGCGTTGCCGAAAAGGACAAATGCCTTGAAAAGGTACTCGTAGAACGAATCGATGCCGGCGCCGATGCCAGCAGAATCGTCTATCCACCTTCCCGTAATGACATCGAGGTTATTTCCCTGTAGCAGCATATACGTCGTCAATACGCCACAAAGAGCGACTCCAGAGGAGGCGTACGACAAGGCCGGTCCTGCTATCCCGCATTTCCCACAGCGTAATCAGAGCGGAATACGCTGAATCATAGAATTCCATGTTTCCAGTCAGGTTCGACAGCATGCCGAACTCCAGAATCAGCGTGCCCTGGGACGTCACGTGTTACAAACGATCAAACCGCTCCCACAGAGGACATGCGCCACTGACAACACCCGCTGTGCACGTGTTTGATGTCTCTCCGTTCATCACACCATGCCGCAAGTTCACCCACGCGTACGGGATCCCAGACGGGCTCTTGAAGGCGGCCAGTAACCGTCGCCCTAGGTCCTCTGCTAGTCTGAGCAGACCTCCATCGTAGTCGGTCATCTTGCTCAGCGCCGGGTCGCCCGCCAGCAAATGCGCAGATAGCAGGCCGCCTAGGTTCAAGCCTAAGATCGCATCGACGTCGAACCGTCCACCAGACGCTCACCCTACCAAGAATGCGAATATTGACTTCGAACACATTGACACGAATGTCATGGTCGAAGGTGACATGATTCGACACGTATCGGACAGCATCACGGAAAGCCGTGTAATTGCCCACGACAGCGAGCGTGTCCAAGGCATCGATAAGCGTCATAGCGACGCCCTGGTATTCGTTGCCGGCGGGCGCCGACCCGCCCAGCTCACACAGCGAATCCGTGTATGTTGCGCTGATCGGTTTCAACTCATCATCTATTTGCGTCAGACATGAACGTCAAGGCCCTAGCACATGGCGAACGTATATACGGACGAGGGAACGCATGGCGCATGTAGTTCTCGAATCCATGGTCGAACATGTGCTTGATGCGTTCAAGGGCACTTCGAGCGTGCTGGGTCGAGTAGCGATGCGTAGGCAGGATCGACGATATAGACTTGGTCTGCACAGCGTACCTGCACACACCGGCATCAGTCGAAGGACGAAACCAAGATTGGTGAAAAGGAAAGCCAGCAATGGGAAACTGTTGGCGGAAACCGCAATCGAGGAAACGGACTCGGTCATCGACGGTGCATAGTGGACAGCGGACGAGTCGAGGACATGCACGCGGGCCCCATTGCGACAGCTGTCGTAGAACCGTGTATATGTAATCGATGGGTATCGCGGCGTCAACGAAAAAGACCCGCTTACGCGACATGGCAGATGGCGGCGGCGACGACGGCGAGTAGCAGGAACCGGTGCGCCGCGAAGGCAGCCGGTCGAACCGGCGTCATTGGCGTCGGTCCGACGGCGCCATGGGTCATGCGCGGTCAGGAGGCCCGACGCCACCCCGATCGTCCAGCTACGTGAACGGTCGACGTCCCCGCCCTGCGGCTGCGTCGGTGTCCCTGTGCTGAACCAGTTCCCGTTCTGGCTGACGAAGCGCAGAGCTGGATACTGTGACGGTGCAAAATGGACGGTGCCTTCGTTGCTGCAAGAAACGGAAACCCCGCTGCCCGAAAACATAGGTTCGGCGTCACGGGCGGCCAGCATCATGTCAATGGTGCCGGTCTGACGATACGGGACAGGAGTGGCAGGCTCCCCCATAGGTAGACGTTGTCCAAGAGGAACACGAGATCCATACTTGTCCCGTCGCGCACGTTCGCACCTGACACAGGAGGCCAGACGAGAAGGATAACTGGGCCCAGATGAACGGCGGCATTCGGATCGACCAAGACAGGCAGCTAACGAACGACAGCGACGACGGCGAATACACCGACCGGGGTCGTCAATGCATGACCACCGGCGTTGGCGTCGTGTACGTGCGGAAGCGCACCGGACAAAATACCCCACGCATCGGGGGTACAACAACGCACTCACGACGGAGGCGTCGGCGGGCCGCCCAGCGGCAATCGCAGAGGCGCGCCCACCGCCCGGGACGTGGGCGCGCGCGACGCTCGACGCTGCCCCAAAATGGACCACGCAGCGCTACCTGCACAGCGGTTGTCGTCACGCGGACGAATCGAAACTCGAAATTGCGAGGTCAGCGGTAGTCGCCCAGTCCACGACTCGACTCTCTCGGCCGGTTTTGGCGCGCGCGCGCGCGCATGTTTATTTTTGTCGGGCGGCGCCAATCCTGTAACGTAGGCGCCAGCGGCGAAGCGCGCCCGCCGCGGTCGTCGCGCGCATGTCGACCCTCGATGCGCTGCGCCGGAACACGCTGCTCAGGCAGTACCTGCACCGTTTCGACGAGCGCGACTGGCCCGAAGTCGTCAAACTCACCATGATCATTGGTCGGCGGGGGCGTTGCGCGCCGCCCCGTGTCGCCCGCCATCGCTGAACGCGTCCCCGTGCAGGCGTGCACAGCATGAAGCTGAACGAGTACGAAAAGCAGACGCTCACCATCGATAAGCTTAGGGAATATTGCTGTACGCCGTCGTGGACGCCCCCGTGCGTATCGTTCGCTTACTCTTGTATCGTGGTGTCTTCGTAGCCCAGGGGTCCGTTGCTACCGCGGTTCGAGAGGCCTTGCCCGGATTAGCACAATCCCTGGACGACGTGCGGAGCCAGATCTCGGCACTGAAAGGGGAAGTTGACCCGAACCCGCAAGCGGCACCGCCCGCCGCCGCTGTTACCGGGCCCAACCCGCCTGCGCCCGCAACACAGGTGATGCGGCCGGCAACGACGAGGTCGAGGGTCGCGCCCGGCTGGCGGAACAATACGTCCCGGCTTCAGCACCGGGAGGCGCGGTCGCAGTACTCGAGGCAGACCGTGCACGGGCTGTACGACGACAGTGGCACCGTTGCCCAGGTGCTGGCCCCGCCGGCAACGAAACCGAAGGCCAAGGCGCCAGCGAAACCGAAACCTCGCGAGCCGCCTCGTCTGGCGTACAGCGTGCCGAAGGATGCCAAACCTGCCGACGATACGCTCGTCACGTCGCGCTTCGTCGACGTGCCGCCCTCGAGCCGGTCACTGCATGCGATGGCGGACGAGATGATCCCAGTGAAGCAGAGCGCCAGGGCGAAGCTGAAGAAGAACGCGACGACGTCGTCGTCCAAGTCCAGGGCGAAGCACGCTGTGCCACGACACTTGCGACACGTCGAGTCGAAGATCAAGGAGCGCGTCCGGCAGGATCGCGCCGTTGCCGCCGAGCACAAGACCGCCCTACACAAGGCCATGAGCGATGTCATGATGTTCGGCCTGGACGCGAACGCGGCGAAATCGCAGGCGGGGCGACCGAAGCCGACCGCCGACCCCGGTGCGGTCCTGGGCATTGCCGACTCGTTCCTCAAGAACCCGCTCATGACGCCGTTCGTCGGCCGCACTCCCGATCACGACGAGCTCGACCTGGAGCGCGACACGCCGGCGAAAGGTGCTGATCGCCCGGTGCCGCCAGGCCCCCCTCGTCCTGAAGGCGCCGCTCCCGAGTCCACCGACGAACTGGCGGCTCGCCTGCGCATGTGGATCTGCCCGTCGGGCGACGTCGACGACAGCACCGACGCGGGGCGGGTACCGCGCGAACCACCCGCCGAGGTCCTGGACTCGTTGAGAAGGTCGCAAGCGCAGGCGACGTCAGGCGCGACGGTGGCCGGCACCGCCGAGTTCACGTCGGTTCGCCAGTGGACGATCCTGCCGAACGACGGCCCCGAAGAGGAAGCACGGTCGGTGTCGTCCGCCCGGCACCACTGGATGACGCCCGCCGAATCCGACCTGTTCGAGGGCGCCGCCGATGGCATCGGGCAGTCGCCGTTCAGGTCCAGCGACAGCGTCGAATGGAGGTTCGCCAAGGACGTATTCGATTAGGCCCTTATTATAAACTATGCCGACCTCGTAGCAGAGAAGCCCTGGGCAACGAACGCATGGACCACAGGGCTCGCGTCAGTTGTATAATAACGGGCATTCACTCAGGGCGTCCACTTCATGCTGGCGATGGCCCGCTTCGCGTACCGATCCAGGCAGGGATCGTCGGCAGCGGCCTTCTCGATCAGGTCCACCGCGTCGCGATTGTCGTTCAAGAGGAACCGGCCGCGCGGGTTCTCGGCCACCGCCGCCAGGCACTGCAGGGCGAACATGGCCAGGAACCTCTGCCTGGCGCCCTGGTGCCCCAGGCACGCCAGCAACGTCGGGATCACGCCCAGCTCGACGATCTCGGCCTTGCCTCTGGGCGGGCGATCAGAACGCGTATCAGGCGTTGCGGGCGCGCGCCTGGCACGTTTACCGAAGGTCGACGGCGAGGAGCGCGAGCGCCCGTGCCGCATTGACGCGCGCCTCTTCAACGTCGTCGGACAGCAGCTTGTTGAGTTTGAAGATGGCGTTCGACTGCAGGATGACTTTGCGTCCTTCCGGGTCCCGGCTGATCTGCGCCATGCAGAGCGCACTGACGGCGCGCGTCGCACCGTCCTCCGAGCGCGTGTGCGACACCACGCACCTCAGCGACGCGTCCACTGCAACGCACCTCCCGTTATACGACCGGCGGCGCAGACAGGCGGCACGCGCGCCTCCCACGTTCGATCAGGGTGGCAATGCCCATCTTGTCGCTGACGACGTGGGACAGGGCGGTCAGGGCCTTGACGAGCAGCGCCGGATTCTCCTCGTTCTGCCCGCGCAGCATCAGCCGCGAGATGAGGCGCTCCTCGAGAGCGGCCGCTACGCCGGCGGCGTCCAGGAACACGTTCTCCAGGATCGTGTAGCTGTTTGCTTTGACCTCATCATCGGGGTCGGCCATCTGTGTACCCAGGGCAAGCGTCAGCGGTTCCACGACAGCTGACCGACGACACACAATGCGCCTGACCAGGTCCAGCACCAGGTTCATCGTCAGCTTACTCGTGTAAATTATCTGCCGTCCAGAGCGAACCCCTTCGGGGACCTTAGACGGCGATACAGACCCAGGCGACGACGACGTCGTACCCGAGAACAGGACGAGCGCCTGGCTGGCAAGGACGCGGCCGGCCGGGTCGGCGCTCCCTTCCAGGATCATGCTCAGCGAGTCGAGCAGTGCTGGCAGGGGAAGGCCAGTCAGACGATGACGTGGCGAGAGCTCACATACGTCTACCCTGCACACTAACCATAGGGGATCGATTCGACAATGTTGATCGGGTTGTGCCATAGGTCGACCAGCTGCCGCAGCGCCTTCACGCGCACCGCGACATTCGCGCGATCCTTCAGGCACCCGCTCTGTTTGGAACGGTCAGGCCAGCGGGCGTATTCGATCGACGACCCACCCACGATCTTGGCGAAGATGCCGCGCCCGTACGCGGTCGTGAACGAGTTCGGCGCGTCGTCGGGCACGTTGTCATGGGCGGCGTGCGTATACAGCAACGATAACGTCTGATCCAGCTTCGAACACATTCCGCGACGGGCACCCACCCAACACGACGACGCGCAACACGCTCGCGACAACGTACTCCCCAAACGATCAAGACAGCGTATCTTAACCGTTAATGTCCGATTTAGGATTGGGTGCCCGTCGACTGCTACACTGGCCGTGGCGGATCTCAGCGGCGCAGGACACGACAATGTCGCTGGCGCGGTAGCCAATCGCACAGGAGCACTCGGCGCATCGGGCCGGTGCGCTCGGGTCGACAACGATCGCCGTCGATTGCAGGCGGCGAACGTCGCGAAGCAATGCCACGCAGTCCTCCTTGATGGCCTGATTGGCCACCTCGCCGATCGACACCTCCACCTTGTACTCGGCGACCAATGCCATGAACTTCCGCTTGATGTCGTCGACCTGCATGTCCCCGGGTATCGCCCTGATGAATTTGACCGGGTCGATGAAGCCCGGGCGCAGCGCGATCAGCGCCCTGCCGACCCAGGTGCTGTTCTGCAGGAGGTGCTGCAGGAGCTGATCCCGCAGGCGACGCGACCGCATCTCCTCGACGAACGCCACGGCGCCCTCGACGTCATCCAGCGCATCCAGCAGGAGCATCAGCGCCGCCGCGTTGTTCCCCATGCGCTTCAGCAGGTACAATTGCGCGCGGTGCAGGCCCCGCACCTGGCAGACTGCGAGCGCATCCTCCAGCTTGTAGTGGCTGCTCTGCGCCAGGAACGTCAGCAGCGCATCCGGCTGGAACTCGGCGTACAGCGACAGCTGCCGTTCGTGGTACCGGGCGCCGGCGTCCCGGTCGAACTCGAACAGGGCGTGCAGGTACCGGTGCAGGGCCAGACGATCCTGTTCCAGTTGTGCGACGACGACATCCGGCGGCACGTGCGATGCGATCAGTCGCGAGACCGCTTTCGACAGGTCCAGCCTGGTCAGCGCGTGGAGGTCGAGGTCGGCGACCTCGTCCGGATGCGCGCCGATCAGGTCAAAGACGGACGGGTCGCCCAGGTCGAGGCGCAGTCGGATCGCGTCGCCGTGCCGGCCGACCCGTTCGAGCAGGATCGCCCGGCACTGCTTCAGCGATGCCGGGCAGGCGTCCAGGACGACGGACGCGTTGTACCTGTCGGCCGGCCACGTCTGCAACAGGTGCAGGAGCTTGTCGTGGTCGGTGCTGCACAACTGCACCAGGACGAGGTCGTAGACGTCCCTGTCCAGCCCGACGGGGATGCCGTCCACGATGACGCGGACGAGGTTGACGCTCGCAACGAACCGGATCCAGCGCTCCCAGACCGGGATCGATCCACCCAGCAAACGTGCCGACTGCTGCAGAACGTCGTCGTACGCGCCGGCGTTCAGCAACGTGGTCAGGTACAGGACAGCGAGCTCTTCCACGTCATGCCGACGCAGAGCGGCCTGGCCCAGGGAGACGGCCAGGTAGACGGCATCGCCCAGACGGCCCTGATCCAGCAGGTACGTCACGTGGTCGTCCTCGTCGCATCGCCTGCCAACGATGACGTCGCTCGCATCGAGAACGTACAATTGTCCAGCGGATGCTGCCAGCGCTCGCGCCGACGGCAACGACAACGCGTCCGCCGATCGCACCTGGTTGCCAGTGTCCACGATCCGAATCTCGCATCGTCCGTCGCCGAACACGGCAAGCAACGCCAACAGGTCCCGGCCCTCGTCATTGTCGATCGTGAACGGGACGCATCCAGCCACGGCGAAGTCGACGACGAACCGGCCGAGAAGGGCGCCGACGCCCTCGCGAACCTAACCCGAACGTCAGGCGTCGTAAGGAGCTGCGATTCTGGCGCGATACGAACCTGCAGGATGTGGATGACGTTGTGCCAGGCGGTAACGAGCGTATCCGGTGCGTGCCAGGCTAGACTAGGCTGGCACGCAACGTCGGCGGGTGCGTTCTGCTGGATGAACGCCAGCCGCGTATTATCGCATAGGTCGAACACCTGGTGGCGTTGGCTCCTGGTTACGTTCCTACAGGAAACGGGATTCGGTGGCGCTGCGTACCTTGAAACCGCATTGGTTGCCCCAAGCCAGGAACGACCCGCTCCAGGCGATAGCCGTGATCGCGCCCTCGCCCTTGTGCAGGGTGACATCCTTATTGGCGAACATGCTCGCACTGTGCAGGACGAGGTTGCCAGCGGCATCGCCGATCGTCAGTGATCGCACCAGGGACGTATGCGACGGCCGGTACGCCAGGGCGGTGACCCGTGTCGAATAGCGCAATCGCGACGCAGGACGATCTGGATGCGTCGTGTCGAGGATGGCGATCGTACCGTTCGAGGACGCCACTGCGATCTCCTGGTAAGGGCCTCAGGCGGGAGCGTTGTCTACTTAATTACAGAAATCGACGACACCTGCATGGCGTCGTCGATGGCGATCGAGGTGACTGGAGCGCTGTGCAACTGGGAGGTGGATCGGATCAGGGCGCCCGCAGGACTGACGATATGGGCGGCGCCAGACTGCGTTCCAACAACCAGGAAATGGTCGCAGGCGGAGATAGCGACGGCGATGTCATTGGACAGGAGGCCATGGACGATGTCGCCTGCGCCTGTGGACAAGCGCCCCCTGGTCACAAGACCATTCCGTAGCACCCTTTTCCAGCGGGTCCCTACGCTGATAGCACAGCAGTGGATGATCGATTACACCCGACACCGGATCCGTCGTCGTGGCCATCAGCGCTCACCGCGGGGCGACCCGGGTGCAACCATCTCCTCCTGGCTGCCCGTGCAACGTTAACATCGACGACTGGACGGGACGCAACGTCCGCGCTGATGCTATTCTCGCACCAGACCCGGCGACGAATTATAGCCGCCCACGTCGTTTACTGGTCGCCATACACTGCGAAGGAAGCCGCCACCCGGTCTGGAGGACTTGACGTCCAGGTTCCCATCCCGGGCAGCCTTGCACCGGGTCGCTCCTCGGCGCCAGGGCCTGCACGGCGGAACGGCGCTGCTGTGGGCGCGTGTCGTGATCGTGTCCCGCGTACGTCGGCGTATGCTGATCGCGAGCGGCGACCCCGGGCAGGACGTGACGCGAACGGCGAACACGCACCAGGAACCGTTGGGGTTTCAAATGCGAACTCGCGGCAGAAGACCTCGGAGACCAATGACGACGGGATCATAGCGAGCCGTCGGCGGTGCGCGAAAACGTGAACCTGGGCGCGCATGACGTTCACTGTGCGCGCAAACAGGACGTATCGGCAAAGGTCGCCCCGTCGAGGCGAATCGTACGGTTGCGGGCCCCGATCCAGACGGGGTCGCGTGCTGGCTGCATGGCCCGGGCCGAGGTGCGCGGCTCGTGCGCGCCAGTCGTCTTTCCCGCCACGGGGTGGTGCCGGTGCGGGAGGGGGCAGACGGACCGGGGCCCACCCGCCATTTCGCCGCAGTTGCCCGCCCACTGGGCAGAGAGGTGCCTGCCTGCCCCGCCTGGCTGCTCTGTGACGAACACGATCTGGCCCGCGGGTGGTGGCGGCGAGCTGCCGGGTCCGCTCGGGGTCACGTCAGCGCTCCACGACCAAGGGCTACCGTTTGGGGTGCCGAGCCCCCCAGCACCGCCCCCGACAATGGGTCTCGTGGCCATGATGGAGCACTTGCCGGCGCAAGTCGTGCACCGATCGCTGATGCCCGTTCTCGACCTATGCACGGTCAACGCGTTGCTACGCGTCTCGCGCCATATGAACCAGTTGCTGGCGCCCGTATCCCATGGCGGCGTGGTGCGTTATGCGCGCGAGGTGCTGGCCGCCGCGGATGTCGCCGGGGATCCGACGGCGCGTGCCAACCTGCAATGCCTGCACGCGAAGCTGGCCGGGGTCCTGGCCGACCTGTACGCCCGGTCCCTGCGAAACCAGGCGTGCCCGGCGGCCTTCCAGGAACGGCACCGTATCGTGGCGGCCATGGAGACTGGGCTGCCGCACCTGCCCGTGCCATGGATCGACGTCGAGGGCTGGCAGTCGTCCACTGCCTTCCTGGTCGCGATGCAATCGGGGAACTACCTCCTCATCAAACGCCATCTGAGGCGCATTCCGCCGACGCGCGACAACCGACGCGACGACGACGAGGACGCCATCGTATTTTATCTTCGGCGGCCGCAGGGCCCGGATGCGGTCGGCTATACGGTCCAGATCGCGTTCCAGCTGATGCACACTGGATCAGCGGAGCCCGACTCGCGGCGCGAAGCGTGGTACAGCGGGCTCGTCAACCCTGCCGTTCTGGAGGACGTCCTGAAGGAGCTGCTGGGGGCGCGCGGCGATCGCCCGGACCCGGTCGCCGCACAGGCGATCCTGGAGTCGTGCCCGCGCTCGAAGCAGGTCGTGTTCAGGCCCAGCGACCATGCCGTGCCGTCCGATGGGAACCTTCGCGACCTGTCCGTCTTCCTGGCCTGCCTGCGCGCCATGCTGCCGTTCTGGCCGCCGGCCCTGCACCTCGACATGTACGTCATCGTCGTCGAGTACCAGCCGGAACCGACCGGCATGGACCTGTCGCCGTTCGAGTTCACGCAGGAACCGGTACGGCGAGGCGCGTACACCGAATCTGGCCATGTCGTAACGAGGTGTGATCCGCCCACACAGGGACCCGTCCGGCGTGCCTGCGAATCCATCCTGCACCGCGTCGTCGACGTCGTCCGTCCGGCGCCGAGGTTCTTCAGCTGTCGTCGCCCGGACGTGGCTGTCCAGCCGTTCGAGCGCAACGCGCGATCGCGTCCATGCCGGGCGTCGCTGACGTACCTTCTGCACCGGGTCTTCTGCGAGCCGCTTCTCGGCTGGTCCATGGCTTCCACCGTCCTGGGCACCATGCGCCTGGTCCGGTCGGCGTTCGCGCTCTTCAACAACGTCGACCCCGGCAACGTCGGCCGGGCGCACCGCGAAACAGCCGCGACGCTCGTTCGCGACGGCCTCGTCACGTACGTCGATGCGGTCGGCGCGGTGATCAACCCGTTTATCGTCATGCAGGTGTCGTTCACGTTTGCGGTCAGGACCTGTCGTCCGCGCGCTCGGGTCCGATGCCATCCCGGCTAACCGTGTCGTAGGGGCAAACGATCGTTGGCCGGCAGTGGCTCTCGCATGTCGACGCTCGAGAGCGCTGCGGGATCGCCTTGTACAGCGTGCCCGGCGTGCATCGCGTGGCGCCGCCGAGCAAGCGGGCCAGGGGGCACGTGGCCCTGTGCGACGACGCGCTGCTGTTCTTCGACACCAGCGGCCCGCAGGCCACCGTTAGCAAGGACAAGCTGGCGGAACTGGCCGCCGATGTCAACCGGTGCTGCGAGGCGGCCCAGTCCGACCTGCACCTGACCGACACGGGCACGCTGCTCGACCTGCTCCTGTTCGTCGCCTTTGGCTTCTTCGTCGACCACTACCTGATCATGGACAGCAACGACGGGCCGTCCGTCCACGAATGCATCAGCACGACCGGGTACGCCGAGCGCGCCCTGCTGGCCAGCCGAGAGTTTCAGCGCGCGCGCGCCATCCTGTTCGACGGCACCGCCTGCGCCGCCCAGAAACGTCGTCGCAGGCCGCCCAGGAACGCGACCAACATATGTATATAGCACGATTGATTGTAGGTAAGGGCTGTTCGGGCCCGTTGCCTTCGGGGTCCGCCCGCGTTCCCGCACGACCGTCCGTAGGCGTCGATCGTTCCGCGCGTGATGTTCGACGGTGCCGGCAGCGACCTGCCGTCCGCCGCCAGCCAGCTGTCCGATGCCGACCTGTCCGCCATGTTCGCACTCGCCGACCAGGTGGCAGCGTCGTCGCCCGCGCTTAGCGGTGCTGCTCCGGGTCCGGCGGCGGGCGACGGTGACGGTCAGCCGCCGTCGTATATCGGCGACGATTTCCTCGCCGCGGTCCACGCGTTGTCGAACGACCAGGTCGACCGAGCATGTGACGAGGCGTTGCGGGGGGCGCCGTCCCGCGCGCGCCTGACGTCGCTCCCCGAGGACCTGCTCGCTGCGATATTCGCCCGGGTCCAATGCGACGCCCTGCTGTTCCAGTGCCTCGCGCCGACCTGTACAACGTTCAGCCGTATCGTCCGCGGCTTTCGGTTTCGACGAATGATGTACCTCGGCGAACCGCGCCCGGCCATCGGGCCCGCGCTGGACGACGTCCTGGCCTGGCTGGAGTGCCAATCGCGGTACCTGCCGTCGAACCCGTCCCTGTCCAGGCAAGCGGTCGACCGCCTCCTCGGGAAGCATGGCGACGTCAGGAAGGTGCTGCGGGTGAATTCCATGGCCCAGGCGCTCTACGTTGCGTTCCTCTGCGGCGAACCGCTCGACGGCATCGTTGCGTCGCTCGTGGGCGTCCTGCGCCTGCCGAACGCACAGCTCCCGATTGTCGCTGAACTCCTGCATGTCGTGGAGCTGGCGGCGCGGGACACGCCCAGCTCGTGCTCCCGGCGGCGGCGTCTCCTCCAAGACGGTAACGCGTGTCGTTCTGGGCGCCCGCCTCATTACCGATGCGTCGCATAGTCCAGGCTGTGAAAGCGGCGCTCTTCGATCGGGTCTGCGCCGTCGGATCAGACCGCGCGTTGACGCACGAGCAGCGGCGCGTGGTCGGCATCGACCCGCGTTGCAACCAGCTGTTCCGCGTGATCGCCTTTGCCGGATCCGGTATCGTGCGCGCGCGCGTTGCTCGCGATGGCATCCGTGCTCACTAGAGTGGACCCCGGCAGGGAAGACGACGACCGTTCACAGCGCGGCGCGTCGATGGCTTCGCGATGCCCCGTCGCTCCGCATCCTGTACCTTGCGTTCAACAAGGAGGCCGTCAGCGACGCTAGACGGCGATTCGCGTCAACGACGGTCGACTGTCGCACCATACACAGTCTTGCTCTACGCGGCGTTGGTCTCGGGTCGGCATCGTCGTCGCGTTATGGGGCCAGCGACCACTGACCCAGCGTGTGTGTGTGTCCGTCTCAGGCCCTCAGGAAGGCAGGCTCTGGAGCAATGCCAGCGACTGGGCATCAAGGGGTACCTGCAACCCCCTCGAAGCTGGAAGGTCGACTTCCGGACGGGGAAGGCCGCCAACAGGATCGTCGCACGGTTTCTAACGTCGGACGCGCGAGACTTCCCTGCCCGTGACGACGACGATGACGGCGCCGCGTACGACCTGGCGGTTCGACTGTGGCGGGCGGCGCAGGCCGGCAGGATCGCCATCACCCACGATGTGTACCTGAAAGTATACCAGCTCGGCCGGCCGGACCTGAAGACGACGTTCGACGTCGTCATTGTCGACGAGAGCCAGGATTGCAATGCGGTGACGACGGATCCGTCCGTTCCGCGGCGCGTTCGCTGACTTCGGTTCAGGCCATGAAGGGCATCATCCTCGAACAGGACGTCACCCGGTTGCTGATCGGCGACGTCTACCAGCACAGTACGTGGTCGCACCCTGGCTCCGATCTGCACTGCCGGTTGATTGTGTGTCCCCCTGCCAGTTTATGGGTTCCGGGGATGCTATAACCTGCTGCGGGAGGCGCCGGCCGATTCAACGCTGACGCTCTCCAGGAGCTTTCGTTTCGGGTAGGTACCTGCTTCCCGTCCTGGCTCATGGTTCAGGCCAATGACGTCGTGTTTGCTCGCCGTCGTATAGGTCCGCGATTGCAGAGGTCTGCAACATCATACTGGGCGTTCTTCGGGCGCACGAGGCGGACGCGTCCCAGGCGACCATTACCGGGTCGACCTGTGCCGACCAGGTACAGTCTGAGGCGTTCCGCGGTCGTCACGCGGTCATCGCGCGTTCCAACGCAAACGTATGCTCAGTGCAACGTTTGCATACTGCCCACGTGGGGACCGGTGCGCTAACCGCCCCGTTTCAGGTCTGGCTCACCGCGTTAAGAGCGCACTTTGTCGAGAGGAAGAAGGTGCACATCGTCGGCGGCATCAACAACGACGTATGTGTGGATCGTGCTCGCCCTCGGTCTAAAACGGGGGCATTGAGCGACGATCGTGTGGGACTGCATAGGCTGGCAGCCTGTTTACGCTGTACTATGAGGTGGCGATGATGATGTCCGGCCGGGCGTTTAAGCCGACGCACCAGTCGCTCAAGAACCTGACCAGGAAGACGCTGATCCGGACGACCGACAAGGGCGATGACGAGGACCTGTCTCGCGCGAGATGGTTCCACGATGACGCCTGCCACGAATTCCCGGACCTGCCCCAACGCATGGCCGACCTACGCGCGGCCGTCGTCCCGGACGGCGAGCAGGCCGACGTCATCGTGTCCAACGTCCACCAGGCCAAGGGGATGGAGTTCGACGATGTCGACCTGGTCGACGATTTCATCGATATTGCGGCGCTCGAGCAGGGCAGGAAACGCGATTGCCCTAAAGAGGTCGTTCGCGAAGAACTGTGCCTGCTGTACGTCGCTGTGAGTCGGTGCCGGCGGCGCCTGCGCCTGCGTCCTGGTCACGACCTCCGCCAGTACCTGTGGTCGTCGTCCGGCAACGTCGGCCGCCAACGACTCACCGTCGTTCGCATGTCGGAACGGGACGGGTCGCCCCCGTCCTGCGCGTCCTGCCCGCAGAGCGACAACGACGCTGGTCCGTTCGGCGCAAGGGCTCGCGAGCGAAACCGCGATCAGTATCGTGACTATCCCGCGGCCGGCCTACGCTTGCTGGTCTCGGCGGACGAGCAGGCCGTCGTCTGCGACAAGCACACCTACTTGCCTCTCGTCGATCGCCGCTCCTCTGCGTCACCGTCGTCCAGTCCGCCTACGAAGCGGTTGCGGCAGGCGCCCGAATCGGCACGTTGTACCACCTCATCATCCACATGACCGTAACAAATGGGAATTCGCCTAGCTGCTGCAACTCATTCATTTCTACGAGCAGGTTGCCCGTCGGCAGATGGGTGGTTCGAAGCGCGAAGCGTCGTCGCACCCGGGAACAGACCCAGTGCTTCGTCGATGCCGCGGGTCCCGATGCTTGTACCCTATACCAACCATGTACACATAGATAGCGCGTCCGTACATGCCTAGATCGAAGATCGAACCCGCACGCTGATGATGATGACGATGGCGATGCCGACACGATGACGTCGTCGTCGTCGCAGCCGACCCGCCAGGGCCAGCTGACGAAGCAGGGCGGGCGCAACGGTGCGCGCGCGCGCCTGCCCCGGGTCACCGCCACGCTGACACAGACGCGCGCGTGGACAGGCGGGTGGAAGACCTGGAGGGACCGCTGGTTCGTGCTGGACCAGGCCCAGCTCGCCTACTACAAGAACGAGCCGGCGTACAGGGCGAACGTGCCGGCGCTCGGCACCGTCCCCGTCGGCGACATCGTCGACCTGAAGTCGTCCAAGAGCGACGACGCCAAGTTCTACCTGCGCACGGGCGGCGCCTCCATCGCCCTCCGGGCGCCGTCCCGCCCGATCAAGCTCGATTGGATTCGCGCCATACGCGAGGCGCGCGCCTCGGCACCGGGACCGCCGACGCCATCGGGCGCCACGAATGATCCGGCGGCGGCGGTCGTCATCGTCGCCCGGGCCGTGCCCTGGGCCGACGACAGCGGCGGCCGGCGGCTGAGCGCGCTCCTGGCACCACCGGGGCCGCCCGACCCGGCGCCACCGTCCGCGACGTCGCTGATGACGGTCGACCAGCTCGTGGACAGGCTGGTCGTCGAGACGGCCGACCCCGAGTTCCAGGCGGCGTTCCTCCTGTACCGCCGGGCGTTCATCAGCGCCGGGGACCTGCTGGCGCGCCTCGAAGCCGCGTTCGACGCCGCCGCCGACGACGCCGCCCGCAAGGTCGGCGTCGTCCACCTGGTCTGCCAGTGGATCGAGGCGTCGTTCGACGATTTCGACCGCCCGCTGCGCAAGCAATGCCGGGCGTTCCTGCGCCGGGCCGTTGCCGACGTCGACGGCGCCGTCGCGATCAGCAAGTCGCACGTCGAGGCCGTCTACGATCGTGCGGCGCGACGCGCCAAGCAGGCGCCCGAGTTCCGCCTGAAGCGGCTGTCGGCGCGCGGCGCGTCCCTGGCCGACGGGCCCGTCGACGTGACGCAGATCGCGCCCGAGGACGTCGCCGAGTGGATGACGGCCGTCGAGCACGACCTGCTGCGCGCCATCCGCCCCATCGAATTCGTGGATCGCGCGTGGACGCGCTCGCAGGCACCCGGTAGGAGGGGGTCATCGTCGTCGCCACTCGCTGACGACGACGACACCCGGCAGGCATCCAGCGCATGACGCGACGCTTCAACCAGGTCAGCTACTGGGTCGCGTCGCAGACCCTGTCGGTGGCCGAGGCGGGCGCCCGGCAGCGCACGATGCAGCACCTGATCAAGGCGGCCGCCATCTGCCTCGACATGTGCAACTACTTTGGCGCGGCCGAGATCGTCACGGGCCTGGGCCTGACGCCCGTCTACCGGCTCGCTGACGACTGGCGCGCGCTGAACGCCAAGGCCAAGGCGAGGTTCGTGCGGATCACGGAAGCCGTTGCCGACGACGACAACTTCGCCGCCTACCGGAAGGCGTTCCGGGACGGCATCGGCAAGGCGCAGGTGCCGATGCTGGCGGTGACGCTGAAGGACCTGTTCCAGTTGGATTCGTTGCCGTCGCGGGCGGACGACGACCGGGTCAACTGGGGCAAGTACCAGCGCCAATGGGCGATCGTGTCGGAGCTGGTCCGCAGCAGGAAGGTCCCCTACCGGGTCACGCCCAGCCAGGACGCGGCCGACACCCTCGAGCGATCCGTCGAGCGCGTCCTCACCGAGGACGACCTGTTCGCCCTGTCGCATCGTATCGCGCCCCCTGCTCAACGTAAACCGGCACCGGCGACCGCCTAGTGGCCACACGCCGGTGCTCGTCTAGGAATACATTACGGGCGAAGGGTGGACGGACGGGACAGTGGACAGTACTAGACCGTCGGTACGTTGGCCAGGTCGCGCAGCCACGTGTTGCACTGCTCGATGCTGGTCCTGGCCTGCCGGATGCCGACCACTGCGACGGGGCACACGACGATTAGAGGTCGCACGCCGACGCCGCCTCCACATCGACGACGCATACGTACAGAGGTTGTCGAACGACAGGAACCCGTGGCCGAACTGCGGGTACACCTGGAGGTCGACGTTGCGGTCCAGGTGGCGCAGGCGCTCGGCGAACTCGATGCACTGGTCCAGCAGCGGGTCGTTCGTGCCGACCATGAGCCGGGTCGGCGGGAACCGCTGGAGGATGTCGTCGGTGGCAACCCCTGGGCTGAGTTCCGGGTTGCTGATCGCCTCCCGCCTGTCGGACACGTACGCGTCCAGACAGACGAGGAGGAACCCGAACGGGACCATGGTCTCCTCCAGACAGCTCAGCATGGACGGGTAGAACACGTCGCGGGACACGCACATGACAGGGTACGCCAGAAGGAGGCCCATCGGCAGCGGCACGTTGCGTTGAATGGCGCGAACGGCGATCGCCGCGCAGAGGTTGCCGCCCGCCGAATCGCCCGCCAGGATGATTCGCGACGGCGGCACCCCGAGACAGCGCTCGGCATGCGCGCGCACCCACAGGTAGCACAGCCAGGCGTCGTCGACGGCCGCAGGGAACCGGTGCTCGGGCGCCAGCCTGTAGTCGCAGGACAGGACCGGGAAGCCGGTGCTGTTCGCCCACTTGCGCGTGTACGTCTGGTGCGACCAGGACGTCTGGCCGACGAACCCGCCCCCGTGGAAATGCAGGACGACGGCACCGGGTGGGTCCCCGTTCAGAGCCAGGGGCCCCTGCACGTTGCGCCAAATGTCACGCGACAGCGGCCAGGACGGGCACAACGACAACGACTCGCCGAGCGTCAGCCCGCCTCTGCGAATGGACATCGCACGTGTCAGTGTCGGGCAGCGTCCCGGGGGCGCGGTAGGCACACCTGGCGAACAGGAAGCGGCACGTGACGGGAGGCTGGTCAGCGCAGACGGCTCGCTCAGCGTCAGGCAGGTCGCGCGCGTCAACGACGAAGCAGAAGTGGGTGCCGATCGGCGGGAACGTCAAATGGAACAGGACGCGGCCGGCCGCCTGCTCCGACATGTTCCACATGTACTTCACCATCTGGATGTCCGGCTTGACCGACAGCGCCTCCGACCTACCGACGGGCAGGGCCCCGCGTCAGATCCCCAACGCGCCGAGTGCACGCCTCGCCCCGGGCCCAGCCTACTCGACGCGGGCCAGCTCCGGCTTCCCCGAGTAGTAGACGGCGCCGGCCATCAGCGACAGGTACTGGCAGTACACGGTCCGGTACCGGCACGCGTCCCTGGCCATGCATTTCAGCTTCTCCAGGCGCGCGTAGAACCGCCGCATGCTCCGGGTCAGCCGGACGTGGTCATGGTCACCGGCGGCGAACGCGTCGCGCACGAACGCGCTGTGCGGCCTCATCACCAGGCTGTCGTCCGGGACGGCCGCCGCCGCCGGCAGCATCTCCCCGAGGACGCCGATCTTGCCGACTTCGACGACAAGCGCGTTGCATCGGATGCGACACCACGAGCGGCGCTCCGACGCGAGCAACGGATGCAACCCGGCCAGGCAGTCGTCCATGCGGGACACGATGAGGTCGACGGCGCGCCTGTTCGGCGGGTGGTTCACGCGGTCGGCCCTGAACTGATGCGACATGGCAATGCAGATGTCGTGCGTCGGCAGGCGTATCGAGGCGGCGATGCCGACGGATTGCACGGGGGCGGCGGGCGCGCCGATCCGGGCACGCATCAGGTCCAGGTCGGCGACGACCCGCCCGAGGACGACCTTCAGGTCGGCGACGACCTGCCCGGCCAGGTCGACATGACCGGTCGCGCGTCCCGCCCCCATCTCGGCCGCCTGCCGGTCGGCGGCGTCCAGCACGGCCAGGACATGGTCCCGCACCGCCTGCAGATCGGCGGTCATCTCATGCCGATCGCGTTCTGGAGGCGGACGCGCAACCGTGTCACGCGTTGCCCTTTTTCTGTCGACTATACCTCTCGTTTGTTGTTGTTGTTGCACATGTGGACGCATGTACTTACGTACCTACACAGTTGGGTATCGGTGCAGGCACCATCGTCCTGCTGTCGATGTATTCATTCAGTCAGGTTGCGTTTGTCAGCGTTGCTGATGCGGGTACGTTTGGTTCCCGTCGACATGGAGCCGTACATCGGGCAAATATCCATGTCAGCTGATCAGACCGAGGCATGCTCTGTACTGACAATCGCGCCTGCGGATCGATATTCGACATACGTCAAACAGGCCGGTGTCCGTCGCCTGCGTCCCCCGCCCCCGTGGGTGTTCGCAGCTGGCGGACTGCGCAAACTCGTTTTACGCGGTTTCGGTGTCTGCGCGCAAAACGCAAGTGGCTTCGTGTGGGGCGAACGTCCGACGACCCCACAGCCATCATCATTGACTGCATCGTCGGCATCGAGCACCTGGACGTGGGACAAATGTCGGCGTCTGCCGAGGCGCATGGTGGGGCAGCAGCAGCGGTAATAGCGGACGCCGGGAAGCCGGTTGCGTTACGGGACCGCGACGAATCGGCCGCGTTCACGCTGTGCCAGCTCCTGACGCGCGCGCATTCGGATCCGCTGCCGTCGTCGCCTTTAGCCGACCCGGTCGGTAATCCATCGAGGTGGCTTGACCGGGCGGGCACTGATCGGTCACATGGCAACAGGGTGGATTTATGGTGCACATGGCGACTACCGCTGGCAGCGTAGCCACGCCCCAGGTACGTACCGTCTTGGTCGTTGCCGATTTACTACATGTCGGTAAGCATGTCGGGAATGTGCAGGTCGGACGACGGAGCGAACCACCCAAGCGTCGACAGAGAGCCAGCCCGACCTGCCGCAATGGGCGTATCAACGCACAGGGCCTCCGGGAGATCTGTGGCAGATCCGATTGCCCCGGCAAACGGAACAAGGCTCGCTGCACGACCCCACCCGAAGAGTTCGTCCTGCGCTCCGTCCACCAAAAGCAACGCATGCGCAGTGTACCATAGCGAGCGAAACAGTAGTCTTAGACAGTGATAAAACGAACGTAACGTATTGTAATCTCAGCGCGTTCGGAGCAATGCGGTTCTGTAGGTAAACCCGGCCGACGGCGTGTCGATATACGATTGGAACTTGCACTCTTGGCGTTACGTACCGCGTGTGTTGAATGTACGCTGTGTGGCGAAACATGGCGTTCCTGTTCATACCAGATGACTGCCAATCGCCCCCGGCCTGCCAGCCACTAACGGGACGATTCGAGGACTGACTTTGCAACGCGCAGCTGACGGACCTTCGCCATTCCGTTGAGAACGCGCGCATACATGGCCTGCCAACGGCCAGGGGCATGAGCCGGTTTGCCAATCGACGCACGTCCTGTTCGTGAACCGTGGGACGGCAGTCGAACGTTGCGGCTGCGAGGCGGGCCCCGCACGCAATCGAGGTCGCGCGTCGCAAAGCGCAGGGCTGTGTGCCCGTGTCGGGGGGCGGGAGGGGCGGACTGCGCACTGACTGACGGTAGCCCCGCACCAAGGGGAGTCGATTGTCTGGGCGCTGTCGTCGTCGTGTCGTCGTGCCCGTCCCCCCGTCGATTCCATCGTTGCCTAGGACGACGCCGCCCACTGCTGATTGCCGACGGTTTGCGTCGGGGCGGTCGAGTTGCCATGCTGACGATTCGTCGGTTTGTCGGCGCCGCTGGACGCCCGGCCGTGATGCGGTCGGCGTCGCGTCCCGCTCTCGCGTCCGCCCGACAGTATTCGCCAATGACAACGCACCCAAGACGGACAACGATCCTCCTTGTCTGTGGTCGTACGACGCCATGGTCTCCTGCCCGGTACCCGCTATCGTTACAGAGGGCGTCCTTCCTCGACGGGTACCCGTACCGCATGAGTTCGTATCGTTGGCTGTCGACCTCGCCAACGCAATCGGATTCGTCAGTCACCTCTGCGGACAAACCGCCGCCGCCAAAGTCGAAATGGGAACATGCGAAGGAGACGATGTGGCACTACTGGAATGGTTGCAAACTGCTGGCGGCTAACGTGTCGACCGCCGTGAAACTGGTTCGCAAATCGACGACGGGGAAGAAACTAACCCGGCGGGAGCGTAAGCTTTTGACGACAACGGCCGCTGACTTGGCGCGGTTCGTTCCGTTCGCGTTCTTTATCATCATTCCGTTCCTGTACGTCAACTGTTGAACGGTCCCATGTGATCGGCTTGACGCTTACGCATTGTCGTTCCTTACAGAGAGCTGGCCCTGCCGCTGTTCCTGTACCTGTTCCCGAACATGCTTCCGTCCACGTTCCAGGACAAACACAAGAAGGAAGAGATGATGAAGAAGCAGCTGAAGTTGCGTCTCGAACTGGCCGAATTCCTGCAGGAGACGACGGAGGTCGTCGCGAAGAACATGACGGACAAAGGGTCGAAAGAGGCTCGTGAACGCGCCGACCGCCTCGTTCGTTTGCTGGCGCGGGTTCGGGAAGGCAAGTACATCACCAATGACGACGTCGTCCAACTGGCGTCCCTGTTCGAGGATGAGTTCACGCTCGAGCACTTATCACGCGAACAGCTCGCCAGCCTGTCGCGGTACATGGGCATCAACACGTACGGCCGTAGCTCTCGACTGCAATACGAATTGCTGAAGCGTTTGGAGGAGATTCGGGAAGACGACCGTGCGATCGTCGAGGAAGGCATCGACTCGTTAACGCTGTCCGAATTACGTACTGCTGTCGGGCAGCGCGGCATGCGGGCCCTTGGTGTGCCCGAACACGTTCTGAAGGGGCAGCTGCAAGGGTGGCTGGACTTGTCGCTGAACCAATCGATTCCTCCTGGCCTACTTTTGCTGTCGCGTGTGTTCACGCTGAACCAGGCCGAACGACCCGGCACACCACTGCAGGCCATCAAATCGACGCTCGCTCGTCTTGACGACAAGATTGTCGAGGATGTGATCGACGAGACGACCAAGCCAGCGGATAATGCCCAGAAGCTCGAGGACGTCAAGTTCCAGCTCGAGCTGCTGAAGGAGGAAGAGGAGGACTGGAAGGAGAAGGAGAAGATCATCAAGGAGAAGGAGAAGGAGAAGGAGGAGACGAAAGAGAAGAACGCGGCCGAAGAGATTCGCACCAGCCCGAAGGAGGAGCTCCCGGACGACTCGTTCGTTGGTCCACCAGTGGCGCCTGCTGTGCCGTCAACCGTGCCTGGGGAGCAAGCAGCCGGAGAGCTGACCGCGGAAGAAGCTCGTGCCCGTCTCAAGAAGCTGACGGAAATTGGTGAAGAGCTCGCCGTCCTGTCCGACGAGAGCGCCGTCTCTCAGGAGCGCGAGAAGCTGGAGGAGCTCACTGCGAAGTGGTCCGAGCTTGAGAAGGTCGCCTCAGCGAGGGAAGACCACCATCTACCCGAAACGTTCGACCGCGCACCGAAACTCGAGCAGGTCCCTGCCAAGGAAGACGAACCGCCGAGCGAACCCACAAAGGAGGAGGCAGCAGAGAGCGCTGTGCAGGCGCGTCTGAAGCAGAAAGTCGGCAGCATGCTGGCTGAGTTGCGGGGCGATATCGATCGCGCGGATTCCAAGATCGGCGACAAGTTGCGGGTGCTGGATCAGGACCACGACGGCGTCATGAGCTACGAGGAGGTTGTCGATGCATTGAGGAACTCGCTGAAGGAGTGCAAGTCTGACGAGGAGGCGAGGGAAATTGTACGTACCGCGTATCGTGCATGGTTCCCATCGGCTGCTGACGCTTTATCGCGCAGGTCAAAGCGCTCGACATCAAGCAGGATGGCAAGATCGATACGGACGAACTCAGGAAGTTCATCCGGAGCTCGGCGAAAGACGCGTCGTCGAAGGACGGCTCGGATAGTGGCGCCAGGTGATGACCCGCCAAGTGCCCGCCCTTGCGGGTGACACTCCTGCGCGACCGAATCTCCATTCACACAGCAAACCTATACAAGTCAATGTCACTACCTCGCCTTGTCACGGATACTCTGCCGCCGTGCCGCCCCTCTATTCGATGTGCGCGTCTCTGGCAGTGCGCTGCGGTCGCCTGCCGCCGCCTCCCTGGTCCCTACGGCCGTGCCCGACTGCATCAGGGGCCGGCGACTGTGTGTGGGGTGCCCTCAACTGGTTAGTCCGGGTGCAGCTCCGGGTCGGCGGCCGTCGCCACATTCGGATGGGTGGTTGGTTCCTGACCGGGGTTGGTGCCCAAGCGCGGGCCTCGCCGTGGTGGCGTGCGGGCGGCGCCGTGCGCACGCTGTCGTCGAGGTCCAGGCCACCGCGATACGATTACAACACGAAGGACGACTGGGGCGCGGCGAAGAAGCGACGTCGCCAGCTGGTCGTCGAGGATCGCGAGCCGATTCCATACGGCGAGTCGCCGCTGGCCACGGCCCGGCGTATGATCGATCTTTGGTATGTGTATACCGTTCGCGGGCTGGCTGGCACCCGATGGTTACTGGGTCTGCGTTTGGGTGCAGGGATGACGACTCCTTTATCCATCCCGGCCTGGATTGCCTCATGTGGAAACCGCAGGCCGTGCAGAAGCCGGACCCGAATCTGATCGACCAGTTCACCTCGGACTTCGACAAGGTCAAGCACCACCTTGACGACTGGCTGGACGAGACGCCGGCTGCACGCGCCCGCGCGTCCAGGGAGATGGGAATCGTGCACGCCAGTGACGACTATGATGGTTTCGACAGCGACGAAGATGATGGCGACGACGACGATGACTTCTTTGGCGGGGCAGGAGGGACGCAGTACAGCTCGATGACTGTCTTCTCAGACGGCAGGCAAACCGTCAGGACAGACACGCGGGTCACGCCCGACGGCCGCCGTGAAACGCGACGAAGCGTCACCGACTCGTCTGGTAACGTTCCGTGTCGTCATCATTCTGCCTCATCGCCCGTCTGAATTGCGCTTTGATGTGTTAGGCCACACAAGGGAGGTCGTGGACGAACAGGTAATCATGATTCTATGCCCCACTTGTCACCATTGACACGTCCTTGTAAGCAGGATGTCCGTTCTGGTACAGTGCTGGGTTCTTCGCATCCGCGTGGGTTCGTCGACGCATCCGGAGGTGAATTTTTGCATTCGTCAGCGTCGCGCAGCGCCCTCACTGCATATGCTGCCCCCAGAGACTGTCGCTGAGGACCTGCCGCAATTGCCGCCCGGGAGGCCCACTAACGCTGGTGGCTCGGTTCGCAGCCGCCGAACACGCAGGCGTAGCAAGTGATTCATGCGCTTGTCCCAATATACTTACTGCTGCTTTCGTTAACCATTTGCACCTTGTCCGGGATCCGTTGGGTATACAGAGTTCGTTGCAGGTCGCTCAGCGAGTCTGACAATGCGTGCGCCGTTATTAACGGGGGCGCGGCGACCGACGGCGGCCAGGTCGTGCCCGATAGGGCGACGGGTCCGCTCTACGCGACCGCGAAGAGCAGACCAGGGCCGACGCCACGATCCAGTGCCGAACGAGGCGCAGGGTCCACCGTCGGTGATGGACACAATGTAACGGTCGCTCCCCCTGCGAAGGAGGCGCTGAACGCTGATCGTTCGACGCCCCCCGTTCCCAGGTTCAGTAACCGATTCGTCGAGAAAGAGGACGATATTCTGTTTAACAACCCATTGGCGGCGGTGTCCCGGCACGAGTCGACCAGGGATCTGTGGCTGAAGACCTATCAGAAGTACCTGGCGCTGTTCACGCGACCCTTCACTCGTCAGCACCGACGTCTCGACCGCACGGGGGACTTTGGCCCACCCCAGCCGCCGGTACGATACTCGAAACAATTTGGAGTTGAACCCTGCGACATGCCTGGTGCCGAACCACGTCCACGCTCACCGGCAACACGGCCGGCCCCATCGCTGAACACCATTGTCTCCGAGTGGGCCAGTACGCAGCGTAGGCTGGGTCTGTTGACTTCAACGTTCTCATTGTGGTGTCTAGGTGAAACCAGGGCGGCCTATGTGCGGATCATGCCCGTTTGCTTGCCAAACCGTGCTGCTCTCTGATTGGCGTGTACGTAGGCTGAGGGAACAGGAACGAGTTGCAGTCCCGTCGACGATGACGAACCCGACCCGCCTACACGTCGACAGTACATGTCACACGGCTGCACAGTTGTCGACTGGGCCGGTATGCACGGCGCCGATATATACTGGCATGGCGCGTCTAACCATGTTCGTTGTTAGCGGAAACGCGATGCGTTGACAAGGTCACCTGGATCCGTTCTTCCACCGCCGTTGGACGCCCGCTAACTAGCTCGGTTTTGTCACAGACTGATCCAGAATCTTCTGGGTCGTCGTCAAGCGACACGAGGTGCATGTCTCGTCAGACGCCAGCTAAACTTGAGGCGATGGGATTTGACCGATGGTGACAGGCGTAAGCGTCGACATGACTGATCCGGCACGCCCGTCATCGTCATCGGAAGCGGCTCCTCGACGCGAATACAAACCGGTCGGAAACCCAATCTCTCTGGAGACGTTGAGTCACGCAGGACGTCATGGTTGGCGATGTGGCCGTGACAACGACGCCACTGTCGACATAATCGAGCACGAGGCCGACATCTTAACCTTAAGCCGCGACATGTTCCGTGTGGGGCAGGTCACGGGCACCCTGCCTCATCAACCGCTGCGTGCCGACCTGCGCTGTCGCGCGAACGGGACCGCACATGCCCAGCGTGCTATATCCAAGGCAGACGTCAACGATGGCCTCACGATCTGCGCACCGATCACGTCGAGAAAGGACGATACCACCGGCGGGTGTACATATGCGCCAACAATGTTGGATGAGACTGGCCCGCTGTATCGGCGTCTACGAATGCCTCGCAAATCGGTTTCTGGGATCACCGGCGATGATCTCGTGGATGCTGGCCGCCAGGCAGGTGGTCTCCGCGGCGGTCAGCGTGCGACGAACGTCAAACGGTTCCCACCAAAGGCTGTGGACAGCGGTCTGATACGTGGGCCTGCGAAGCAATCGGACGTGACGACCGTAGGGGACCCGTCACCGACCAGTCTGACACGAGCGATTCGCAACGGGTCTATTGCCGACGTGCGTCGCAACGTTCAAGCTGGGGTAACCTGGAGGTGTGCCCATGTCCGCCTAGCGTCCCGAGGTGGGCACCTGGCCATTGTCCAGTACCTTGTCGCGCAAATCAAGGACGAGAGCGTGCGCCGGAAGGTCATACAGGTTGCGATCGAGGCGGCACAAGATGAACGCGTTCGATCATTGCTGATCAGGCACAACAGGTCCCGTCATATCGAGTAGGGGTGCACATACACACACACACACACACCATTAATACACCGAGGTGCGCTCGTGTTTTATTCGGCAATCAGGGGTTGAAAGCGAGAAGAAATTGGACTGGCGCGCGCAGCTGCAACTCGTGGCATTGCTGATCAACCGAGGGTCAGCTTGAAGCCGAACTTCTGACGAGTCGTGTCGTGCAGGTCGACAACCGTGCCGAGGGACAGTGTCGTCGTAGGCTGCACCTTGACCTCGTACAGTGCCGACAGGACGCCGGACGAACCCTTGCTGGTGAACACCGACGTCACGCTTGACACGTCATCGATCTTGTGTGTGCCACCAATGGAGAACTCCTTGCCGGGCGACGCCTTGCCCAGGTCGTAGCCGAACGAGCCGATGACGCTCGTCGTGCTGTTGACGGCGTGCGAGTACGACGCAACCACCTTGTCGGCCTTGTTTGCGGTCTTCAGCGTTACCTTGAACTCGGGGTTGGCGTACTCGATACCGCCGTTGTAGTCCGTCAGCGCATTGTCCTTGTACGTGGTCTGCCCGCCGAACGATACGCCTTCGTACCCGAACACGAACGAGCCGTCCAGCTTGTAGTCCTTGAACAGGTTGCTGGTGACGGCCGCCGTCAGAGCAACGTTGTTTCTTGCGTACTGCGCCTCGACGACATGCACGCTGGAACCCTTGCCGGGCAGAACCTCGTTGCTGGCAATGACCTTCAAACCGTCGGTGACCCGCTCCGACGTGACCTTGCCGACGAATTTGCCGCTCGTGTGAAGTTCACCTTCGACGTCTGTCGCCTTGCAGACGCTCGACTTAATCAGGAGCTTGCCGGGAACATCGTCCTCCAGCAGCGAGCTCGACGCAGTGAACGACTATATATGCAACGGTCAGCAACGGCATCGTACAGACAAACGTGACCAGAAAATCACGTACGACGCCGTTCTGCGCCTTCGTCTTGATTTCGACCTGTTTGCCGAGCTCGTACTTGCTCGGCTTGAGGATATCTGTGACACAAGTCGCGGTGAGCGGTCGTGCGGCACCGCCGGGCGATACCCGTACCGGTAACGGTCTTGCCGAAGTCCTTGAAGAAGACAGGGACGAAGGCCGGCTTGGCCGGTGTCGCTGGCGTTGCGGATGACATCAGGCGATGGGCGACGGTGGCGACGACCCGACCTCGTTCGCGCACACAAAAATCAACAAATGAAAATCCACCCGGCAACCGCGCCGCACCGTCGCACACAGCAACCGTACCGCCGACCAAAACGCGATGCCCTGGGACTGGGCAAATTCCAGCGCCGGCTCACGCAATTTTCTGCATCGTTGCCCGCCGGCCCTGTCGCCCGGTTCCCCTATTTAGCATGGTGCCCTGGGGACGGGAGAACCCGGACTCAACACGGGAAACTTCCCCGACATATCTGGGCCAGTGTGAGGCCTCTCCAGCGTCTCGGGCTCGTACGTGCAATGCGTCGTGAGATGCATTGCGCGGTGCGGGCGTGTGTGAAGTCGCCGTGGACGCGGACAACCACGTTTTGCAGCAGGGACGTGCCTCGTTTTGGGACCCATTTTGAATCCCCCGTGTAACGCCACGGGCGGAGAATGGTAACCGTGTCCACTGTCCCGTCGGCGGTGACTGTCGGCGGCAGTGTGTGGCGTCGGGGCGGCCGTGGACGCGATGAAGGCCTCCAGCGGCAAGGGCCCGGATGCGCTCGATGACGATACGAAGATCAAGGAGGAGGCGGCGCGCTTCGATGAGGAGCTGGATGCGACCGGCCGCGAGCAGCTCGACAAGGACCTTCGTGTGGCCCTCGGTAATCCACGTACACTGTCCTATCTGCCTACACCAGCTCATTGCCGCAAACCACCCAGAGAAGGACAGCCATACGCTGGGCGACGTCAGCAATGTTGCCGACAAGGGTGGTGTGCTGTTCAGTGATGCGATGCTGATAGACGTCCAGGTTCTGTGCATACTGTTCGTTGCCCAGATCTCCACACTGACGTTGTGCTGTCAGCGGAGGGTTGTCTGGGATGCTATCAAGACCATCGGCTGGAATGTGCTGTCTGGAAACGCTGTCAATATCATGTCGTACGTTGCTTCGAAATGTGTACGTTGCGTGACGCTGGGCTTACATCAGCATTCAGGATGTCGCTTCCGGTTCGAATATTCGAGCCGCGTTCTTTCCTCCAGCGATTGTCCGATGGATGGTCTTGCGCTCCTGACCTGCTGACGAAAGCGGCACAGCAGACGGACCCGGTCGAACGCATGAAATACGTCATCGCGTTTGCCATTTCGGGATTGCACTTTAGCGTGCGCCAGTGGAAGCCGTTCAACCCGATCCGTACGACGTGCATGTCGCCGCCCGCCTGCTAATTTCTGACAGCCGTTGTGCAGTTGGCGAGACGTACCAAGCTGAGTTCGGTGACGGGACACAGATGTACTTGGAGCAGACCAGCCACCACCCGCCTGTATCGCATTACCAGGTCTTCGGCCCGAACAACCTTTGTAGGGCCTCGCCGTATTCATTGTTGTGATGGAGTCGGCCTGACTGTCGTTGGAAAGACAAGCTGTATGGGTATGCGACATTCGCGGCAGCGTGGCGGGGGAACTGTCTGAAAGGGTAACGTAGTTCGCATCGGTTCGGCCGTGGCTGTCGACTCATTGGCTTCGCAGATCGCAAAGCGGGCCGAACGTTGTTGAATTTCAAGATGGCTCCCGCGTGTCCTACACTCTTCCTTATTTGTGGCTAAGTGGGATTCTGTAAGCAACTGACATGCGTGTCTTTGAAGCGCCATGCTGACTGATATCGGATAGGTACGGCGATCGCATTTCAGAGTACCTAGGAGAAATGCAGGTCGCAGACAGGAGGAACGAGCTGGACTGCAAAATCGTGTTCAACCCCGATGGCGTTAGTTACCTAAAGTAATGTCGAAATGCGCCTTTGTGGTCGGTCGTCACCGTGGCTGAACATTCGTCTACAGGAGCTTCTTCGTATCGAGCTCGTCGCCTTCAGACATATTCCGAGGCGACATTATGAGAAAGGGATCGAGGGTCGCCCAGGTAGAAGGATCGTGGCTGAACGAGGTCAAGAGCAACGGCACGGTCCTGTACGATGCGCGCGTCAAAAGCAACGTCTTTGCGCAGGCGGTAGCGGACCCGCTGCCGTCGGACTCCAGGTTTAGGGCTGACTTGGTCGCACTCGCCGAGGGCAACTTCGACCTGGCACAGACAAAGAAGGTCGAGCTGGAGGACGCGCAACGTGCCGATCGTGCCCTGAGAAAACAGGGCTATGAGCAGCGGGCAGACGAAGACGATTTAGGCGAAGACGATTCGTCGAACTCGGAAGGCAACGCAACTGGAAGTGCCAGCGTAACGTCATCATCAAATGCGTTCTAAACTGTATCAATTGACCTGCATGCCGCGTACCATCGTCTGTCTGCGAGATGGGCTGTGTGTGTGATTCACCCCCGGGGGTCGTTCGGACTGTCGTTTGACCGATTCGTCGCCCGATTTTTGGGGGTTCACGGAGTCGGACCCCTCATGGGCAAGCGAGTCGAATTGATTCTGTGGCGGCCGTAGGTGGAGCGGTATGGCGGCGTCTGTCGCGACGTATATGATCGTCGCAATCGCCGGGGGTGGGTTTTCTCTCCTATCGCTGTATGAAGAATAAGTATTGGTCGTGTTCCTTCTCGCGGGAACGCCTCGATAGTACTGTTGTTCAACAATTTATATTTGCAGCGCAGAAACCGAGTTGCTTTGACCTCGCAGGCGTCTCCAGCGTATCTCGTTCCAATTCCACGTCTGTGTTCCTGAAGAGCTTCGCCAACATTGTGGAGTGAATTGTTCGCTACTCAGTCTTGACGTCACCAGTGCGACTACGCTGGAGCTAGCAGGTGACCGAGGAATGTCGCACCCGTCTACACGTTCTACCTCCTGTAGATCTGCATGATACCGAGAAGCACGACGTTCAGTATCGCAGGTTTGAGCCTGCCACAACGGTCTGCGACTTGCGCCTCGCAGAAGGATAGTTGGTATTCGCGCTATGCTTCCAAATGGATGGGACGTCCTCGGTACGGTGCAGGCACGGGTGCTGTCAAGAATGGAGGTAATGGTAAAACCTAAAAGGCCTCGGAAGAGATCATGTCGGAATAAGACTCAGCTTCCCGCCTCCAAGGTTTGTGTCATCATTTCGCTTTTCGATCTCTGCATTGACCGCAGGTGCATTTCTAGCCAAAGAACACCCTCCGGGGCGTTGCTTCTCTCCCCGCTCCTGTCCGTCCATCTAACATGGTCGCTGACCTCGAGTACATATTGATCTTGGTGTTGTCAGGAACTTGGAAACCACATGTGAATAAGTCGGGACACCCCCCAGCTGTGCCGCGATCGTCCGAGGCTCTTTATCGGACCGATTTTACCATTACCTCCATTCTTGACAAACCCGTGCCTGCACCGAGGACGCGCCGTCCATTTGGAAGCGTAGCGCGAAGTTATACCAACGATCCTTCCGCGAGGCGCAAGTCGCTGACCGTTGTGGCAGGCTCAAACCTGCGCAGTGAACGTCGTGCTTATCAGTAATTAACGTGCAGGTCGAGGCAGGACGTGTAGACGGGTGCGACGTTCCTCGATAACCTGCTCCAGCGCAGTCGCACTGATGACGCCAAGACTGAGTAACGAACACTCCAATCCACAATGATGGCGAAGCTCCTCAGGAATCCAGACGTGGACTTGGAACGAGACATGCTGGAGACGCCTGCGAGGTCAAAGCAACTCGGTTTCTGCACTGCAACTGCAAAAGACATGTTTGCGACCCCCAGTCCCCGGTGCGCTTTCGTCTCGCAGGGCCTCGTGTCCGGTTCGCGGGCAAAAATGCAGGTGCAGCCCCTGCAGGGAGTCGAACCCTGAATCTCGTGCTCCGTAGGCACGCGCCTTAACCATTGGGCCACAGGAGCTCTGCGCGGGTGCGTGCCGGCTGACGGCTCTACGCCTGACGTTGCAACACGCAGCGTGAGCCAGTCGAGTTCCAGCGCGTCGCTTTGGTGGAATATATCTGTACAGGTTTCCGTTACAAATACCGCTGTACAGCACGGCCCGTTAGAACTTGTTCGAGCCGTGGCGCGACGTTCACGATTTCGAGGCCGAATGCCTAACGGCATTGGAAACTGTCGTGCTACTTCCGCGCCGACATGGGCCAGTCTGCGGTGGTTGCCTTGCCGAGGGATGTGGAGGTTCGTGCTGCCGGAACCCGGTAGATGGGAGCAACGATTTACGTGACATGCTAACAGTGTGCAACGCCAACAATAGTATAGTAACACTCGCTCAACCATGATCAGCCTGCGAACGTACAAGTCGGTAGTTGGGTTACAATTTCGCTCTGGCTTTCTCTGATGGCTGCCCTGCAGGTACGGAACTGAACCGAGGTTCAACGCCCGCTACAATAAATTGGGCAACGGGTTCCCATGCTCCTTCCTGGCAGCACTTCTTGAAGAAGCCCATGTGCCCCACGTCCTTCAGACCGACCTGCTGCGGATGCAGATATATCAGCGGCGCCTGCATACGCGGCACCAATCGCAACCAGGAATCGAACGCGACCCTCCCCGCACAAAAGTCGTCATCGGTGAACCCGATCGCGATGGCATTACCCTGCCCAGGATCGAACCGCGCATACAGCTCCTTGACGTCGGGTTCCACAGTGCAATACTCTGGATACCTGGTCCATTTGGCCCAGTCGCGTGCAATGCCAAGTGGAAGATCGTCGCATAACCCGAACCTGCGGGCCGGGAAATAGCGATCAGCGGGGCGCCAAGGCGCCACAACAACCGACGTCGTTTCGACCAGCCAGGGAAACGAGTACGTGAGCAGCCGCGACGTGCTATAGCCCCAGTAGGCATTGTTGGCGCTGATGAAGACGTATCTGGACACCAGGTGGCGCAGCGGGTTCAGTGGGGCGATATGACATCCGACGCTCTGACCGACAAGAACGACCGGTCTGCCGGGGAACGACTCGTGCAGGTGCTTGACGGCGGCGGCCTGGTCGTTCTGCGCCCACTCTTTGTGGATGTGAATGTGTTGCAAACGCGACAGCGGGTGCTGGGTCCCGACGGCAGCGGGCAACGAGTCGCCAAGACCGCGGTAATCATAGGTCAGCACTGCGCATCCATGCCGTTCGGCGAGATACTGGGCAAACGCGGCGTAGAAGGTTCGCGGAACGCCAGTCGCCGCGCTGACGAGGACGGCGGGACCAGCAGCACCACTAGGCGACGGCGCGAACAGCGTCGCCTTGATTGGGAACCCGTCATCCAGCGCGGCAATGGTCAACTCGGACACTGCCGGCGACGTTGGCGTGCCGGCAGCCGACATACGGGTGCGCCAACCGGACGATTTGTTCGGCACAGCGACGCGGACACCCTCGGAGGAACAGCCGCCGGGCGAGTCGACACCCCGCACTGAAAAAACGTCCACACGCCCCATTCGCCCATGTAGCATTCGAGTTCGGACATTAATAGTTCAAAAAACGCGGGACGCCCCCTCGTGTCCACAGCAGCGTTGCATCTGGGGCAATGCGCGTGTCGCCAATGTCGGCGCGTCTCCTGAGGGCGGCCGCGGCCCGGCGTGGCCTGGCGACGTCGACCGTGACGGTGTCGCGTCGCACGGACCTCGGCACGGTGACCGATGCCGACCTGGCCGCGTTCGTCGGCATCTGCGGCGACGACGGCGTCGTCCGCGACGCCGATGAGGTTGCCGCCTACAATCAGGACTGGCTCGTAACGTGATGCTCGGTGGCCCGTCAACCCAGCCGCTATTTGACGAGCTGGCTGTCGTCGTAGCGGAAATACAAAGGCAGCGGGCAACTGGTCCTGCGCCCGTCGTCCACCGACCAGGTACGGGCGTCTTGCGCGACGATCGTCCCTGATCCGTTTACGACTATGGCAGGTTTCGCAAATCCTCCGCTATTGTAATGGGCGGCGGCTGGCAGTTGTGCCCCAGGGTGGCAACACTGGCCTCGTTGGCGGATCCGTCCCAGTGTTCGACGAGATTGTCCTCTCCCTGAACCGCATGAACCGTATCATTGAGGTCGATGATGCCTCTCAGGTGCGGCCCCATACAGCGGATGGTAGTCGAAAAGCGATGCTTACTGTGTAGCGGCGGGCAGGTTCTCGTTTGCGAGGCCGGATGTGTACTGGAGACGCTGGACAGGCATCTTGCGAAGTCGGGATTTACAATGCCGCTCGATCTGGGCGCCAAAGGATCCTGCCATATTGGCGGAAATCTGGCAACGAACGCTGGCGGGTGGGGTCTGTCGCGGCCGTCGAATGTTTGCCTGGGCGGGTACCTACCGTTGCTGATCGTAGGATTCGATTGCTCCGCTATGGCTCACTGCGGGGCAACGTTCTCGGCGTCGAGTTTGTGCTTCCCGACGGTACCGTTGTCGACACGATGAGCAAGCTACGTAAAGATAACACCGGTTGCCTACGCCGTTCTTTGATGTTCGGGTTAACCTGGCTAATGCTGCTTTGTGCCAGGGTTTGACCTGAAGCAGCTGATGATTGGCAGCGAAGGCACCCTAGGTGTGATTACCAAAGTTGCCATCCTGGTGCCCCGTCGGCCCACGACGGCACAGCTGGCCTTCGTTGGCGTTGAGAGTTTCGCCAACGTCGGACGTGCTGGGCAGTACACAGTTCCGCTCCGTGTCCTGACGGATGCCGTTTGAAGGTCCTTGAGGTCTTGAAGCGCACTCGTGCCGAACTCGGCGAAATTCTGTCAGCAATTGAGTTCGAGGTATGTCCCGTCGGAAATGTAACACGAATGCCGAATTGACACATTATCCTTCCGTTGTTTCCAGGACCGAGCGTCGTTTGATATGGTACTGAATCATTTGCCTGGTGCCCATGACCCACTTGAACGTCCGTACCCGTTCTACATGGTACGTTGGGGAGTGGCAGATGCCGCGCTTTGTACCGATACTGCTCCTCGTTCAGCTTCTCGAGGCTTCCGGGTTCTGTGAGGGGAGCGATGCAACACGAGTCGGCGACCTTTTGTCCGACCTCATGGATCGCTCCCTAGTTATGGACGGCACAATCGCTCAGGTTCGTGATTGATGTCTGGGCAGACGACGGTTGCGTGACTTACCGCACCCGGAACGCGGCGCAGGATAAAGCCCAGTTCGAATCTCTGTGGAAGTTCAGAGAGTCCATTACGGAGTGTTTAACGAAAGAAGGGTGCGTGTTCAAGTACGACGTCTCCGTTCCTGTCACCAGAATGTATGACGTCGTCACCGACATGCGACAGCGGTGCGTTAATTGGACGCATTCCGAAATAACAGGATTGTATCTGACGGCATTCTCGCAGGCTGTCAGGAGTTATTGACGAGCAGCACGTCTGCGGCTATGGGCACCTTGGCGATTCCAACTTGCACCTGAACATTGTCAGCCAGACCTACAGCCCGGACGTGCAGCGCCTGATTGAACCCTACGTGTACGAGGTTACATCGTCGCTGAAAGGCAGCGTCAGCGCTGAACACGGTCGGTGGCTTGTGCCTCCAAATACGAGTCGAATATGAACGAGTAGCAGGCTTGGGGCTGATGAAAGCGAACTGCATTGGGTACTCCAAATGTGCGGCCAGCATCAACGCCATGCAGTCCATCAAGTCCATGTTCGATCCCAATGGCATCCTGAACCCGTACAAGGTCCTTCCTGATCCCGCCCACGTAACGCCTAATCGTATCCCGCTCAGCGCCCCGCTCCCTCCAGCCTGACTAAGAATCATACTGCAAATCTGCCGAGGTGCCCCTGTTGGATTCGTTATGCTGTCGCCCTAGACTTGCCGCCCTGTCGTCTTGCAAATGCTTCCTCTGAGAGGGCGCGTCATTATTGGGTGAAACGTAAATGAAGGACCCGTCGCCGGTAACTTGTCCCTGAACTGGAGAGGACGTTGCCCGGTTCCGTCCCAGGATGGCGCTGAGGGCGGCCGGACGAGGGTTGTGGCGTGCGCCGTTGCAGACTAGGTTGCCTGTGCTTCGGGGCGCCTGGGGACAAGCCGCCTTCCTGTCCAGTGATAGCAGGTTCGTCGACGGCGGTGGAGCGGGTGGCGAACCCCTTCGCAACGACTATCTCATCGCGTGCGATCGCATCGACGCCAAGCACGGGGCCAAGGTGTTCGCATCGGTCTACGATACGAGCAATGGCCTAATGTTCTTAGCAGAATGCGTGGCACGATCGCGTCCAGCTGTGGAACAGCGCTGCCATTCGCATGAAAGGGGATCCTGCCCGAATGCGATACGCTGTCGGGAGGTTGAAAGACATCCTGACCGATGCGGGGCCGTCCCATTCCGCCGAGCTCGCCAGAGCCATCGCCTGGGCCGCGTACCTTGACGGCCAGGGCGGCATCGCCCACCAGAACGGCGCCCTTCTCGGAACGATTCGTAATGCGCTGGCATTGCTCGATGCGGACGAGGACGACGTGGGCGATACGTGGACGAGGCGGCAGGCCCTTGAGCTGATTGGCGCCTGTTTTGAACGCGCTGGACGGATCGATGAAGCCGTATCAGTCCTGCAACGTGCGCTGCACTGCGGGTCACCAGGAACCGTCCCGCGTGCCCTGACGCTCTGCAGGCTCGGCATGCTTCACGCGATACGCGGGCAGCTGGACGATGGCGCTGATCTGATGAAGCGGGGGCTACGCGTTGGCGGCCTGGTCGATTGGCAATACAGCCCGGCCCCGGATGAATGGGCACCCGATTCCATCGGCGTGCGCCTGGCATCGTGCTTCGATCCCATGCGTCCGGCATACCACGCGCGTGGATGGCTTCGCGAATACCAACAGGACCTGGAGGTCGTTCTTGGCCGATTCGCCGACGATAGCAGGGCTGCCAGCATCGTCCTGCGCTTGCTGTGGCATCACTACCTGGTAGGACGTCAAGTCGAGCCTGTTCTTGTTGTTGTCGTGGCCACAGAATACTGATGTGTGTCCATGTTTGCCAGTACACGGGAGACTCCTGCAACGCGTTGGAGGCCGCCAGACAGTACTGCAACCTACAGGAATGGGCCAGCGGCTACTACGTACGCAGCGACGATATCGACGACATGCTTGTTGCCGCTTGCCAGCACGAACCAGTGGAGGCCTGCACCGCCCTGGCCCGGGTAGCTGCCTTGGGCAACCGCGCCTGCACGCCCACGATGACCGACATGATCGCCTCCCGCATCGACGGCCATGCCGGCCCTTGAACATAACCGTAATACAGTTTCATTATGCAGGACGCAGGACGGACGACCCGACCGACAAACGGACGAGGCTACCTATTCCCGGGCTGTGGTCTATTTCCGTAGGTCACCGCCGTCAAGGCGACGTTCGGTGACCAACTGCGGTGGCCCGTGGCGGTCAATGCCGTCAATGCGGCGGCCGCCGCCGCCTGGTAGTCCGCTATTCTGAGACGCGCTTGCTCGGTGCCCGACGCACGTGCGCTCAGGTCGGTCTGTGGGAGGGCTGCCACCCGTCGATGGCCAGCGACAGTGCGAGCGCACATGACGGTGTAGAGGACATCACCAGTGGTCCCGGGCCGGTGGAAGTCGGCGGGACCACGGTGCGGCCCGTGAAGGTGAACAACTGCCTCGTCCGCTTCATGAGGTACCCGGACGTCAAAGCCGTCAACCTGGTCACGTCGTACTACCTGTCGGATCGGGCGCTGTTCCGGTGGAGGCTCTCCGTCCTGCTGTACATCAGCTGGGCGACCGGCATGCAAATGTATCAGTTCTTCCAGACGAGTGCGGAGAAGGAGTGGAACATCACCAGCCCCGTCGACTACTACATGTACCGTAGGTGCCCCGCGATGGACCGCGCCAGCGGACAGTGTTGCTGACTATGGGGCCAGTCACGAACTGGTGCTTCTCCTTCGTCTGGCTGCATTTCCTGCTGTCGATGCTGGCATCCGGGTACCGCCTGGCGGCAAACCTGGCCGGCAACCCGCTGTCGGACTGGGCGGACTCGGCCACCATCGTCGAGTCGTACCACGGGACGGTCACCTATACGATCTATATCATCTCCCTGTTCCTGTCGCAATTCGTCACGATCGCCTTCTGGATGGATGCCATCCGCAAGTCGATCAGGGAGGAGCCCAGCGAGCTTGGGCGTGTCCACGCCCTGTTCATCTGCGGTAAACACGTTCGACATTGCCCGTCGGCTACGCGTGACGATGACTCTGGCCCTTCCTAGTCAACGTGCACGGTCTGCAGTCGCTGGTCATCCTTGTCGAGTACGTCCTGTTGAACAAGATCCGTCTGGAATGGTCTCACGCGTTCCTGGCATTCGTCCCCATACTTTGCTACATGCCAGGTACTGTGGCAGCGTTGTCCGCTCGGCAGCGGTTCCACTAAGTCGTTTGCAGTGAACATGTTCTACACGCTGGTCAGGGGGACGGCCCCGTACGACCAGTCGTTCTGTATGTCACGCGCGTGATGACGCTGGCCCATCCAGACGTACGTACTGACTGCTCCGTTCTTGTCCTAGGGAAGGAGGCGCGTCGCACATGGGATTCAGTGGGCGGCACGCTGCTTGTCCTGACCATCGTCTACCTGGCCTTCATGCTCGTGGGCAGCGTCCGCCGGCGATTCAACGAGCCGGACCCCGACAAACTCGACGACGACGGCACCGACGACACACCCGGCGGCGAGACCGCCCCCGACAATGCAGTATGACGCGTGGCATGCGTTTCATAAATGATCGAACTCGCCCCTACTGTGCCATACAGTATACCTAGTACTCGGAGCGACGAGTCTGACAGGCGCGTCTGCTGATGGCACACCCGCGTGACCTGTCCCGATGGTCCTGGCACTGACTGCGCCCGCTGGACAGAGCTGTTCCAGTAGTAGAGGACACGGGTCCAGTGGGCGATCGCTTGCCCACCGCCATGCTGATGATGCGGGTGCCCAATGTGGACTGGCGCCAGGTGGCCATTGTCGCCATGTGGCACACGGTCTTCCAGAAGGCGCACCCGTCCATCCCGCTGTCCGCTGCCAACCTGCAAGGGTTCGTCATTGGGCCCATCGTCATCACGCAGCTGGTACGCCTGTCGGGGCGGCCGGTCGGCGGGTTCCGCACGCTCATGGCCGGGCTCGTCTCGCCCACCTACGTCGTGACGCAGCCGTGGGGCACATCCGACACAGACCCGTCGCCCTGTCGCGTGATGCACCCGGAAACCGACGCCTGCCTGCAGGCCCTGCTGCCCAACTTCGTGCGCGCCGCCCGCCTCCTGTTCGTCATGTACCTCAAGATCTTCACCGTGCAGATGCTGTTTGGCGGTCGGTACAGCGTCAGACGGGTCGGTCGCGTTATTCGGGACGCGTTCTGGAGCGCGCTCGCCCTGACGGCCAACATCCAAGCGTACCGGGCCACGACCTGTTTCCTGACGCGCGCATGCGGCGTCCGATGGCGGTACTGGATCCAGCAGTACCTGGCGTGCGTGCCGGCCGCCTGCATCCTGCCCAGGCTCGTGCCCCGCGGGCGCCTGCACCAGATCAACTCGTTCATGTTCTACGTCGGCATGGCGTCCTGGACGCCGACCCGATACGCGCCATGGTGCGCCGTCGTCACCGGCCTGCTGCACCGATCCAACCCGGCGGCGGCCGCCGGCCCCGTCCTCGCCGGCCTGGTCACGTCCATCAATAAACCCAGCAGATCGTGACGTCCGGCAACGACGACGACGACGGTAGGGGCACACCTTGGTGGTGGTGGGCCACGCCCTATTCTTGCCGCCCGGTGCCGGACGTGAGTGACGTGACGCTTCAGTCGGCCCCACCCGATGCGACCGACGACGGCAGCGATCTGCATGCTGACCGCCGCCCTGGGCGCGGCGGCGGTTCGGTTCCCCGTTCCGCCAGCGTCGGCGGCGAACGATCCGACCTGGTTGCTGTGCGGCAGGCTGTTCCACGAGGAATGGTACCGACAGGTATGGACCGCCGCGCCTGCGCCGTTCGCTCGCTGAACGTGGGCCAGCCGCTGGACCACTACGACTTCAAGGACACCCGCACGTTCCAGCAGCGGGTGCTGGTCAACACCGATACCGTCGACTGGCGGGCGCCTGTGATCTTCTTCTACACCGGGAACGAGGGCGACATCACGTTGTTCGCCAACAACACCGGGTACGGCGCCGTCCACCCGACGATGATACCTGTGTCGCCAGGCGGGCAATGCCGGTCGCGCTGCCTCTGACCGGTACCAACATATCCATCGCAGGTTCATGTGCGAGGCGGCCAGCGAATTCGGCGCCGCGCTCGTGTTCGCCGAGCACCGGTACTTTGGCAGGTCGACGCCGGACGCCGACCTCGGTCAGCGTCGCCCGTTCGCCTGCCGATGATGCATGGCGTTGTGCTAATCGGAACGCGCGCCATAGGGTTCCTGAGCGTGCAGCAGGCCCTGTCGGATTACGCCGTCGTCGTCGACCGCTTCAAGGCGTCGCGGGCGGTGCCGGACGCGCCCGTCATTGCATTCGGCGGGTCGTACGGGGGCATGCTGAGCGCCTGGTTTCGCATCAAGTACCCCGGCGTCGTGGACGGTGCCATTGCGGCATCGGCCCCGATCCTCCAGTTCACGGGGATCACGCCGTCGGACACGTTCAACGACATCGTCACCCGAACGTTCGAGTCGTCCCGGGCGGGGTGCTCGCACGCGATCCGTTCCGCGTTCGAACGGATCGAACGGACGCCGACCGGCACCCTCGAGACGGCGTTCCGCTTGTGCAAACCGCTGCCGGGACGCCAGCAACTCGTTGACTGGATCAGCAATGGGCTCGCGTATGCCCCGGGCAACTGGGCGCGTCGCGTTCGACAACGGCTGACATGCGCCATATAGGTACGAGGCGATGGTTGACTACCCGACCGAGGCCAGCTTCGTCCAGGTCGGGGGACGGGTCCCCGCGTATCCATTGCTGTTCGGTCCGCTGAGGGGAACGTTCGCAGCCGTTGCCTGCCTGGCCGGTCAACGCGACGTGCGACGCGATCATGGGCGACGGGTGTGACGACGACCCGCTGTCGTGCTTCGTTGCGGGCGTGAGCGTGTACTTCAACAGCACGGGCACGTTTCCCGGTACGCGCTGCAGGGGAATCGCATCGCTGACATGCCCACGCTAGGCAATGCGGGCCCGTGCAACGACATCGACGTCGACTCATCGCCGTCGCTGGACGAGCAGGGATGGGACTACCTTGCGTGCACTTCGATGGTTCCATGGGCAACGGTGCGGATCGCCAGCGTCTAACCAGCTGCTGTGGTGACGACAGGTCATGCCCATGTCTTCCGGGCCGGCGTCGATGTTCCCGCCGCAACCGTGGGACTTTGACGCGTATTCGCTGGTCCTGTCGCGCCCCTGATCGCCGGGTGTGCACCTCCCGTTGCTGACGATCCCCTGTTCAGGCGTGCCAGCAACGGTTCTCCGTCACGCCCGACGCGACCTATGCAGTACGGGAGTTCGGTGGCAACCGGCTCGAGACGGCCAGCAATATCGTCTTCAGCAACGGCGTCCTGGGTAAGGCGGCAGGCGTTCGTTCGTGCCCACAACGTTGAAACGGGCACCGAGTCGTACTAGTCCTGATACTGTCGCGGCAGACCCCTGGAGCGGGGGCGGTGTGCTGTCATCCGGCAACCCGTCCATCGTGACGATTCAGATCCCCGGTGCGGCACATCATCTGGACCTGCGCGCTTCCGATGCGGTATTGCCCGCCCCCCCTGTGAGACGCGACCGTATCGCTGAGGCGTTGCACCGCAGTCCGATGGCGCACCCGTCCAGGAGGCACGGCGCATCCATCGCGCCAGCATCCGCCAGTGGATCCGCCAGGCCCGATCCCGCACGCCTAGTATGCGCCGCTCCGTCGCCGTCCAGTAACCGGCCATCCTGCTTGCCCCACCGGCTGTCCATGGTCGCATATACACCAGGCCAATTGTGCCTCGTAACCCGGCAACGTATGGAGGGTGTGACCAACAGGACTGGCGAACGAAGTGTCCCGCAAGTGAGGGGCGCGCGGTGGCGGCGGCGGAAAACGTGTTGCCCCGGCCAAAAACGTGGCGGGGCGATTGCACCGCGCCGCGCCGCTCTGTCGAAGGCGCAAGAATGTCTTCGGAGTACGAGCCCGAGGAGCTGTTCTCGCTGCGCTCCTACTTCTATGTCGGCGCGTTCGGCAGGGCGCTGCAGGAGGCGGGCACTGTCATAGCCGACACGCCGACACTGCGCCTTCTGGCGCAGTCGTTCGAGGTGCGCGCGCACCTGGCCCTGGGCCACGCGTATCCCGGCCATGTCGACGTGTCGTCGCCCGCCATGCAGGCCCTGCGCCTGCTCGGGTCCCGGTCGGAGGGCGTCATGGACGCGCTCGACCGGATCTGCGCCGAGCACGACAGCGAAATCATGGGCGACCCGGTGTCGCGTTTGCTGATCGGATTGGTCTACCAGGAGGTCGGCAACTACAAAGCCGCGCTGAACCTGGTCCACAAAGGCGATGCGCTGGAGGAGCTCGCCGTCGCCGCCCAGATCTACGCCAAGATCGACCGCGTCGACCTTGCCGAGAAACAGGTCGCTCGCATGACCAAGCTCGATGAGGATGACGTGTTGACCGTGATCAGCACGGCTACGTTAGGTCGGGAATCGGAGTCTCCTCCCCCGTTGTGTGCACACGAGTCGCGTCTAACAGCGCCGTTTAGCAATGGCCAGCCCCGGTGCTGAGAAAGCGGCGGCTGCATTGGAGCTCGTATCCGACCTGCTGCAACGATTCGGCGACACCGTCTACCTGCTCGAACTGCAGGCGGCGCTGCTCATGAAACGGGGCGAGTTCGCCGACGCGCTCAAGAGCCTGAAGAAGGCGCGCGCCCTGGCACGATCGCAGGAGATGACGCCGTCGTCCGCAACGCTCGTCAACTCGATCGTCTGCCTGACGCACCTGGACGACGCCGTCCCCAAGGGGTCGGAAATTCGCGGCAAGCTGGTCGACGAGCTCCGGAAGTCGTACCCGGACCACGAGTTCTTCCATGCGGCCGTCCGCTTCTGACCCTGACCTATCCGAACGTTCACTGCCAGCCGACATACACGACACCTGGTACGTTAACAATGCGATCGGTGCGGTTTAGTGCAGTCGTCGGCGGGCGGGGCAGGTCGCCCGCTACCAGATGGACGACGTCGGCGGCTGCTGGGACGGGGTGCCCCAGATTCCGTTCCAGTCGCCGAACAGGTTCAGCCCGTTCACGGAGGACGACGCCCGTATCGGCGGCCGATTGCCACGCTCGAACGGCTGCTGTCGCGCCTGCTGAAACCTGGACGCCTGCGGCGTCGCCGACGCCGACGACGGCCGCGGCGGCGCCAACGACGATGCAGTCCGGTCCCATGTCAGCGCCGACGACGCTGTGGACCAGATGGGGTCGGCGCAGGGGATCGGCGACGGCGTCACGAATGCGACGTTGGGCGGCGGGACGGGAGGCGGCGGACCCTGCGACGGGTACACGACGCCAGGATCGATCGCCGGCAACGGTGCAGGCCGTGTCAGGATGGAGACAGCGGGGACCGGCTGCTGCCGAGACGCAAACGGGGCCATCGGTATGGCGTCGGCCCGGAGCGACACCGAGGGCAGTAACGACGACGGAGGCGGCGACAGATGCGACGCGGGGTCCTGGACGACCGGTGCCGCATCCTGTTGCACCGGGTTCCGCTCTGGAACAGCGGGAGCAGTACGGGCGGCAACGGGATGGGCGGCACCGGCAGGACCGTGCTGTGCTGGTCGCGGTTGCGACCGCTCCTGCTGCTGTCGTTGATCCGGTAGTGGCGCAGACGGCTGCGGCGCCGATGGCGGTTGCTGCACCGACTCTGGCCGTGGTTGTGACGGCGGGTCGGGTGGTTGTCGCCGCGGTGACGATCGTTGTTCAGCTGGTCGCGGTTGTGCCTGCTGCTGACCTACCTGACGTTTCTGCGGCTGAACCTGCTGCTGCTGCTGGGACTGCGATTTCGACGGCTGACCAGCCGGCTGGCAGGATACGGGTGGCTGCTGCTGCTGCTGTTGCTTCTTGCTTGCTCTGGATGCTCGCTTGGACTGCTGGGCAGGCGTGGAAGACGCCGCTGCAGACGACGCCGCGCTGGAATCCTTCCTGGGGTCGAACGTGTCCCAGGTCTGGAGCAGGTCGCGAACCTCGTCGCCGGTCAGTTTCCGTATCCGGTTGCCGTCGGGGAAGATGTGTCGGAAGGCGGATTCGGGCAGGCCTGGTCGTTTCGGACCGACCTGCTTGTACCGTACCTGAGCCGGGAACGGGGTCGGCCCCCCTCGCGGTCGTGCCCATGCGGTCGGATCGATAAGGTCGGCGCCGGGCGCACTGGGCTCGAACAGGCCGTACAGATACCGCGTCGTGATGTTGAAGAGGAATAGGGCGCAGGACCCACCAGGACGGCACTCGACGACGGATGCCAGGTGTTGGCGCGGGAGCCCGAAGATGCCCAGGGCCTGGCACTCATCGTACGTGTCGTCCGTGCAGATGAACATCATCCCGCCCGTATACGACGGAGACGCCGCCGGCGGGGAACCGCCCGGGCGGACGGATGATCGCGACGATTTGGCGGGCGCTGGCTGTTTCGGATTGCTGCGCAGCAGGACCGACGAAGGCAGGGCGATGGGGACCTCTCCATCGCTGTCAACATCGTCACTCGACGATGAGGACGACGACGGCGTCGACGCCGACGACGGCGAAGATGGCGCAGCAGCAGCAGGAGCATCAGCGGCAGCAGCAGGACGGGTCTCAGGGGGCGTCTCAACTGCAGGACGCGTTTGTGCTCGCCGCCCTCGTTTTCTCCTGGACTTCGCCTTCTTCCGTCGCTCTTTCCGCTCGAGCTGTTCGACCTCGCGCAGCAGTTCCAGTTCGTGCTCGAGAGCAATCCGCTGCGCCCGGCTCTCCTCCTTCTTCACCAGGTACTGGGCGGCGATCCGGCGCGCGAACTCGCACAACACGATGTTCTCCAGCAGCTGACGACCTCGACGGTCCCATTCCTCCTCGGAAACGCACCGCAGACATTCGCTAGCGTGCGCCGAACACGTCAACGGGATCGGCGGCAGAACAGGGACGACGGGCACGTCGGCACCTTCGCCACGCAGGATGCGAACGGCCGCTTCGATCATGATGTGGATGAGGTCGTTCAGGTCCTTCGTCTCGCTGATCTCGTCCGCGATCGTTATGCAATCGTCGTTGATCTCGAGGCTGTCCTCCTCCCACTGGTACTGCGTGTACGACGTCAGCGCTGCACGAAGCGTTTCCCATTCGAACGGCCCCGGTTCCGCGATCAGATCGGCCAGTTCCGTTGTCGTCATCTCGGTCAGCGCCCACTTCTCTTCCGTCGTCAGGTTCGACCAGAACTTGCACAGCTCGCCGTTCTGCGACAGCAGCAGTTCATCGACCTGCTCCCGCGTCGTCGCAGCAGACGACAGGCGGGCGTCCTCGTCGCAGCACGGCGTACGTTTCACGATACCCTTCTTCAAGTCGCGCTTGCACTCAGCGGTCTCATCCAGGAACCGCAGCTTGAACGTCAGGGGGACCTCGCGCTCGGCGACGCAATCCTGGCAGAAGCAGCCGTTCGAATCGAGCGACTCCTCGGCGAGGAACGTCTTCGACATGGTCATCAGCTTCTTGAACGTCAGCTGGACGACGCCCTGCGACAGTTGCGACGTGGTCGGCAGACGCGACGCCCAATAGTTATCAGGGACGCCGGTGGTCAGCAGCCTCGGGCGCTCCTGGACGTTAACGCAGCTGAAGACCCTGCGTTTGTCCCAGAACGTCGACCCGAACGCGCTGTGCTGCGCCAGCAGATTCACGATCGTGCTCCAGACGATCCGCTTCGTGCACTCCACAGACAGGCCAGCGTCAGCAGCATCGCATTCCAGCAGGTGTTCGTAGGCGGCCACAATCTTACGACGCCATCCGTACCGTCGCTCGTCATCATCGGTCCGGCTCGAGGCCGACTTCGTGTTACCAGCATCGATCTCCTTCTTGACGCGAAGCTTCATCATGGCGAACACGGCGAACAGGGCGGAATCCCGGAGGACGTCGATGTCGATGTCCTGACGATACCCGGCGATGCGCTCGCAGACCTCGGTCAGCACGACGATGCGTTCCGTATCGTTGAGCCGGTCGAACGGATACACGCCAAGCTGCTGAAACATGGCATTGTCACGGCCGACGCCGATCGCGGACCAGAACAGTACAGCGACAGGTCCCGCGCGAAGCTGATCGAACCCGCTGCAGTCGATCCTCTCGGACGCCTCGGTGTGCAGGCCGGAACGCGCCGCGTGACTCAGAACGATACGCACGACCTGGGCAGAGGCACAACGTCAACACCAAGGGGACACGACCAACGATAGGGACAACGCCTCCTCACCTCGCAGTCGTACGCGACATCAAGCGGCGTGGCACCATCTTTGTTCCGGAGCGACAGAGACGCCTCGTTGTCGAGCAGGATGCGCAGCACGCGCTCCCGTTTGTTCGTCGACGCAACATGCAGTGGACACACACCTACAGGCCGTACACAATGTTAGCAAACGTCGTCTGCGCGCGACGTGGGTGAACATACCATCGTTGTCAGCGGCGTTCAGATCCGCGTCATGGTCGACCAGCCACTGAGCGATATCGGCGTAGTCGTGTTCGGCGGCGATATGCAATGCCGTGCGTCCATTCGCGTTGCATAAATCAACCGAGGTACCGCATCGTTCAACGACGGCAGAGAGGCATGCGACCGAGTTGGACCGGGCGGCAAGGACGGTGGCCGGATCGCCGTGCCGGGCGAGACGGACGATCGGCGAGATGTGCGACGCGAGGATGTGCACGATCGACTCGTGGCCGTGCTCAACGGCGGTTAGGAACGCGGAATCGATGGCTTCGACGGACGGCCGGTTACTCGATTGCAGCAGTTTGACGACCTGAGCGGCATGGCCGAGTTTGGCGAATTCGCCCAGCAGATGCGCCGCGCATTGGTCCGTCGTCGTGATCGCCGGCATGGGCTTCGCCGTGGTAGTGGAGTTTGCGTTGGCGGTGGCCTCGGCGATCCGGTCCCGTAGTGGGCGCTTCTGGAGCGTGCCGGGCGCCGCGGCCATGATGGCGGAAGCGGTGCGGCGATCGGCTCCAATGCCAAACGGACGCGACGCGCGACGGATTTGAGGCAACTGCGCGGAGTTTTCTGGACACCCTTCAGCACCTGCCTGGCAGGCACAACCGGCCCAAAATCCGCGATACGCTTCACTGTCGCAAGCACAACCTGCTCGACACATGCCAACGCTGATGCCTGCGCCATCACCGATTCCGCTGGCAATCTCATACGGTCGGAAACCTGGGTCGACTTTCAATGAGATAATGGGGAAGCAAACGCGTGTGGGAGCATGGATGGTTTGTCCAGGATATGCGGGCCTCCGGCGCTGCGCCTTGTAAACGCTGCCGCAGGTCGAGCGCGCTGTCTATCGGTAGATGTTCGCCTGAAGCTTTGCAGACATTGGGTTTGTGACCGACGGGTACCTGGTTCGACGACGACGCTGGGCAACGGGCATCGGTCGCGTCTGCTTCATTCTTGTACGGGTATGGCCGGTTCACCGGCCGCATGGTCACTGTCTCGAGCTAGTGTGTGCGCCCCGGTTATCAGCAACGCCTCCTGTAGCTCAGTTGGCAGAGCGCCTGACTGTAGTATTACCTGTCATCGGGCGGTCCCTGGTTCGACTCCGGGCGGGAGGAGCAGATCATCGTTTTTGTTTTGCCCCGTCATCCGATGTTGTTGCCCTCCCTGAGCCTGTCAGATATAGAATCATTGGCTGCCTGCATCGACGTCATCGTATAGTCTCACGGCAACCCAACCTGTAATACACAAGGGTCGTTTCGGCACGTGTGTGGTCTTCGCGGCATCCATCGCTCCAATTGCCCGCCCATCGGTCCGTCTCCGATTCCAGATTCGAGTCGGCGCAGTCCGGGTGGTGGTGGTCGGATTCGCGCCCAGTCCCCGGGGTGGTGATGTCGACGGAATCGGAGCAGTTGCGGTTGGGAGAGGCCCTGCTCAACAAGGCTGAATCAGTCGTACGTCTCGCTGTTTGTCACTTGCAGGCGTCCGGGCACTGATCCGCTCCGGGCATGCTGTTAGACCGCTGAACTCTTTTCCCTCACCTATGGCGCTTTCGTCGTCCAGCTCCTCCAGGACGAGCGCGACGACGTCGTTGAAGTCAACCGCATTCTCGATCGAATGTGTGTCCGCTCGTGTCGTGTCTGCCCGTACCGAATGCCTTGCTAACAGCCGTGCAGCGGGTTCAATATTGGCCAGCGCATTGTCGACGATTTCCTCGTGCAGACCGGCATTGGGACCTGCAAATCGCTGAAGGACACGGCCGACCTGATCGGGCGTGTCGCATTCAAGATGTTCCTTGGCGGTTAGCGCGGCCGACGGACCGCTCGTCATCCCAGTCTATGCCTAATCGTTCGCCGTGCGTACGTAGTGTCGGCGGGCGTTCAGAATTGGTCGGCGGATGGGTCGTCGTTCACGCTGGTCCTCCCCGGCAAAGGCAACCCGCTGACGGAATTCGTCGAACTCCCTGACGCGTACGCCGGCCTGAACATGTGCGACCTTCTCTGTGGGGTCATCCGGGGCGCGCTCGACATGGTACGATGCCAGGGCCGGCGAACGCGGAAACATTTCAGGTTGACGAACGTGCCCCGACAATGTCCAGGTGCAGATCCGTGTCGAAGCCTCCGTCGTGAAGGACGCGTTGAAGGGCGACGATGCCACCGAGATTCGCGTCGTCCGAAAGGGGATTGTCAAGGAGGAATACAACCCGAACGAAGACTAGGGCAACACACATTGTACTAATCATGATGTCGACGGGAACTGTACACATGCAATCCTGCCGACGTGCGAATGCTCGTTCAGTTACTGCACGAGAGGCATGGCGGACGGACACGTACTGATTCAGGGAGACGGAGATCTGCACGAGGGTGGCCTCGACAGCGCTCAGGTCGCCATCCAGCGCCGTCGTCAGGGCGGCCAGCTCGACGATCCAACGTGTGCCGTCACCGACGGGCTCCAACTGATCCGTTCCCCCATCTGGCCCGACGACCTACATCAGCCAAACGCGTCACATCAGCACACGCCTTCGTTGCTGGCGGACGCGGCAGACGGCCGACTTTGAGGAGCTGGAAGACGCGGACGCTGATGGATGGCCGGATATCGTATTGCATACCACGCAGGACGACCTGGTACGCGCGCGTATAGTCCAGGGCGGCCAGCAGCGATTCGAAGTTGTCGGACACGGCCACGTCGGTGGCCGATCGGATGACGGCGCGTCGCTTGCCGGGTTCGATGACGTGGCCGAGGATGCGCAGCACCCAGGAATCACCGCCGTGCAGGTCCCGACGGGCGCGAGCCTCTGACGACTTGCGCGATGCAACGCCAGCGGAACCTGAACGCCGACCAGCGTTATCAGCAGCGCGCGCGGCAGCCCGACGCTGCGATCCACGGGACGTACCCATTCTGTCGAACACGCATTCATGGACGGCCATCGGCGACCCGGAACGACTGATCGTCGACAGGTGGTCGTTCAGCCGGTCGACATTAGCCTGAGGGACGGCGCCGACCAGGCTGACCAGAAGCGACATGACCACCGCCGCCGCCGGCCGCCTGTGAGTCCAGCGCACTTCTCGCGCCCGACGACCCGCGTCGCCTGCTGGCCGCCCGCACCCAATGTGGACCACAATCGGCCCCAGGTGGAACGGCCACGCCCTGCAGAGCGCCGTGTCCTGCAAGTGTCTGCTCGTCGGGGCTCGCCACCAGCTGGCCACCGCATCCCGCTACCGGCCAGGCCGTGCCGGCAACCGATACTGTCCGACGGCGTGACATCGGCAGGCCACTTGCTACTCGCCGCGTTGTCGAACGGGGTGTGCCCTCACAGGACGGCCTATCGCTATGTGCCCACCTAGAGACAGAGAGCGTCGAGGCGTCGGCGTACAAATGTACATTATCAGGCTGACAGCGGGGTGTCCCAATGACCGTCGGGCATCAACCCGCGGGGAGGGGCTCCACAGCAGTCAGCACGGCAGGCGACCGCGCACGCCCCGCTAGGCAACGTCCTTGCCGAAAATCTTGACGTTCAGGCGGGACCCCTGCGCGGATAGCTGGGCGACACCCGATGGTACGACGATGCTCAGCCGTTCCGCTGCTGTTCGCCTGCGTTCCCGTTTAGGCAAACTGGGCGCACGACGACGGGCTTGTGCGGCAGCAGGCGCAGACGCGGCGGACGCTAGACCGTCCGATTCGTCCATGTCGTTGTCGTTGTCGGCGCTGCCGTTCAACGCTGCGTCGATGCCATGTCGGAACTCGTCGGCTCTCCTGGGCGTTGACGATAGCTTGTGCAGGAAATTGGGTATGCGACGCGTACTGTCCCGATGGCTTCTGAAGATATCGATGTTGATCGCCGCCAGCGTCGAGCGCCTCCTATCGTCACCCTGTGCGGCCAGCTTGGGCAGCATCTTCATTAGCCGTTGTGTCCGTTGCTCCTGACGCTCCCGGTCGGCTGCCCCGTCCCGCACCCGTTGGTTGCCTTCCAGAAGCGCCATCGCCCGCCGGCACCGACGATGCTGTCGCTCTCGACGCACCGTACCCAGGCGCCGCCCTTCGTCGACATCCACCAGGATGTCCCAGATCGCCGGATACTCGCTCCTGATGACGCCAGCGTCCAGCGCGTACCACTGCACATCCGCTTTCGCTGCCTGAAGCCATGTCCGGCGATGCTTACCCGCCGAGCACACTTCCAGGCCGGCAAACTGCCCTGCCTGCCACCCAGCCAACGTCAGCAACCCATGCCATGTATACCCCCCTTCCCCTGGGTCACACCTCGTATACGGCCAGGTGCAACTTGGACTCGTCGTCCGTTTCGAATTCGACCGCCGACCCGGCAGCAATGATGACCAGGCGCGAGGCGGTCGAGTCGCCCTGCCTGTAGACGTAGCCGAGCGCCGGCGTGACATATGGGCCTTCGGCGTGGTTGACGAGGGCCAGCACCAGCTCCGGGGTCCACGTCGACCGCTGCCACAGGAGGACGTCGATCACGGGTCGCCACGCCTCCAGCTGGGCGATCCGGTACGCCTCGGCGACTTCCTGCCCCGTCGATCGAGGCAGCCAGATGAAGGTCGAGGGTTCCAGGCCGACAATGGCCATGGGCTCATTGGTAACCAGCGTGTCGGCTAGGCCCAGGTCCGTGTAATCGTCGCCATGGATGTTGGTCGCCCACGCCACACGGATGCGACCCTGGACGACGCAGACGATGATCTCGGGGGCGGCCGACGCCGAGTCGGCGGCGACCTGCTGCGGCTGGACGATCTCGCCGTTGGCCACCGCCGCCGACTCCACCGACTGGGCGGCAATCCAGCGATCCAGCGGCGACAGCGACGACCACGGCTCCAGCGCGTCCCGTTCGAGCCACCGATCGACGACGTCCACGTCGATGGATTCTCGTTGCGTCCATGGCCTGGCAACGGTCAGACCAGCACCGTGGCGCGCGCCCTGATCTTACATCTCGAGGACGTCCAGGATGCGGGCGTTCGTCAGGGCGGTCCGGTCGTCCGTGTTCCGAAACAGCCGGAAGGACCTGCCGGGCGCGTACGACGCCATGCTGAAGATCCGTCGAACGGTCTGAAGGGCCCATTGTGGGGCGTCCCAGGCGGCCAGGGCCGTCGTATCCGTCACCGGATGCGAACCGCGATGGGTCGACGACGTCAGCGTTAACGATGGCAGATGTGCCGGGCTGGCGGGTCGAGGGCTGCTGCCACGAGCGAACGCCTGTCGTAACGCGTGCGGCGGCGGGTGACGGAACGACACGCGTCGTCGACTGCTGCTGCGGTGTGCCACCGGATGCAAATGGTCGCCCAGCGGCTTCACCGTCGGCATGGAATACGGTGGGTACACCTGCATGACCGCCCCGGGGATAATATCAAACCGGAACGAATCCGCTAGCTGGCGTGCGCCGGAACCTTCCCCAACAGCGAAACCCGCTTTATCGTTCAGACTTGGCGTTTGGTGTGGCGCTGGTGCAGCCATCTGATGGGCGGGAGGAGGACGACGTACAGGATGCCTGCGGCGACCGGCAGCGTCACCAGCCAAGCGCACGTGGCAATCATCAACCCTGTCGTCGACAAATGGACGTTCGTTCGTTGCAGGAGCCGCCAGCACAGCACGTACCATGCGAATATTTCGTCAGCGTCCCGAGCAGGCTCTCCCGGAGGCTTTCAGTGATGACGGCGGGCGACAGCGCGAGCGGCATGTCCGACCCGAGCAGATACTCGCCGAGTCGCAGGTACGGGACCAGCATGGCGAGCTCGACCGGCGTCGTGACCGCATTGACCAGCTGCATGGCCGCCATATTCAATCGGCGGAACACGATGCCGACGATGGCCACGATGACGAACGTCACCCTGGATCGCACGCGACCGTGAGCGGCGACGGGCAAAGGTGGAGCACCGCAGCAGAGTAGCGTACCCGACCAGAGGGCAGACGCCGATCATGAACCCTAGCGCGACGCTCGCCGTCAGCGTCTCGGGCGTGATCTCCTGGCGCAGAACAGCGAGGGCCGCCTCCTTCGCCGAATGCGCCGCACTCGCCAGGCGATCCCACATGCCGGCACGCTGACCTGCGTCGACCTTGGCCGACGTCGACATCGGCAATACCGACGCCATGCAACGCGGGGCGGTTGCCGCGTTGGTAATAGGTGGGCGCCGTGCTCCGATCGCCCTCAAAGCGTTCCGCCCCCCGAATTTACTGCGCAATCCACCGCGCGACGGCAAGTCGCGAATTCGGTGCGCTCCGTCCGCCCGTTGACGCGTTCGGGCAGCTGAGAATCGTTCCCAGGCTCCTTTCAGCATCTGCGTAGACCGGCGTGCGCAAAGTCATTCGCCTGGCCCTCGTTGTCGATTCGTTGCGGCACCTGACGTCGGCATCAGGAGCCAGGACGGTTCAGGCTGATCAAGTGTTGGGAACGTCGCCTAAGCGGCCCATTTGCGGTGAGCACGATCGACAAGACGTTGCCCACTCTGAGCCTGGCTGATGTCGCGAGCCAGGTCGTGCGAGATTATCCCCGCACGAAATGGACGCCGGCCGACGTTAGTGCGGGGCAACGAAAACCACGCCCTGACAGTGGATGCCGGCGGCACACCCACCCGCGCGATACGCGACTTGTGCCTGAAGGCCCCCCGCCCCCAAACCGGCAAGTCGCCACGCCGCGGCGCCAAATGCGGATCGCGGCATGGCGCGCGACAACGCCGCCGCGCGTTTGGCATGCCGGGCCAGTCGCCCAAATTTGGACGCCGGTCGAGTCCTGCACCGTCGATTTTCCCGGATGCCCCGACGGTCACCCGCAAGTCGTACGTAAACGTCCCCGTTAAGGCCATCATAGTCATATCGTCGGGCAGTCCCCAACATGATGATGTTGAAGGGCGCCGGCATCGCTGCCGTCGTCATCATCGCCGTCATCACGCTTGGCACCGTATCGGGGACCCGCGACGACATCGAACGTGGACGCGAATGCGCCCTGCCCGCTGAACATGCGTATCATGCGGCGTCCACGCCCGTTGCCTGTGAATCAGGGACGGCTGTTGCTCCGGTACCGCCAACGACCTTCGCTGGCAGGTGCGTTGCCGCGTGTAAAAGGAACAAGCATCTTGTGATCGGTGGTGGTATCTTCCTGGTTGTGCTTGCCATCGTGCTCGGGGTCGTGTTCGGCGTCGTCGTGCCCAACAAGAACAATCAGGGTAGCAGTTACTCGGCCGGCACGCCGCCACCGCAGACGTACGCACCGCCTCCACCGCCCACCTACCTACCACCATCACCCACCCCACCTGATTATACGTCGCCACCTCCCACGACGTACAGTCCGCCGACCATTTCGCCGCCACCACCTCCCCCTACGCCCACAACGTACACTCCGCCGACCTCGTCGCCGCCACCTCCCCCTTCAACGTACCTGCCGCCCAGCAACAAGCCTCCCGCGCCCACTTACCAAGCGCCGACGCCGGCACCAACCACCAAGGCACCGCCTATCCCGACGTACCTGCCGCCCAGCAGCAAGCCTCCCGCGCCCACTTACCAAGCGCCGACGCCGGCACCGACCACCCAGACGCCGCCTCCTCCGACGTACCTGCCGCCCAGCAGCAAGCCTCCCGCGCCCACTTACCAAGCGCCGACGCCGGCACCGACCACCCAGACGCCGACCTCTCCTCCAGCGTACAGCACGCCCCCACCGGCCAAGACGTCGCCTCCTCCTCCCCCACCAACATACCTGCCGCCAAGCCAGAAACCGCCTGTCCCTACTTCGCATCACACGCCAACGCCGCCCTGCGACACGCCAACGCCTCCGCCACCACCCTGCGATGAGGACACCCCATCGCCCCCGGCAACGTACCACCCGCCGCCGTACGGTGGGTACAACTGAGGCTTCCACGACGTCAAAGCGTTTCCAATGTTTAATGAACACATGAGCGTATTTCTGAGCAACGAGCACTGTCACGGGCGCTGCACAACGTTCATGGATCCAGACGGAAGGGTGCCCAGCGGCAGCCGACAGATGTATGACGCGAAGCACCAGGACGGGCACAGACGTTCTCGAACGGCATCGTGCGCCAGTGATAGATAGACAGCCCGTCAGTGTCCCAACGACAGGTCGTCAACGTCGCCCTCCCCACAGGCGTCGCTTCATGGCGGCCAACGAGACGCGGCCGCCGCGCTCGGGATCCGGGTCGTCGCCATGCACGTCCTGTATCGGCGTGACCTACTTCCACCATTCGTACTTGAAGGAGGGACGCGCGCCCCGATGCTTCGGCCTGAAACGCACGGTCCACATCTCCAAAGACATGGCCGAGACGCTCCGATCCGATTACGATAAGGGCGTGTCGGTCGCTGGCGACGTCCTCGACGAAATGTGGTGCCTGGGCATCAGCAGGAAAGGCGACCCGAAGTCCAATGTGCCGCACTGTGGCCCGGGACTTCGCATCCTGTTCGTCAGGCGAAAGATGGCCGAATACGCGCGTATCAAAGCGATTCAGCAACTCAGGGAGCAGCAGCAGCAGCAGCAGGGGCAGCAGCAGCCGCAGCAGGGTCACGGGCCACCAGGGCCACAACTGTCGGGCATCATACGACCCCACGAGAAACAGGTGGACCCAGCTGCCGTGGTCATGCCCAGGCGCCTTCCAGCTGTGCCTCGGCCGGTCGCGACTCCTCCAGACGCACCGCCGCCTGATGACAGGACCCTGCTGGAGAAGGCCACAGACCGTGTCCAGAGGCATCTGGGCGCACAGGCCGCCGTCATCCACCGGATGGTGGGGCGGGCCCGGACGATGACGCAGCCCCTGTTCTGGGTACGTAGGGATGCCCCTGGGCTGGCAGTGATCGAGTACCTGACAACGCTGACACAGGAGCTGTACGCCAAGCGTGTGTCCACGATCGTCCCCGATTGGGCCAACAGCACGAAACGCTTCGTGGCGTCCATGTCGACCTGGTTCGTGGATCCGCCACCGCCCGAGGACGGCCACCCTTGACGACGGCGCCCCCCCCCCCACCTGCCTATTGCTCTGTATGATGATATACCGTATATAGTAGATGCTGAGGTGCTACGCTAGAAGTGCTCCTCCTGGGGCGGGCCTGGATCGTCGCCGAACACGTTCGTGTTCAGCGCCGGCCTGGGCCGATGCGCGCTCTTCCTGATGACGCCGCCGTTCCCGAACCTGTCGAGGTTCTCCCGGACGGACACCTGGTCGTCGACCAGCTTGATCTGCTCGTGCAGCTCCCGCTTGAACATGTCGGCAATGAGGTCGTTCAGCGGCGCGCAGGCGTTCCGCTGCGACAGGAACGGGTGCTGCAGCAGCTGCGACGCGTTCGGCCTCAGCTTCGGGTTCGTTGCCAGGCAGGTCCGCACGAAATCGTGAAACGCTGGCGACCACGTGTCGTTCGCCAACGTCGGCACCGTCCCCGATCGTAGCTTGGCCAGCGCGTCCGGCAGCGAATCGTCGCAGAACGGCGCCTTGCCGTCGTTGGCCAGCTCCAGCGTCGTGATGCCCAGGCTCCAGATATCGCTGGCCGTACTGTTCCGGGCGCCGTTCATCACTTCGGGCGCCATCCACAGCAGCGTCCCGACGCCCTTCTTCCTGCCGATCGTCTCCGCGTCGATCTGCTTGGACACGCCAAAGTCGGCGAGTTTCACCTGGGCGCTGCCGTTCATCAGGACGTTGCTGCACTTGACGTCGCAGTGGACGACGGCGCTCTTGTGCAGGTACTCGAGGCCGGACAGCGTCGCCCGCAGGATCGTCGCGATCTGCTTCTCCGTCAGACGCACCGGCGTCCGCATCAGCACGTCCAGTATGCTGCCCGCCTCGCACAGCTCCGTTAGCATCCACAGCCTGCCCCCGCGGGTGGTCAGCGCAAACGATGTCAGGGCGCAGACGCCCGCCGACCTGCCCTGCGAGTCGTGCAGCGACCCAAAGTACGTGACGACGTTCGCGTGCCGGCACTTGAGGAGCAGGCGCTCCTCCGCGTCAATGCTGAGCGCGGACGACATCTGCTGGTCCTGCAGGGACTTGGACCTGGGCGGCAGTGCCATCGGGGACCCGGCCTGCGGCGCCAGCTCGTCACCAGCGACGCGGAAGCTTCCCGCGACGGGCGTGTTCCCGAGGTGCGGGCGACCGGCGCCTCGGGCCTTCGGCGTCGATGCCTGGTGCACAATCTTGATGGCGACCGGGAACTGGGTGGGGCGATGCCTGCCCCGGTAGACCTCGGCGTACGACCCCGCGCCAATCAGGTCGCCGACCTCGAACTCCTGCTCGGCGTTGCCCGACGTCGACCACTGGAACAGGGGCGACACGTGCGCGACGTGCTGCACGTTGAAGATGCCCACGGCGAGCTCGTTGAACGAACGCACCCACTTGTCGCGTTCGTCGACGGTGCGCGCCACGAACGTCACGTACCGGTCCAGCGGGGCGAACACGAGCGAGAACGACTCGTCGGCGCCGTCGGCGTCGGTATGGTTCCGGGGGCTGAACTGCCGCATGACGACCTGGCGACGGGTGCCGGGCTCGGCGCGTACCAGCGCCTTGATGGGTTCGCGCGCCCGCGACCGGAACATTCGCGACAGGGCGGACGAATCGAGCGAATCCCACTCAATCATCGACGTGGCGTACGAGACGCGCAGCAGGCGCAGGGACGGCGGGTGCCGGCTGGGGCGGTAGACGACCCAGTCGCCCGACTGCAATCCCATCCAGGGTTTACCTTGCCCATGCTGCGGGTGACGAACGGCGCCCAGCAGCGACGACATCGGCGCCGCCGCCGCCGCCGCCTGCTCTGCAGCAGCAGCAGCAGCAGCAGGACGGCCGCCGCCGACGTTGCCAGTGTCGGCATCGCTCGCCATACCGACGCGCGGCGGGATAGATATTCACCGACAGCCGCGATCGACGCCTGACCAGATTCCTGACGTTCCGTGTGCTGGGCACGGGAACCGTCCCGGGTACCACCACATCCGGCCGAGCTTGCGCAACGTACAAATGCATTCGTCGGGTTGTGTGTGTGTGTTCATAGGGCGGGCGTGGGGCCCCGCGTGTGCTGTTTGGCCAGTCGCAGCGCTTGGTGCAGGTCGGTATCGTTCGGGTCCATGGTCAGGGCGGCCTCGTACAGCGTCCGGGCGGCGTCGACCTGGTTGTTGTTCAGGGCACGGTCGCCCTGGACCTTGACGATGCGCGCGGTCGCACGCAGGCGATCGTGCAGGTCGGCGTCGTCGACCAGGTCGCGGGCGTGCATGACGGCGACCTTGGCGTGCGTGACGCGCTCGCAGGCCCGCGCGTCCGTCGCCCGACGCTGCAGGACGAACTCGTACAGGCCCTGTGCGACGTCGTACCTGCCGTCGTCGAACGCCGCATCCGCCTGGCGGAGCACGTCGTCGACGACGGCGCAGACGGCGACCTCGATGGCGCCCTGCACCGCCTCCTCCCGATCGGCAACGGCCTTCCGTTCGGCATCGGCTGCCGCCCTGTTGCGCAGGTCGACCAGGGTGGCACGGGCGCCGGCGCCGTCGTCATCGTCGACGGCGTCGGCGAGCAACGCGAACAGGGCCTCGCTGACGGCTGGTGACCCGTGATGCAGATCTTCGAGGGCGCGATCCTCCATGCGATGCAGGAGCGACGCCCATCGGGACGTGTCGTCGTCGTCCGGGTCGGTGCCTGTCGAGCGCGTTGGCGGTGCACACGACGGGCAAAAGTGCTGGACGGGTGCGGGACCGCGCACCGACGTCCAGTGCCAGTGCGATTTCGCGCACGTCAGGCAGGCGAAGGTCCCGCACCGGTAGCACGCCCGGGAGCACCCGGCGGTGGCCGTCCCGCAGACGACGCACAGCCTGGTGGTGACGCCATCGTCGGGCATGGGAGGCACTGCCCCGTCGACGTCGCACGGCGGCACTGGCATTCGGCCGATTGCGGTCACCCCCGCCAGAACCCAGGTGCGCACAGATCACCATACGCGCCGCCGGTCGACGCGCCACTGCGACGTCATGTCCGTTCTGCGTGCCCCCGCTCAGCGCCAACGCGACCTGGCGAACAACAACTGGCCCTGCCCGATCCCCAGCGGCCAAGACACTGATTGGCATCAACAGCCGCACCGCGGAGGTGCGCCTGAACAAGAGTGCACATTGTCGGTAACCACGCGGATCAACCGTGGGTACCGCGCGTCCGTTAATTGTTGACGTCGGCGGGCGTGCCCCGGGGCACACGGATGGAGCGGGCCGATGAGCTGACGGCAGCGCCGCCGGCGACGTTCTCGCAGACGTTCTCGCAGCGCTGGATCCAGCTGGTGTCGACGTCGCCCGGCGCCGGGCAGACCAGCGACGACCTGCACCTGCTCATGGACGACATCTGGAAACACTACGACAGCGACGCAAGCGGCATGCTCGACGGCAACGAACTGTTCAACCTGTGCTCTGATTACATCCAGGTACAGGCATCGCTGGCGCGTGTCGTGTGCCTTCCCGTCGTCGCATGCTGACGCTGCAATGCTCGCTCGTTAGGCCATGCCGGAGGTCATCGCCCTAAAGGTTCGCATGGGACCGCGGCTGTGGTCAACCTCGGTGGGCGACGTGGCTCGCGTTGTGTCGAACCGGATCCTGTCGAAATGCCAAGGCACGAACTCGCGCCCGCTCTGCTCCCGGGACGCGTTCGACGCGAACTTCGCCAAGTGCATCGCCGAAGATAACGCCTTCTCCGTCATCGGCAACGACGAAGGCGAGGACGACGACGACACGGAGGAAGGCAGGCGCGAGGTTCGCCTGGTGGGCCCGCGCCAGGAACGGGCCATCATGGTCGCCGACGCCTGCCGACGCGCGTCGTTCGCCATGCGTCAAACGATGACCGACCCGACCGCCTACGATATCCGCATGGCACACCACATTTCCGAGGTGGCACCTGAGAAACGCAGCCGGCAGCATCGCGCTCTCATCGCGCGAATCTTCGCCCGCGTTCTCTCCAAGTAACAGGAAGGCCGGCGTGCTGCCAACCCCCCAACGACTGGAACCGCTGACGCCCCTGCCCCGCTGTTCAGGTTCGAGTTGAACCGGTCGGGCCTGCAGGCGCTGGCGTCCAGCGTGCGGTTGCTGGCGCTGTCGAAAGGGGAGCTGGTCGTCCGGCAGGGCGATGCCGCCCTGCACTTCTTCGTCGTGTTCCACGGGACGCTGTCCGTGTTCGCCACCGACCCCGACCTCACCGAGCGCGTCATCACGACGCTCCGCCCCGGCGACATGTTCGGCGAGCTGGCCCTGCTGACCAATTCGAAACGCCTGGCGTCGGTGCGCTGTATGACGGATTGCCTGGTGGCGCGCGTGCCCGGCGGCACCTACCGCCAGGTGTTCCGCGACGCCCACAACCGCGACCTGGACGCGCGTCTTCGCTGCCTGCGACACTGCCCGATCCTGTCCCGCCTGCCAGGGCCCGTTCTGTCCGACATTGCCCTCGTCGCCTCGTTCGTGCCGTTCGCCAGCAACGAGGTCCTGATCCAACAGGGCACGCCCGCACCCAACAAGGTCTTCGTCGTCGCCCAGGGCGCCGTCCGTGTCGTCATCGAGATGCCACCGGGCCTAACGCGTCGCCTGGTCGACGACAACCGGCGCCCGCTGGAACCGCGGTCGCTGTCGTTCCAGGTGGATCGGGCCCGTCCGCGCCTGTCGTTGCTGACCCGGAACCTGTCGGGGCCGGTGCGTGCCGCCCTGGACGTGCCGGTGCGTGCTGTCGCCGGCGACCACCACCGGTCGGACGACGACAACGCAGCGCTGGCAGCGATGATACGCGACGCGAGGGACGGCCAGGCAGGTGACGGGGCGTTTGTCGAGGTGGGGCGGCTCGGGCGCGGCCAGATGTTCGGTGAGGAGACGGTGCAGTGGCCGATGGACCAGCACGTTTCCGAGCTGGCGCAGGTCAGCGTCGTCGGCGCCGACGGGCCCGGACAGCTGCTCGTCGTGTCGAAACGCGATCTGATCCGCCGCCTGACACCGGCCGTCTCGAAGCTGATTGTCGAATCGATACGCAGCGGGCCGACGCGCCGCCAGGTCCTGTTCCATATCGAGGAGCGCGAGCGCTGGATGACGTACCGGAAGGGGCTGGCCACTGCAGCGCCCCTGAATTGCTACTTTGAAGGGCCGGATCCGGATGCTGGCACACCGGCGACCCTGAAGCCCAGGTACTGGCAGTACCGGCGCCTGCCCTTCAACCAGGCCGTCGGCAGGCGCGCGGACGACGAGCAGGCCAGCAGGGACGCGTTCAAGTCAAGGGTATCGGCGCTGCTCGACGCCATGGACGTGTCGACGTACCAGGAGACGCCTCGTGGGCAACCGTCCCTGTTCAGGTCGTTGTCGGCGCACGAGCTCCACGAGCGGGGCGCGAAGTTCACCATGGACGGATGCGAGCGACTCCTGATGGGCCCCATCCAGCAGATCGACGACGCCATCGCCCAGCATGACGCGTCGTTACGCGAGGCAGGACAACACCATCCCGCAGGAGTCAGGCGGGCGGCGCCCGGCCTGGGCAGTAACAGTACGACCAATGGGGCTCTCCAGCGGCGTCGGTGCGGTCGCCCGCGACACCGAACCGCTTCCACCGTTCTGCTCCACCATGCGCCAGACGCCGCTGCTGTGTCGCCAGGGGACGCGCAACTGCCCCAGTGGCGTCGACATCAGCGAGGAGCGTCGGTCGTATCGCCAGATGCGATTCCCGGTACCGCCAGTACGGTGCCTAGGCGCCACAGGTCGTCGTTGGGGCAGTCGATGAGGCGCACCAGTACACACGACGACAGGCAAGACGCCAACAGGCAGAGGTCGTCGCTCGGCAGCCTATTACGCAAGGTCCAGCATACATCGACGGTGCTTCGAAGACCGGTGCAGCGCGTCACTAGCATTGCTGCTCCTGCTGCTGCTGCTGCTGCTGGTAATGGCGAACGTTTGGGTCCCCGTGCAGACAGCGGCCTGTCGAGGCGCTCGTCGAGAGCAGCCACAGCGAGCTGCGGGAGACTCAAGTCGCGACTACTATCCCTAAACTGAGGGTCCGCCCATGAACACAACTTCCGATGACCATGCTACGCCCAACACGGCCGTTGCAGCCAGTTGTGACCTTGCATGCGCCCGTTAGATAACGAATTAGTACGCCTTGACGGCCAGGTTCGCACGGGTACCCACTGACACACTGGGACACACCCGCGCGCTAATAGGGATGGCGGCGGCGGCGAGCGCCGTGGAGACGTTGGAGAAGCAGAAGCTGGTGCAGGAAGTCTGGACGGAGCACATTCGCAAGGAGATCGCCACGCTCAAGGTCAACACGCATTTCAGCGCCAACCCGCGCACCAGTACGACCTGGGACACCACACAAGCCCGATGACATCCCACCATATTGATCGGCCCGTGCTCAGTTGTGGTCATCACCGACAAGCCGAACCACTGCACGCCCAAGCCCGTCAAGGACATCGTCGCCGCGGCCAACCAGATGAAGGCCGAGGAGCGGCAGTACGAGGCCGAGGCCGCCCAGCGGGTCGCGAACCTCAAAGACGACCCCGAATGTCGGTATCGTCCGACATGGTGACCCCGCCAGGCGCGCTGACGACTTCCTTACTGGTAGACCGCCTGCGCAAGATGTTCCACGAGGCGGACATGCTGCCGACCGAGAAGCTGGACATGCCGATCACGACGTCGCACGAGATCGGCTGGGATGCGACACGGGTAGGCGCGCGCCGCGCCCCGCAGGTGCCGTCGCCCGCGTGAACACTAACTGTCCCCATGCCAGTACGAATCGTCACCTCGCTGGTCGCGCCCGCGTAACACGACGTCGCTGACCCAGTACGTGCAATCGTACATTTTCAGCAAGGGCGTGTCGCCGTTCGCCAAGGCGGCCGGCCCGGCGGCGCCACCGCGCCCCTAACCGATCTTGTACAGATCAGGCGCTCGCGTCGACCACCGCACACGTTCTGCTTTTATGAATGAAGGGGACCCGCCCGTGCGTAACGGCTCTAGACGAGCAGCAGGACGGCGCCGAGCACGACGCCGAGCGCGACGTTATACCGGGTGCCGGTCAGGCGATCCGCCGACGAGTACGATGAAGCAGGCGTGGCGTTCACAGACGCGTCAGGCGGCGCCCGGGCGTTGCTGCTGCTGCTCATGTACGCCGACGTGGTCGCCAGGGTCGGTTGCGGTGCCGGTGCTCGGGACGCGGGCGACGGCGTCTCACATGGTGCCGGCGCGGGCGTCGTCGTGTACATGGCGGCGGGCGCTGGCCGGTACACGACTGCTGGAGTAGGTGCTGGCGTCGGCACGGCCCTGTACAGCGTCGTGGGCGCTGACGGCCTCGCGTACAGCGTCGCCGGCGTCGAGTACATTGTCGTCGAGCGACGTGTAGGCGAGGCGTACAGCGAGGACGCCGTTTTAGGCGGCGTGTACATCGTCGACGACGAAGCGGTTCCCGGCACCGTCGTAGCAGGCGCAGCACCCATCGACGACGTCGTCGAGCGTGCCACTGGCGGCGCAGCGGCGCGCATGGACGACAGCACCGAGGCAGCGGCGTCGCTTGGTGCTGTGCCTGCGCCAGTGGTCGGGTTTGAGTTGGTGTTGGCTGAGTTGGCGGCGGTGGTGGTGGTGGTGGTGGTGGCGGACGCGTTGCCGGCAGATGCCGAGAGGGCCGCAGAGCCCGGTGCGGTTGGGGACGTCGTCGAAACGTTCTTCGTGGCGGCGGCCGCCGCGCTCTGGTCAGGGAATGGGACGATGGGTTGCAGACTGGATGTGTTCGTGCTCGGCGTGGTCGTGTTCGCAGCCGGCGTCGACCCGCTCGACGTCATCGCAGACACCTTCCTCCCATTTCGGGTCGATGACGTTTGCGTCGGTGACTGACGGCGCGCTTGACGATTGTGATGGGCATCGAGTTCCTCATCATCATCCTCGTCCTCGTCATCATCGTCCTCGTCATCATGGTCACGGTGACGGAAACCCTTCATGTCCAGGTCGTCGTCGAAGTCGTCGTGGTCTTCGTCTTGAATCTTTGTCTGGCTTCGTGGGTTGCTGGGCGATGAACGCGACGTGGGGCGACCATTCGCTGGTGTTGGTGAATGACTTGACGGTGCAGGGCGTGGAGCGCCCGAGTCTGGACTCGCAAGCGGCGCCGTCGTGTTCGGCGACGACGGCACTGCTGAACGGGGCGTGGGTGCGGGCGCTCCAGGCACGACGACGCTATGTGGCGCCGGACGCATCGCGCCGTCGCTGGCACTCTGGGCGGCGGTGGCACTCGTCGCAGTGGTCACGATGATGGCAATGAGGACGACACCAGCGGTCATCGTCGTCATTGGTGTTGGATACAGGGGCGTTTGCAGGTTGAAACGGTTCCGGGGATCGCGATGGGCGGTGGGGATGGGCGACCGGGATACCTGTGCCTGGGAAGGCGTGTTTTCGTTTGTGAAGCGGTAACCACATGCCGGAAGCGTGACGTCGTACCCGGGCCGGAATCGACCGCTATCTGGTTCGTGACATCACGCGTGCACCGGAACGTCACGCACCTGAGAACGTTCCTGTCGCCTCCAGTGATGTGTTCCGCCTTGCTTCGTGAGCGAAGTATAGCGCATGACGCGAATAGCACACGGGTCGATGTTTGCAGTGGAATAACCGTCGACGTTGTATAATGACCATCATACGTTGATCAGGAGCGTGGCCAGGGCCAGGACAATGGCGGGCGCCATGGGTCCGGGCGCCCTAGTGCCCGCGTTCTCCTCCTGATCGCCATTTGCGTCATCATAAGTGCCTGCCGCCGACGTCGATGCCGACGCGCTGCCAGCGGCACTGTTGTACGACGATGGTGCGGGCGCGCCCGAGTTGCCTTGCATGTGCGGGCAATCGGCGGATGTGTGCGCCGCGTACATGGCCGGTGGTGGCGGCGCTCGTGACGGCTGCACGTACGACGTCGTGGGTGCAGGTGCCGGTGCGGGGCGCGTACTCGAACTGTACAATGCCGGGTTTGATCTTGTCGGCGCGGGCGCCGGCGCGCGGGCAGACGGCGCGGGTGCCGACCCGTAGAGCGCCTGCGGTGACGGTCCGGGTACGCTTCCGTACAGAGCCGCACCTGGGCTACGAGACGGTGCCGGTGCAGGTCCGTCGTACAGGGGCGCCGGTGCACGTGAAGGCGACCCGCCCCGAATCTGGGCCAGAACGTCGGATGGCGACGGTCCAGCCGGGCTAGGCTGCGGGTGCGTGCTGTTCGGGGCGTGCGCCGGCGACGTGGCGTTCTTCGCGGGTGCCGGCGCCGGCTTCGGTGCCGACGATGGCTTCGGTGCCGGCGATGGCTTCGGTGCCGACGATGGCTTCGGTGCCGGCGATGGCTTCGGTGCCGGGTTCGTCTTGTTCGCGGGCGCAGAGGTCGGCTTGACCGGTTGTGCGTTGACCACGGTGGATGGGTGCACTGGCCTCGCATTCGACGACGGGGCCGGGTGCGGAACGGGCTGGGCGTCGGTGCCACCGCGTCGCGTTGTCGTCGTCGTCGTCTTCTTCATCATGTGACCAGAACTGCCGGTCTCACTGTCCCCACCACCAGAGCCCCTCGTCGTGGTCGTTGTGGCCGGCGTTCCGGCCGGCGGCGGCGCTGCAGACGACGCACCCGACCTCGTTGTCGTCGTCATGGTCTTCCTTCCCGAGGCATCTGCGCCGACACCCTGATCGGTACGCGTACCGGTGCCGGCAGCGGGGTGCTGTCCAGCCGAGGAAGACGTGGTCGTCGTTGCCGAGCCAGTTCCAGGGCCGTGCCCGGTCGCAGTGGTGGACGTTCGACCGTTGCCCCCGCCAGATGTGGTCGTCGTTGTCGATGTCGCTCCGTTGGTGGATGCGCCGCCCATGGATTTGTCGTAGTCGACGGCAGTGGCCGGCTTTGCATCCGCGCCGGCCGGCTGGTCGTTCTCATCGCCGTGCACGATGGGGACGGCCGTGGCCGATGACGCTATCAGCAGGATTGCAAGCGCGGCGCCGGCGACGTACGACGACGTCATGTTGGCGCGATCAAGCACTGGGTTTTCGTTGTGAATGGCGGATGCTTAGTCACGTGCAGGGCGATATTCGCCACTGGGCGCTCGGAAGCGTGACGTCACTGCCCCGCACCGTGACATCACCGTCCAGTGTGGACGCATGGCCACCCGGTTCAGCAGGCAACGGTTCCGATCGTACGTGGCGACCTGACGTAACCTTGCGCTTAGCGCGTCCGCTGTAGAGCGATGCGCACCGAAGGGCTTCGTCGGAATCCGCGCTGACGGACGAAGATTCCGGCGCCGGGCAGTGCGCTCTCTCGCACGATACCCGACTTGCGACAGGCGCAACACGCAACGTTGCGCCGTTGAGCTGCCGTGCCAGAGCCAGAGGGCAGTTTGGTTTCGGAGCAGGACGCGTTCCGACTGCGGCACGGGGGTGCGCACTGCCTCCCTCCCCTCTACCGGCAGTGGCGGCGTCGACCAAATCGGGACGCCCTGACTGCGGCCACGTCTAAAATAAGTCAGGTGACGGGGGCTCCTATACTTAGAGCGTTGAGGGGCGCCGCGGCAGGACCGTCCCACGGGTGGTGGCGGCGTGACTCGCAGTGGGGGGTCGGTGCCGACATTTTGTAAGTGGCCAACACCCGACCCACTACCGGTGTGTGTGTGTGTGGGGTGCGTGCGCGTCTTCGTGGGCGGAGCGCGGCGGCACCATGCCGCTGTCCTGGACGCCGCCCGATGACGCGCTGCCGCTGACGCCGTCCGAGTCGACGGGCACCGGGTCGCGATCGTCGCCGGTGTCGACGACGGCCCTGGCCGATTCGCTCGTCGACTGCAGCGGTCTGCGATGGACGGAAGTCGCCAAGATACATAGCCGGACGCGTGCGCTGCAGCCCGACCAGACGCACATCCTGACGCAGCATCGCGTGGACGCGTTCCCACGGGCGTCGCCGGATCCCGTCGTGTACCGGCGCAAGGCCACCGCGCCTGTCGCCTCCGTCGCCGACCGCATCGACGATATCCGGCAGTGTATAGGCGCCCGTCCTGATCTCGCCAACGTGGTCGCCATCGTTCTCGCCGACGAACAGTCCCACCTGCAGTCCTGCATCGACCGTATCCTCAACGCCAACTCAGGTACGGGAACCACCACCAGCAGCATGCTGCCTGACCGTATCGCCGTGCACATTGCTAATCTATGGGGACAGCCATGCAGTGGACGCTGACTTCGCCTGCGATTGCCCACATCGCGGCGCTGCTGACAGTATGCAAGCGGCTGCAATGCGAACGATCACGAACGAGGATCTCGTGTCAGAAGATCATGGCGGCTGCCGCTGGTGCATTCGACGACTGCGACTCGCCTGTTGGCAGTGAAAGCCGTGCCGGAAGCCGCCGGGAATCCGATGCGGGTAGTGAGGTGCTGCCGGCGTCCATACTGCGATACAATGTCGTCAAGATCAACAGGATCAACCGAAACTCGCGCCGCGTGTTCGAAATTGACACGCTGCTGCACTCGCTGGCCATCGTCAAGCCCGAGTATGGGATTTCGGGTCACCCAATCGCGGTTGACGATGCGACTAACACCGAGCGCAGGGTCGTCAGTGAGATGCTGAGCAGCCCCAGGCGCCGATCCGACCTGTCGCTATCGATGACGCTGACGCCATCATCGAATTCGTCATTGAACGGCATGAAGAGTACGTGTCGCATGCTGTGTCGAGCTTGGGCGGTTACGTTGACCGATGTTTTCGGGCAGTCGGCGCCGGTTCAACGGACACGTTTGACGATTGCGACAACATCCTTCTTCCAAGCACCATGATCCTCGATGTCGTCCTCGTCAAACCATCATCACGGAAGCGCTCGAACGGCCTTCCCGCTCCAGCAGAGATCCACATTCAGTATTTGTGTCAGTCCATGCGCAAGTCGAAACTGTTTCGAGGTAAACGCATCGTGCCCGATGGGCAACCAGGAACGCGCACGCGCCCCCCGCTAACTGGCTTGCCATGCCTGTGCAGGGCAGATGGATAGCGTCGCCCAGCGGGACCAGTTCTACAGGCAGCTCTGCATCCACGTCCTACAACGACCTCGCCTATGCAGCTCGACGTCCGCCTCGGCTGCCTCCATGCCTACAACAATCCCGCAGTCCATGGCAATGCATTCGTCGTCAGGAGCGCACCTGGCACATTCGCAACGGACCGTTCGCCGGGCGTTCTCCTCCACTTGCGACGCTTCGTCACTGCGCCGCATGTCCCGATCGATGTCGGGGTCTGCCGCCATCGCCGGAAGTTTGTCGAGGGCGGTCCTTGCGGACGACGACGCGTCAAATGGCGACGGCTGCGACCTGGCCAACTTGTCGTACGAGGCGGTGGCCGAGCGGGCGCACTCGAACTGGGCTCTAGACAAGCTCGCGCGTAACTGGTCGCTGTCCAAGGTCACTGACCTAAACAGGCGAACGCACGCCGACCTCGTTCCGTTCAACGAGTAGGAAAACCGGATGCTTACCATGGCGTGCCGGTGCCTCGAACTGACAATGTCGTGCGCAGGTTAAGCGAAGAGATCCGAACCGAGAAGGTCGACTGTGTTCGTCGAGTGTGTGCGGCCGTTGCCGAGCTGGGCTACACGATCGGCACCAAGCGTCGGTCGGCGACCGTCGACCTGGACCCGGCAGGCCAGCAGCAACTGGCAGACTGCGTCGCGATGATCTGCCACGAAACGTGGATCCAGTCGATGACGAGCCGGGCGTGGCGATACGGCCCGATGGATGCCGTCAAGCGGCGGCACCCGAACCTGGTCCCATTCAGCTGCCTGAGCGATGTGATCCGCGGCGAATACCGATCCCAGGCGACGTTCATCGTGGATGCGTTCGGCGAGCTGGGCTCCCCGATCCATATCGAGAACGGGGCGCACGCCCAGTACCGCATGGCATCGTCGTCGTACCTCTGCTCCCCTCGTGCGTGCAGCCTGGCGCCCCTCGGTCCGATGCGCAATCGTTGACCGCTGCCACTGCAACCATTATTCGTGGTGCGGTCCCCTCCTCTGTACACGTCCACGACAACCCGTCGGTAATATATTGCTGCAAATGTAATATTGGAACCTGGGTGTGCCTGAGGTGACACGACGCCGTCCTGCATACGTATGAGGCGCGGGTCCTGATTCCGGGTGCGGAGCGCGCGCATTGCAGTGCCCGCACCCGCGCCCGCCCGATCAGACAGGTACTGATGACGGGAGGCGCAGTTGCGCTGGCCGTGTCGTGTACGGCTGTAGTCGGCGTCCTTCTCGGCGCACTCGTCGAGCGCATCGCGCGACGCTCAACGCCCGCCGTTGAGCACCTGCCACACGCCGCTGCCCATGCCATGGTGGATGATGACGAATCGGACAGCGACGAAGGGGACGACGACGACGACGACCTGCGCCTGATGCTGGTCGTCCGGCAAGACCTGAAGATGGGCCGTGGGAAGGCGTGCGGTACGACGAGATCCACGGCGATCTCTCCGTGAATGGTTCATCGAACTGACATGCGGGGGGTGCTAGCACAATGTGCACATGCGGCCCTGGGCGCGTACAAGGCCGGCGTACGCGACCAGCCCGATCTCGTCCGCCGTTGGCGATTGTCCGGAGAGACCAAGATCGCCGTCAAGGCCAACACGCTGTCTGACCTGTACGTCGTCACATGGACTGCACGTCAGGCGTGAACCGAAATCTCATGTTCGCTTGTTTCCCGGCGGAACAGCGAATCCACAGCACAGGCCGCCGAACGCGCCGGGATCGCCACCCATACGGTCGTCGATGCGGGCAGGACGCAGGTGCCTGCCCATTCCGTCACTGTCCTGGCCGTCGGTCCTGCTACCAGCCACCAGTTACGGAATGTCACCGGCCACCTCAAGCTGCTCTAGGCACGTACGCGTGTGGGCGGCGTCGATCCGGCAGTTAATTCTCCATATACGACACCAGGCACTGTGCGTTGTTAGAATCTTCATTCATACAGGGTAGTCGCATTAAGGCAGGTTGGCTCCTGTCAATATTGCCGCATCGTCGCCCGACCTGGTCGCCGGCGCCCGACTTCATCGCCTTCGTCATCCGAGTCGCGGTACGGATCCGCATTCTCGACGGCGTCGTCGTCGAGTTCGTCCGATGACCCACAGTCGTCCGAGGCGGCCGCCTCCTGGTCGTCGTCCTCGTCGTCATCGGTCTTGTAGTCATCCTCGCTGTGGTCATCATCGTCGTCGTCGTCGTCGTCGTCGTCGTCGACAACCTCCGAGGCGTTCGCATCGACAACGGGCTTCGGCTCGTCCCGGTGGATGCTGTAGTCCTCGACCGTCGTCAGCATGTCGACAATGTTGCCGATCAGCTGTCGCCCCAGACGGTCCCACTGGTCGGCGCGTTCCGCGTCCTTGTCACGCTGCCGGTGCGTGACGGCCCAGTCCATGTACTTCTGCATGTACATCCGCGCATCACGAACGCATCGCGCCCGACGATCATCGCCGACGACGACCCGCAGGCACTTGTCCAGGTGGGCGGCATACACGACGCCCTTGGCGACCGCCAGCGATGGGCGCATGAGAAGCCAGTTGAACGTGACGGCACCGGCCAGCAGGGTCAGCGACAGCGGGCACGCCTTCGTCGTCTCACGGACGAACAGGAAGTTGTCGACGGACTGGCGTTCGGCGTACGACAGCAGGCGAACGGGCAGGACGGGGCCGGACGCGGCCGTCGCAGCCACCTCCTCCATGCTCGTGCTGGAACACTCCGACATGGACACGTACTTCCACGAGTTCACCGACCCCTTGTCGAGGCGCATGCGCGCGTACACGCTCGTCTCGCCGATCGGCAGGTACTCGTCCTTGCCGGCGACCTGCGCCACGTTCGGGTACAGCGACCCGCACAGGACGGCACGAACGACGCGCATGTCGTGCGAGTTCACGTTATACTCGGTGCCGCCGAGGATGTCGGTGTCGCGGGCGAACCGCCCAATCGGGCGATAGTGACGGCCGAGCAGGCCGCTGTCCTCGATGACGCGGAACAGCTGTTGGCGCGTGCGAAGGATGTTCACCATGGACATGTGGTGCAGGTAGTTGTCCATGGCCATCTGCCGGGACTGCCCTTCGTGCAACCAGGTCTGGAACGCCAACAGCGCCATCAGCTGGTCGCTCTCCGTCCCGACACCGAACCGGGACACGATCACATCGCGGGCGTTGTTGCGTTCGTCGGGGTGGAACCCCCAGACGGATCGCCCGACGGTCATGGTCGACGCCAGCGTCAGGCACGGATCCAGACAGCCGAACGTCGCACCGGTGATGACCATCTTGGCGATCCAGGGATCACACGGCATCTCCGCCATGACTTCACCGAGCGACGTCAGGTTCTCGTTGGTGTCCAGGGCGCCCAGGCCGAGCAGCGACCGGATCGCGTACTGGATGTTGGCGGCCGTCGGCGGTTCCGGCGCACGCGCCAGGATCGCTTCCGTGGAGTCGCCCGACAGGCGCAGGGCCTTGATGGCGAGGACGGCGGCCTGCAGGTCGATGCGCAGCAACTCGGGCAGCAGCGAATGCGGCGTGACCTGACGGCGCCACCGCGTCATCAGCGTGTAGTAGACGCCGGGTTGCACACGACCGGCGCGTCCGATACGCTGCTTGATGTTCGACTGGGACGCCCAGACCGAGGCCAGCGACGACGTGCGCTTCTCGGGGTCGTACGACGTGATGCGGACCTTGCCGCCGTCGATGACGCACCCGATGTCGTTAATCTAGAACAGAACAGACGCAGGTCAGCCATGGATGGCAGCAGGACGAACGGGCGCGGCAGGGTGTACGTACAGTGACACTCGTCTCGGCAATGTTCGTCGACAGGATAATCTTACGCTGGCCGGGTGCGGGCTTGTCGAACACGCTCTGCTGCGTCTGCTGCGGCATGGAGCTGTGCAGCGTGTAGATGTGGAAGCGCGACTCGTCGGACAGGCCCAGCTGGAATCGGTCGCCGCGCAGGCGTCGTTGCAGGGCGGAGATCTCCGCCCAGCCGGGCAGGAACACCAGAATGGACAGGTCGTTGTCGAGCGTCTGCGTCACGTGCGTCACGAGGACCTCGATGAGGTCGGCGGGCAGGTCGCGCGTGTGCGTCTGGTCGTCGAGCTCGGCAGAGACCCACCGCTCCGTCTCGGCGCTGTTCGCCAGGAAGTCGGCGTACTGCGGCACCTTCCTCAGCATGGCCAGGCAGTCCTCCAGGTGGAACTCCTTCACCGGGAACATGCGACCTTTCACCGACACGACAGGGACGTTACCGCCAAAGTACGACCGGAACAGGTCGATGTCGGCGGTGGCCGACATGAGGACCAGGCGCAGGTCGGGGCGTTTCGGCAGCAGATCGCGCAGGGCGATCATGGCCAGGTCCGTGTTCAGGTCGCGTTCGTGCACCTCATCCAGGACGACGTGCGTGACGCCCTGCAGCGTGGGGTCGACTCGCAGGCGACGCAGAAGGACACCGGTCGTGACGAACACGGCCGACGCCTGGTCTGGGCCCGTGGTCGGCCGCCGCGAGTCGAACCGGACCGCGTACCCGATGGCGCTGTTGACACCGACCCGCTCGCCACGTTCATGAGCGACGCGTTCAGCAATGGAGATGGCGGCGATACGACGCGGCTGCGTGATCAGCAGCGATGGCGGCGTGCCACCGAGCTCCTTGTGCTCGGCCATGATGTACTGCGGCAGCTGTGTCGTCTTACCCGCACCCGTCTCCGCTGCGATGATCGTCACTTGCGACTTGCTGATCGTGTTCAGCAGCTCGACGTATCGGGACGCGATCGGCATCGATGTGTTGATGTAGGGCGGTATGGTTGTCGTCTGAGGGCTGTCCTGCTCGGTGGCAACCGGCGTCGTCGTCGTCATGGACGGCGCAGAGGCGGCAGGCTTCGTCGCGGACGACAACGTCGTCGCCGGGGAAGCGGTCGTTGTCGGCAGCACCGCAGGGTCCAGGAAGAGGAGATCCGATTCGGGTGCGGTCCCGGAGAATGCATCGGCAAGGCGGCACTGTTCCAGGGTTCGTTCGGTGGCCTCCAGGACGGTCTCGTTGATGCGGACGGTCAGCGGGCGCTGCAGGACGTTCTGCAGGCGGTCCTTGAACGGGGCGCTGTGCGCCAGGAAGAAATCGATGAACGTCTTGTCGCATTCGTTGACGAGCAGCGACGCGAACCCGCGCTCGCATTCCTCGCGAGCGAATTGCAAGCGGAACTGTTGGGCGGTGAAGCGCAGGCCGCGGACCGGGGCGGTGCGATCCGGTCGCGTGTGCTCCGGCATGTCCAGGGACGCCTTCCATCCCAGCTGCAGTTCTGTGTCGTGCTTGTGCTTCTTGCCCTTCTTCTTCCTCTTAGGTTTCAGCTCGTCGCACTTGATGATTGGCGACGGCAGGCCGTACCGGGCACAGTAGAAGTCGATGAACTCGCGATCGATGCCTTCGCGTACCGGCAACTGATACATCCGGGTCGGCATCGTGTCGCCCACCTTCTCCGGTTCGATCACCGGCAACGGGTACGCAGCGGTCGCGTCCTTGGCCTTCCCGGGGGCCTTCTTCTCGTACTGCGGCGTCTTGCCCATCAGGGCGAGCTTGACCTCGTCCTGGACCTTGGGAGGAGGCACACCGACGGCCTCGGCGTGCTCTTCCGCGTTCGCTTCCAGATGTTGCGTCATGAACGCGCTGTCCAGCATTGCCTTGTGCTCCGGGCTGAGTTCCGGTGCGACGCCCAGTTCCTTGAGACGTTTGCGCGCCTCCTCCGCCTCCTTCTTCTGCTGCTTACGCAGAAGCTTGCGCTGACGACGTTCGGCAAGCTTCGCCTGGCGTTTGCCTTCCGGGGATTGACGATGGCGTTCTGCCATGATTTCGTGTGCATCCAGACCGGCGGCCTCGAGCTCGGCGATCTCGGCGGCCAGCGCCTCCTCGCGCAGGCGCTTCTTGACGACCTTGGGCAGCTTCACTGGTTGCGGTGCACATTCCTCGAACTCTTGCGCCAGCATGTCGTTGATGTCCCAGATCGGCGTCACCTTCAACGTCTCCCTGACTCGGCGTTTCTTGGTGCGCGCCAGTTCCAGACCGCGTTGCATACGTTCGGCGACCGCCGATCGAATCGACGCGGACTGCATAGCCATGGAGCCCTGTAACTCCTCGTCCATGAAGTCGAGCGACGACGGCCGCGCCATGGCATTGAAATCGATATCGCCACCTAGTTCCTCGATCGCCGGCATGGCTGCAGACTTGCCTAGAGTGCGACGACATAACGCGGCACCGCCGCCGATCGACGATATCCTATGCATGAAGAACGATCAGAGCAATGGGTGAGACACTGCCGGTCGCTCGAACGTACGAGACGCGCAGGGCCAGACGATGCGTGATGTTGCAGAAGCGGAGCATGGCTGGACGACGGTGCCGTCGGCGGTCGATGTGCCGCGGATCGTGCGAATCGTCAGACCCGCCAGGGACGGGCAGGGACCAGCCGCGTCTATCAGGAGCTGGCTAGGTCGAGCGGGAACGGGCGCCCCGGCACGCAAGATGATGTGCAGTCAGTCCGCAGACGGCGGCCCCACGGGGTAGCTGCTACGGGGCCACCGGGACCACCCCCCGACGACTGGCGGAACGGACCCTTTGCATTCGCTCTAGCTGCAGAAGTGCGATTCGCGCCTCAACATGCCCCAGTGCCAGCGCATGAGCGAACACTTACACTTGACGAGGTCTGTGCGCTGAATGCTCATCATTCATCCGGAGCAGGGTCTTCTGTTCACCCGCTTCGCAGTCTATCGTGAAACGTTCCGCGAGTCAGGGGTTGTATACGACAGGCAGTGACTGGCCTGTCAAGTACTGGTGATTACTGGGGACAGCGCGTATGCCCAGTGGTATCTGAGCGAAAGTGCCCAGTGCGCGAACGAACGCGTGTCGCGCCCTGTCCACCATCAGCGTCCCGCCGACCGATCCTGTTGGTCGCCATCTAAATCCGAAGTCGTGTTATACAGCGACGCGGCAGTCGGTCGTGCGGACGCGGCACGTCTGGCAGCGCATCCAGGCTGACTGCTGGGACAGCGATGGAGATGCTGGAACGCCCGAATGGACACAATTCGTTAATTGGCACGTTAACAACGGTACATTAGCATTGCCGACGACAACGTCTAGATGGAATATCGACGCAGAACATCAGTTGAACGGGATACCCAGCGCCCAGCTTTATGTACAAGAGCCGCTGCAATAATCGTCCATCATCTGCGTCCTGCAGGCGACGGGTATCGTCGATGACAAATCTTCTGACCCGGTACTGAGCGTCGGTCCAGGTACTTTACAATAGATTACATAGGGAATCGAACGTTCCGTATGGAGGTCAACTGTGATGCCGTACTACGGTGAGGACGATCATGTGGTCGGCGAACTTCTGCGACCTATCGGGTTGGAGGACCGAATCGAACTGTTTCGCAAGGCAGATATTGGCCTGGACGTGCTCGCTAAACTGGCCGAGCCGCACATCATTAGTCTAGGCATGACGAAGCTCGGACAGCGACGTAGAATGCTGCGCGCCTGCCTGCAAGTACCATCAAGAGATTGTCAGATCTATCCCGGGTAGCGTGTAGATATACCAATGCATCATCCGTGCAGCTACCTGAGTCTGTGCGTGTCCTTATCCGTCTGCGAACGCCCTGCGTTGTCCTGGCGTGCATGGTACGCACAGGCTTGGTCTTTCGAGCCAGCGAGCGTCGTTGAAAGCGCTGACGTTCTGCGTGCGCCTATAATTAGTTTCGACTTGGCAGTCACGCACACGCACTGCGGTTCTGACCAGTCCGCACTATTTCGCCACAGGAGTCGCTGACCTTGTCGCGCGCTGGGCCAACGCGTCTTCGTGATGCAGGCGGAGCGAGATCGACGTCGCCGCAGCGTTTTTCCTGTCGAACGCAGCCAGTTTCTGGCTGAGGTACGTCCTTCCATCATTGCGTTCCTGTGCATCGCTGATTCATGCTGCACCTATGCAGATCCAGTGTTCAATCTGCGCCGTCCTCATCCATCCATCTGTTATGAAGAGGTTCGTAGTGGAAGATGCTCGTCGCCGATTGTTTCTGAAGCATCGCATACAGCTGCCCCAATGGGCACCTGTTCTGTGAGCCATGCATAACGACTCAGCTTGCGCTCGATCCGCACTGCCCGGTCGATCAGGTCCCGCTGAGGGTCGATCAGCTATCCGATTGTCCCATTGCGTGCCGAATCGTTGGCCGCATGATCGTATACTGCCCATTGTCTGACCATGGGCGGCTCTGCCCATGGCAGGGGCCTGTGAGCGATGTTGATGGGCACCTGGCGGGTTCATGTGCCGTTGGTAATGCACGGTGTCTGCTACCGGCCTCTACCGTTGCAGGTGTCGCCAGGGAAGACCTCGACAGCCATATAGAACCCTGCGCATTGGAGATCATCGATTGCCCCAATGAATGCTCTGTGCGGTGCCAGCGATCGACCATCGGCGAGCACCTGCGTACGTGCCCCAAACAGATCATTGATTGCCCCAACAAGTGCACTGTTGCTGGTCAACAAATACGGCAGGTTGTTCGAGGAGACGTGGGGTCGCATCGTGACGTTTGCGACATGCAGGACGTTCAGTGCAAGTTCTGGGCGGTCGGTTGCACTACGCCGCTTCGAAGAAAGGATATCACTAGCCATGAGGAGACCTCTGTCGAGCATCACCGACGACTTCTGGAAGCCCATAATGCAGGTAATAACCTTATTGTTTCGCCATTATTCGGCCGTTAACAACAGTACACAGGGTTTGTTGCCGCCCTGCAACGCCTGGCGCAGCTAGAAGCTAACGAGCAGACCCTGAAGCGCGAACTAACGCGGCTGGAGGCGCGCATGGTTGACCAAGAATCGCGTCTAGCGACCCGCCTGGATGACGTATCGGCTTCGGTTTGGCGCGTGGCCAACGATAACACGAACGGGCGCTCGTCTCGCTGGCGAACATCCACGAAAACCGTTCGGGATGCAACACTTGATATTCAAGTAGGAAGATGCTCTGTCAGGAGCCGTTGACCATTCAGCTGACGATTGTGCATATGCTGCCAGGTTGACCGAAGCTGGGAGCGTGTCGAGCGTCTATGTCTGGAGCTGAAGACCCGGGACCATGAGCATCGGGCCGAACTGGATCGATTGCGCGACCACATTGGCAATGTGATCGTATCCGGGCGCAGCGAACAGGTCCAGATGACATGGTGGCTGACCTGCGAGCACCTGGTCGCTGCTACGCCGCTGTTCAGCAGCGACTTTGTCGCATTCGGTTTGTCTTTCGAGTTGGGCGTGACCGCGCCGTCAAGCACCGACGGGTGGCGAGGGTTCTGCGTACGCGTTGTGAACCGGAAAGGTTCGGGCGCGTTCCGCGTTGTCATGTCGTACGAGGTACGGCGACCAGTTCATCATCAATACTTGATTTTAACATTGGCCGTCCAACCGCATTAGGTATCAATCATGCTGCCCGACGGTCGGTCGTTAGTGGACGGCTTGCGATGCGCGAAGCAAGTGTACCAGAAGAGCCCGGGTCAGGACAACTGGGGGTTCCGCCGGTTTCTGAAAAGCGACTCCGACCAGTGGCAGGCGATCATGGGCGCTGGAGGCATGCAGGTCAACGTTGTTCTTACCCGCAGCTATCCATCCGGCGCCCCGGTAACGCCGCGCGCTGACAGCGCCTCGGCAGCGGCCCGATACCCGCGCCTGGATGGCGCTGGCCAGGGCCCCTAATGTTCATAAATTATTCTCTGACATTCGTGTCAATCGGCGATTGTGATCAGGAGCGACCCCTTTTTTTTGCCGAATTCGCTATCTGGTGCGGGCGGTGCCCCCATTTGGTGGAGCGTCAGTCGGGCCGACCAGTCTGTGGTTCACTACCGTTTGGTCCGTGAAGGGGTTACGACCCTTCGCGCGCCGGCCGACCCCATCGTCGTCATGATATCCGCCGTGCTCTTCGTCAACACGAAAGGCGACGTTATCATATCGCGATACTTCCGCGACGACGTCACCAAGCTTGATGCGGACGCGTTTCGCCTCCGCGTCATCGCCGCCAAGGAGGCCAGCGTGCCGATCATACGCATTGACGATTGCTCTTCGATGTATATCCGCCACGGCGACTTGCACGTCGTGACCATGTCGAAATCGAACTGCCATCCAGCACTCTGCTTCGAGTACATGTTCAAGCTCGTCGAGGTCCGTAATGCAACATATCCCAACTGCCATTCTGGGCCATGACAGACTCGGATGGATAGGTATTTAAGGCATACTTTGGCGGCTCATTCGACGAGGACGCCATTCGCTCCAATTTCGTTCTCGTCTACGAGCTGCTTGATGAAACCATGGACTACGGGTTCCCTCAAATCCTGTCCGCCCTCAGCTTGAAACAGTACATTAAGGCGGCTACTGTCAAAGACCTGGCGTCCGACAAAGGTGCGGAACCAGTTGACAACAATAAGATCACGTCCGAGATCACGGGTGCCATCGACTGGAGGCAGCCCGGCAAATACAAGTACAAAAAGAACGAGGTCTACATTGATATCCTCGAAAGTGTCAACCTGCTGATGTCCAGCGACGGTAACTGTCCCAACGGATTCGGTGGATCTCCGCCAGAGCGTAACATTCGATCTGCACAGGAACCGTGCTTCGATCAGATGTATCAGGCAAGATAATGTTAAAAGCGTATCTAACCGGCATGCCTGAATGCAAGTTCGGCATGAACGACAAGCTGGTTCTCGACAAAGATCCTGCAAAGGCGGCTCCGTCTTCGAATAAGAAGTAAGGATATGCGGTGCATAGTGACATTGCAGCGCGTGCTCAACGTCATCGTTAGGGGCGGTGCTGGTATTGCAATAGATGACTGCACGTTCCATCGCTGCGTGCGTCTTGGTCGGTTCGACACTGATCGTACGATATCGTTCGTTCCACCCGACGGCGATTTCCAGTTGATGTCATACCGAATCACACAAAATGTCAACCTGCCGTTTACGATCAAGAGCGTCATCACTGAGCACGGTAAGTCTCGAGTGACGTACCGCATTACCCTGTCAGGCAATTTCGACAAGAAACTGTTCGCAACCAACGTCCTGATGAAGATACCTGTCCCGAAGAACACTTCAACGCAGACCATGCATGCTGGAAATGGGGCGACAAAGTATGACCCTGCGTCAAACGCCATCCAGTGGAAGTAAGGCAATTGCTAGTCTCCTCCTCAGATTTCGAGTCTCATCCCGTATCATGTTAGGATTCGCAAGTTCGCTGGGGACGCGTCTTATTCCCTGAACGGCGAAGTGCATCTGAAAGCACTCCTTGTCGACAAACCGTGGCAACGTCCGCCAATCGCTCTCGAGTTCCAAGTCAGCATGTTCACTGCCTCAGGCCTGCAGGTGCGGTTCCTGAAGGTTGTTGAGAAAAAGAACAGCTACCCGACCGTCAAATGGGTGCGGTACATCACGAAGAACGGCCAATACCAAATTAGAATCTAGTCATGGGGCGCTAGACCTGTTAAACTGGAATACAATAGCGGGATCTGGATGCGTTTTACTCTGGAAATTCCTTGTCGTGAAGTAGACAGATTCGGACTCGATGTGACATCTGGTTAATTATCTTAAGAGAAGTCTCACACGTCGTTTGCCACCCCATCGTGCACTTCATATAACGTAGGCTGAGGCGATCGTGGAAGGGGACGATATTGTCGGTGTATCCGACTACATCCGGCGACGCCGATTGTCTGAGACTGCTCCAAACAGTGCGTAAGTTCATGGATCGGCGATCTATAATGTCAGGTTTATGCCATTTCTGTTCCGCAGCATCGACGCCGCCACCTGCACCAGTCGGCGCATGCAACGTGGTATGGCATACCACGTTGCATGGGCAAATTGTGTTGACATATCACTGTTAAAAGGTCAGCTCAGCACGACATTACTCTCAGCACGTCGGAAACGGGCCAGAATCGCTGGTGATTGGTGATGGTCGCTTATGCGATGACCCTACAGTTTCCGTAATCAAACAACGTACCAGTGCTCAGAACAAAATTCATGTCGCTGTGCGCTAGTCCAATTGGAAGAACTGGATCCGCGATGCAATTCGACGAGCGTCGTCGGGAGTGGCTCTCAGCGACGTCGTCCGCGCTCAGAAGCTCATCAGCGACCCAGCAGCTTTGATCGGGCCAATCCGACGCTGGAATCCCATCTGCAGCTCATACACCTGGTAGAGGCCCTTGTCGTGTATGGGCTCTCGTACGCCGACTTCGTGCAGTTTTCGTAAGTGGCTGGACAAGGCCAGTCTTCGCCAATTGCTCGGATGCCGTCGGCGCCGGTCTTAGATCTTCTTCGATATCGGCCTGTTGTAGCCCCGGTTCCAGACCATCGGCGTGACCTGGTGTGTCCAGCAGGTCTCGATGAAGACGCTGAGCAGCTTGGATGATGCCTCGGGGTGTGCCTTCAGCAAATCAGCGCTCATGTTCTCCGGTCCCATCGCTTTCATCCATCGCGCCCCGCCGCCAGCGCCCTAATGCAGGCCGGAAGGATATCGACTCAGTGCAGACCGGCGTCATAACACGCCCACAGTTCGTATGCGTCCACGATGATCTGGTGTCGCTCCCTCCACCATCTACTGTACCTAACGACAAGGTGTAGCCTGGCCGGTGAACACTGGTCCTGACGTATATACTTGCATATATTTGTCGTCGCCAGCAACAGGGAGCTGTCCTGGAACATCGTGCGTCCCGCCACGGTGCCTCTTGGTGCTAGACGTCGCCCGGCGACGTCGCTGGTGTGCGATGCCGGGTCGTCAGGCAATGGCTGGTCGACCGAGCACGGTCACGGTACGCACTGAGCCGCTCGCGCCGTACACGGGGAGCGGCGGCGATGCGGTGCTCGATGGGGAACTCAGTCCTTCATGCCAATATGATCTCGTCGTCGTCTCCGACGTCGAACACGTCGTGGTGACGTCTACGGCTGGTGCACCTGAGTCGGTACCGGACGGGTGGTGATGCGAACCTGGTGTCTCATATGTGAGATCGGTGCTGTAAAGGTCGGCGCGATAAGAATCCTGCACCACCGGTACTGACGCACCTGCGACTGGTGTCCACCCTATATGGACGTTGTCTTCGGAATAGGTTTTCGCAGTCAACAAATTGGTTCCATCGGCAACAGTCGCGCGCCGGGACATCGCTCAGATCATCCTGGCCAGCAACAGAACCGAACTTGAACGCGCTCGTCCTGTATCGTGCGATCGGATCCAGCCGCACGGTACATAGCTGCTGCTTGAAACGACCATCGCTAGGGGCACTCGGATCCGTCGGCCTCTGGCTACAGTGGCCAGTAGCGACACAGAGCGGCGGCAACCGGGCAGGACCCCCGTTGGCGCGGCCCCCCGTGGCCGTGCCGCAGCTGCACAGCTGAGGGACATTGTGCGAGATCACATGACACACGGCAATTTGTGCGCGCAACCGCGGGATGCGCCGCAGCCCGCAACTTGCGCGATTGCCATGCGTTTGGGCATTTGGTTTTGGCGAGTCGGGCGAGCGGATGGCGTCCCGGCGCCGATAATCGTAGCACAACGACCGTCGAAGGTGAGCAAGCAGATCCGCAGTCGACGTCTGCGGCGGGAGTGGACGCGGCACGCCCGACACGCGCCGTCGCTCCGAGGACGCGATCATTGAGCTCCTCGAGCTACGTCCACTCCCGCCGCAGACGTCGACTGCGGATCTGCTTGCTCACCTTCGACGGTCGCTGTGCTACGATTCAGGTCTACTACGAAGCATCGATCGCCTGGAGGCGTACTTGTCGGACAACAACATAGCCACCGTGAAGACTTTGTCAACCATGGCGGTTGTCGCAGGCTCGTGGAACGTCGTTGTTGAACAAACGAAGCCGGCACTCCCACGGTCGGTTGGTTTGGCTCTCCAGGTTGGCGGGATTTGTGTCGCATCGACCGGTGCGTAACCTGAGGACACTCCATCCAGGCCTTGGTCAATCCGGACGTACCACTGCGGGGCAAGCTCTACGAACTCGTCAGACCGTTTATTCTGAATGTGTTCAAGTTCGTATCGTTCCCAGACTATGTAACAGGTCCTGACCATCCACAAGATCAGCTTAGGGATAGCGACGTCCCTGTTCCTCGCGATGATATCCATGCTCCTTCTTACCAACACATTGAGACCATCGCAATGCGTATGTGAGAAGCTCCAGGAAGACAGTCATGCGAATTGGTGAATTGCGCGCAGGAACGACGATGCGTCGTCGCCGCCATCACGATCACCGCGATAACGCTCCTAGCGATCACTACGCGGGTCCTTAGTCTCATCTGAATTGCGGTCCGGTCTACAGCCTTAGTAACAGGCTGTGGTTGAGACTGCGAACTCAGTGTATTGAGATTCAATGTGAACATCATACTCTTCAACACATCATCAAGAACACGAGGATCGCGATGACCTGTTGAGGAAAGAGTTCAGAGATTGAGCTGTCGTTCTGTTCGTCCGAGCCGTTACCAATGTAGTGGTCATACTGCTCGCAATCGCAGCGGTCGAGGCCTTAGATGATAATGAGTTGACGGTGTGAACACGGTGTCCGATACCTTTAGGGAATGATTTAGGGGGCAAAATGGACCAGGCAAACTCCGCTTCGGAACCAGTGGGAGAGTCGAAATCGTGCAGGAGCCACGATATGAACGTCCGCGCACCACTGCACCATCACTTCAGGACATCTTGATCACGTTCGCGAGTGGCCTCTGTATACGTACACGGTCTAGCAAACTCGGACGTCAGCCAGACAATTCGGGCCGTGTGCGGCCGGCGAACGTCGGCATAACAGAGAATGTCGGATTCTATTCTGCTGATGTGTATCGAGCGTGTCGCAGACCGCGTCCAGTTCTGTTGCAGGGCACGACATCGGTCGGGTTACTGTCGCTTGTGTTTATGGTGTGTATGCGGATGGATGGCGATATACGTCTGTGTTCGATGCTATCCCCAGGACAAGTACGATGGGCGTAGACACACCCATCGATTGAAGGTGGGCGCCAGTCAACGTCAAGGCAGCCGCCGACTCCGTGGCGGGCGTCGTCGGGGCGACTGACGACCCGACGACGTCAACACTGCCGGCCGATGACCCTGTGTATTCGACATCCCTTGTCGTCGACGCCCTGTCGCGCCTCCCTGCCCTGCCTCCGTCCGCGCCGACGTCGCCCCCCGACATCCAACTGCACGGGCCAATTGATTCCCTACGATCGCAACACGTCATGCAGGGCGTCTACTGACACGCCTGCCGTCGTTAGGCCAGAATCAGCACCTGCAGCAAGCAGTCGTCCTGCCGATGAACCTGCTCTTCTGCGACGTGTTGGCCCATTAACCTGTTGTTTCTGCTGACATCCGGCCTGGTATCCTGACAAATCCTGCCGAAATCAGTGTCACCGTTGATGGTGGCATTACTTCTGATCCTGGTCCACCGTCGTCCCGGAAGCCAGTTCCTGCCCTCGTTGAAATTCAGGTGACTGCCAACTTTCTGATGCTGGCTGTAAGTCGTCACGTAATCCAGTTTCTGTCCTAATTGACCGTCAATTGACGGCAATCGGCTTGAACCACTCCATTCCGGTAGGCTGCCCGTCTTCCATCCTCGGCTTCGCATTTGAACGATTCTGCTTCTAGTGCAGGGACCGCCCTGGACTCGCTCGCCGCCATTCGACAATGTGTCGCTTGACGTATGTTACTCGTCCATCCCAATCGGTGCACTAATCTGACCACGACCTCTGCAGACGTGTCGCCCGTTTCTGCTGCCATCGTGCGTCTAGCTGCGTAACGTCTGCTATAAGGCCTTGCTGAGCAACGGCATCGTGCTGGCAGTTGCATGGCACATTCCGAGCCAACCCGCCAGGCCACACCGACCGCCGCCCTACTTGTCGTTCCGGACGCGTCTGGCAGTCCTGCATGTTCGGGCGCTGACGTCGCCGCCGTCCAGCGGCCCTGATGCCCGGAGCCACTATGGCCACAACACGAACTGTTGAGCCGGGAGCCTGCCAACAAGCCCCATACATCCGGGAGAACGCGTTGGACCTCCATGACAGGTACGATTCTTCGCCAAACGCACAGAGCCTAGCCCGCTAATACGTGCTGGGCAGGGCACACCTGCTGTCTCTCGTCAAGCATGGGCACCTGCAAGACAGCAGTCGTCCCGCGTAGGCGAGGCGGGGACAACGTCGTGCCGACCTGCTCCTCAGCTGTGGCGGCGCGCCGATCGTTGCAATCGGTCGCACGCGCCCTGTCATGCACCGTTTATCGAATGCGGGTCGTCCAGCAGGACAGCGGCGCCCAGCGCCCGTTACCGCCGGTCAGCGTGCGGGTGCCTGGCTGACGCCGACGACCCGCCGCCGACAAAGTCGCCAAAGCATCTCCGTTCAATAGGAGCACAGCGCGTCATCACTCGCGTACAACAACCTGAAAATCTTTCTGGCTTCAGCCGTATCGTCGATCGACAGCGTTTGTGAGTGCCCTGCGCCGCGCCCGTCGTCGATCGAGGGCGCCGACGTCGTCCAGGCGTACGTGTTGACCACGGCAGACCAGAATGAACGAGTGACGCACGCTGATTGGGAATCGTATCGCCCGCGCAGAACGTTTGGTTGCGACAGACTCGACAGTCTCCCAGCACACGCCTCGTCTCCAGTGTCGCTGGCGCGCCCAGGTATGGCCCCGAACCAGGTCGTAGTCGACCTGGTTGTGCTGCACGACATCGTTCAGTAACGGGTGTCTTGCGATGGTGCCGATGGAGGGCGATACAAATCGTTTCGACCTGGTACATGTCCGGGTCCAGGTCGGTACACAGCCATCGAACCAAGGCGGCGGCCGGTCAACGCGACGCAGGCGCCAACTCCGTGATGGGCTGTCGTCGGCGCGATCGACGACCCAATGACGCATGCCGCCTCTCGTCAACGCCGCCCACTGCAACGTCGTACGCGACCGCCCGACGTGCCATTTGTTCGGCTTCGGAGGTCGTCGACGCCTTGACGATCCTGCCTGACCCGCGCCGACGTCGCCGCCGACCAACTGCGAGGGCCCAATAGAATCACTACGACCACAACACGTTCCGGAAGGCGTCTACTGACGCGCCAGACACGTCTGGTCTGACGCCGAGCACCTCCAGGACAGGTGAGAGTTGTCGTCTGATGGAGAGGCTCCTAGATCTCTGACATTCTGGACAGGACTCGCCTCCAGACCAGCATGTGCACCTGCAGCGAGCAGTTGTCCTGCAGATGAATCCGCTCTTCTGCGACGTGTTGGTCCATTAACCTGTTGTCCCAGCTGACTTCCCCGGCATTCTGGCAGACCCAAGCTATGCTGGTAAGAATCCTGATGAGATCTGTGTCACCGCTGATGCCGGCATAATTCTGACGCTGGTCCACAGTTGTCCCGTAAACCAGTTCCTGTCCTCGTTGAAATTCAGGTGACTGCGTCTTTCTGATGCTGGTCTGCAGTCGTCACGTAATCCAGTTCCTGTCCTGGTCGACCTGCAGGTGACTGCGGTCTGCTTGAACCCCTCCAGTCTCATACGCTGCCCGTCGTTTCCCCTTCGCATCGCTTTCGAACGGTTCTGCTTCTATTTCGGGGACCGCTCTGGATTCGCTCGTCGCAACGCTGTGTCACTTGACGTATGTTACTCGTCCATCCCTATCGGTGCACTAATCTGATCGTGACTTCTGCAGCATTGTCGCCCGTTTAGGCTGCCATCGTGCGTCTAGCTGCGTAACATCTGCAATAAGGCCTTGCTGAGCAACGGCATCGTGCCGGCAGTTGCATGGCATGGCACGTTTCGAGCCAACGCGCCACGTCACACCGATCGCCGTCCTAAATGTCGTCCCTAACGTGTCTGGGGGCCCTGCGTGCTCGGGCGCTGACGTCGCCGCAGTCCAGCGGCGCTGATGCCCGCAGCCACTATGACTACCACACGAACTGCTGGGCGCCTATCCACAAGGCCCATACATCCGGGAGAACGCGGTGCACCTCCTGGAAAGGTACGAAACTTCGCCTAACGCACAGATCCAGGCCCGCTAATACGTTCTGCGCAGGGCCCACCTCCCGTCTCCCGTCCAGCATGAGCATCTTCAAGGCAGCAGGCATCCTGCGTAGGCGAGGGGGGGGGGGGCAACGTCGTGCCGTCCTGCTCGTCAGGTGTGGTGACGCGCCGATCGTTGGGATCTGTCGCGTGTGCTCCTGCACTGCACCGTTTGTCGATGGCGAGGTCACCAAGCAAGGGCGTCGCCGAGGTTGCCCTCCGCATGGCAGACGTGGCCCGCCTGCCCTGCATGTCGTCCGGGTGGGCGCCGAGCCCAACGCCCATTGCCGCCGGTCGACTTGCGAAGGCCTGCCTGTCGTCGACCATTCGGCCGCCGTCAACCCTGGAGGGCCGAACTCGCTGCACCTCCGTAACAGGTATGCTTCTTCGTCTAACGCGGAGAGCCAGGCCTCTAATACGTGCTGATCAGGATACACCTGCCGTCTCCCGTCCAGCACGGATACGTTCACGCGCAACGCGGCGTGCGAACCATATGGGCGCCGGTGCTGTCCCGACGAGCGGTTCCCTGTCCATGTTCTTCCAGTTTCGCCTCGTTATTAAGGTATTCTTGGCGCGTGTCTTGGGCGTCGCTGGCCGTCCGTTGGGAATCGTGGTCGTGGTCTGCGCAACTGCATTGGCGTCCCGAGGGCTAACGCTTCTGCAGTTATTGGTCAATGCACCCGAATATACTCTGAAAGTTTAGTCACTGGAGCGGGATAACATCGCCTGTAGCGCCGCATAGCATCGTCGAGCTTCGTCGTGGCACGGTTGCCGCTTGAGGAACATATCGACGTGGCACATGGCTCGCTTGACGTCCAGGTCGGGTTCGCCGAGCTTTAGATTGGCGATCCACTCGAAGCGGCGCTGGAACCGTGCCCAGGTTGAATACGGAAACGTCGGATCGCCATCGCTTGACGACGACTCGTTTGACGACCCGGGCGAGGACGGCTCCGACGACGACGAACGTGTTAGGCGTCCCTGTGCGGTTTTGACCCGCTTGGCTGGAGGTGGTCCCGAGTGACGATCGAGGTCAGGTCGGCGCTGTAGCGCTTTGTCTTTGCTCGCTGATACGGAATATTCAGAAATCAAGGTCGGTAACCGAAACGCGTGTCGTACCCGATCCATCGCCGTTTGCATGCTCCGGCGGCGTGCTCTGGCGTGGGCCGGACTGGGCATCCGCGTTGTTCGCTGAGGCGAGGTTGTTGCGCTCGGTCGATGTCAGCTTGCCCGCGTGGTCGTACACGACGCACAGCGGTCGCGCTCCTGGCCGCTGGAGATAAGCGTCAATCTCATCGTCGTTGGAGAGCTTGTCCACGGTCTCGCCATGGCAGATGTAGTAACGTTTACGCTTGGCGTATCGTCTATCGGGGCACAAAACGATGGCCACGACCTGGCGTTGCCGAGCGGTCTCGGACGGCAAGCTGATGACTAGACCGGCCAGTTGCAGCAGCGTCTCGCCGAACAGAAACTTGACGGGGCAGTCCACCTGCCAGTCGCACAGCCCGCGTCACTTTGCCGTTTCCGATCGATGCAGGCGTAGGCTTACCCTCGGGGCTTTCCCCGAATTGTCGGCATCCGGCCACTGCATTGCCATGACGACGGTCCCGGACCACCGGGATCCCAGTGTGCTTGTATACACCTCTGCTCGGGTGTGTCGAGTCTCTGTTGAGCAGGTCGAGCAGACCATGTCGTGCTCCGACATGGGAAGTTTGCCCAGTAAGTCCTTCACAGACACGGTCCTGCAGGAGGGTGGACCAAACATTGACATTTGGAAGCACGGCACAATCTCAGCGTGTTGTCGCTCGGTCCGCGACAGCCCGAAGCAGGAGAGGCATTTCGAGACACTGACGTGATCGAAGCAGACCAGGTCTTCAATGACGGGACGCCAGCGAGATTTCGAAGGGCAAGATGCTGACAGGTGCTCTCCTTGGATTCGGCGCAGCAGGCCTTCCAGGAGATGACCGGGACGCTGCTGGATATCGGGACACTGGCGTAGGATCCGTTGCAATGCTCTTGTCGCAGCAGCAGGAGGCATCGTGGCGTTGCGCAGAAGGTCTGCCAGAGCGGCCACCCATGGAATGTTCGTGGTCAGCGCAGGCCGGGCGCTGGTGGCCGTCCAGAATGTCTTTGCCAGTAGCGATGACCTAAGTGCTTGGACAGCAGCAACGGCCCAGTCAAGGGGTTCAGAGGTAGCAGCGAAGCCGGACCGCAGCGGACGATCGGGAGGCGCTGATGAAAACTTGGCGGGCGCATCGGTCAGCTGTCGTCGGGTGACCTAGGAAGGACAACCGTCTACTGTCAGTGTACAGTCATGTCGTCAAAACGACGATGATGCAACCAACCTGATTCGTTTGCTTTTCGTGGAGTATTCGCTTAGGGGACAAACGCAGACGCGAACGCGCCCCTGTTCCCTGTCGACCGGATGATGAACGCGGATTCGCACCCTGACCGCTTGGTGAACGACGTCGACGCGTCGTTGACTTCGCTCGTGCCGACGATCGGCCTCGACGGAACACTAGGGTTTTAGGAAATTCTCGTTTATTTGCCGTTGTTCAGGCGGCGAATGAATGCTAGGCGACGCCCGGCGTCGCTCGGAAGCGATGCCGGGTCGACAGCGGGGACCAGTCGCCCGAGCAGCTGATGATTGTGCGCACTGCGCCGCTCAGCCAAATATGGCGAGCGGCGGCAGTGCGGTGCTCGGCGCGCGATGCGATCGTGTCGCATGGCGCTGGTCGTGATGGAAATTGGAAGAGTTGGTGCCGTGCTGCGTCGGGTCGGGGGCGCCGTCACAGTGGTAGGTGGGCGCCCGACCGCGCGGAGCAGCACGGCCTGATCTTGAGGAGCTAGGGGAACGGTCTCGGCGGCGCACGCTCAGGGGAGCGGCGCGGGCGGCGGGGCGATCACGGCGGGTGCCAGCGTGGGCTGGCATTGCCGGACGCCCGGTCTTGTGCGTCGTCGTCGTCATCATCATCGGCGGGCGCGTGCCTGTGACGGTACGGCCGCAGGCGGGCCGGCTCGACGATGTCTTGCGCCGGGCGCGGGACGGGATCGGCGGCAACGGACGACACCAGCAGCAGCAGCAGCGCGGCCGGCACCAGCCTGAACAGCAGGTCGACGCGGCGGTCTGGCTCGTGCTGGACGTTCTCGATGACGGCTTCGGCGGCGGCGACGGCGGCGGCGGCGGCTGCGTTGTCGGGTTCGTCTTGCAGATCGGGCTCGATGAACGCGATGCTGTGCGGGCCGGCCAGCGCGGCGACGCCCTGGGCCGAAATCGACAACGGCGCCCCGTGCAGGCACTTGGCAACGGTCGCCCGGATCACCGTGCCCAGCACGTGCATCCACCGGCGCTGGCGGTCAGACAACCGGAAGGTCGGATCTTTCCAGGTCGGCATGATGCAGGGCACCGTCGTCGAGTCGGCCGCCTCGGGTTCGCTTCGCATCAATACGTCGTAGTCGTGCAGTTGCAGCGCCACGTAGTCCATCGCGTTCTTGTAGTCGGCCCGCCCAGGATGCATCAGCCGAACCCGCCAATCAATCAGCGGGTGCAGCAGGTGCATGGACGCGACGCAACGTGCCAGGTGGAACCGCGACGTCGGGTACCGGCCGTCGCAGCCCTGGCACGGGATCTGGCAGCCCGGGTACCGGTTGCAGATCCAGGAGAGGACAGCGTACGCGTCCTCGCCGGCACAACGCGCCACGGGATGCGGCTGGTTGTACGGCTGGACTTGCAGCGGCATGAGTTTCTCCCTTGCGCCGGCCCACGTCAGCTGATGCAGCGCCTGGAGCAGGGCGTCCTCCCTCGTCGGCAGCGGCGGCAGCTTTGGTACACGTCGGCCCCTATCACGACACGCGTCAATCACCCGTTGGCGCTCGCGTCGCGCCGGCGCACCGGCCGCCCACAGCTGGTTGCAGCGTGCGAGCACCGGGCACCGGCGCGTGATCTTCACGATGTTGCTGTGTCGATCCGCGAGCGCCCGCTTGGCCGTGAACGGCAGGAACTGCACGTTCTGGCCGACGATCAGCAGCGCGTCCGTCGGGACGGACGCCGCAAACGACTCCAGCTTGAAGAGACGGGTCGCGCGCAGCTTCGCCTGACGCGCGGCCGCCGGCGGGATGCCGGCTGCACGCAGCATCAGGACGTTGCCGCGCACGATGCTGCGGTTCCCGAAGGCCATTGCCACCGACGACTTCATCAACGAGTCCATGCCCGCGAGCGACGCTTTCGAATGATCCGAGAAGGCCAGGCCGTACTCGGCGCGGGCGCGAACCCAGCAGAAAATGAGCAGTCGCTTGCGGGCCAGGGACAGGTGCTTGGTCGCCAGGGCGCCGGTCCGTCCGATCGCCATCAGCAGCGACTTGGCCTTCCCCGTCCGGTCCTGGAGCTGGGCATCGTGGGCGAAATCACCGCCACGCATCACCATGCCCAGGAACTTGGTCGGGGACGCCAGGTCGGCCTCGTCCGGGATCTCGTCCCCGTTGACAGTGAACGTCGCGCCGCGCCGGTCCCTCGTCACCTGCGACTTCCTCGCGTTAAACACGAACCGATGCCGGCGGGCGTACTCCTCGCAGTAGTCCAGCATCCGCTGCGCGACGTCGTCCGACAACGCGTACAGAGACGTGTCGTCGGCGAACATCTGCGCAGGGACCGGCTGGCCGTACAGCGAGGGTGCAACGCGCCCGAAGACGCGGCACAGCCCGGCCGGCAGGTCGTCGATCTGGATGTTGAAGAGGAACGGGGACAGCACGGCGCCCTGGAAGACGCCGACCAGCACGTCGATCGCGCTCGACAGCTGCCCGTCCAGCATCACCTGGAACGTGCATCCGTCGAACAGCGACTGGACGACAGCGACAACGTGAGCGGGGACGCCGCGCGCCAGCAACTTCTCGTAGACGAGCTGCCGCTCGGTCGTGTCGAACGCCTTCTGGATGTCCAGGAGGATCGTCGTGACCGGCTGCTTCAGCCGCCGGTACTTGTCGATCAGCTCGCTGGCGACCCAGATCGCCTCCGGACACCCGATCCCGTCCTGGAACCCGAACTGGAGGCGGTGCACGCGCAGCCAGTCACGCGACTGCATCAGCCAGACGAGGCAGCGCTCGTACGTCTTCCGCAGGTGCGACTGGAGCGCGATGCCCCGCCAGCTGCCCGGGTCCATGGAATCGCAGTCCTTCTTCAGCAACGGCTTCATGAAGGCCGACTTCCACGCCGACGGCACCAGCTGAAGCGCGTAGAAGACGACGAACATGGCCGAGATCCATTGCGAGGCAGCCTCCGTGTCGCCTTTGAACACGTCGAGCGGCAGGTTGTCCGGGCCAATGCCCTTCATCCAGGCCTGCCGTCCGATCGCGCTCGCGACGGCGCCGGGGCTGAACGCGCCGGCCTCTTCTGGGTCCAGGTCGGCGGGGCGGCACGGTCGGCGGTAGTCGACTCGATCGGGAGCATCGGCGTCGCGGTCGAACACGTCGCGATACTTGTCGGCAAACTGCTCGAGCGACGGGCGCTGCGACGGCCGCAGCTCGGCCGACTGGGCGAACACGCGGCGCATCTTGGAGAGGAAGAAGCCCAGATCGACCGTCTGCATGGCGCGCCAGTCGACCGGCATGACCCGCGTGTGGCCTCGCCGGGACTGGTCGCGCCGCCAGCAGGCCCGCCGCTCGACCGTCGTCCGGATCACGTCCATCGAGTAGTCGTACAACGCGTCGATGGCGCCCTGCATGGCCTGGCGGTCGCCGTTGACCAGGTCGTCGGCGTCGGCGGCCGCCTGCCGCCACATGCTCAGTAGATGGTTGTAGCAGGGGTGGAGCAGCTCGGCCAGCAGGGGACCCGTCTCCTCGTCGGCAAACAGCCGGCGAGCCCACGACCAGCGCTTGGGGTCGGACAGATCCGGTGGGTCCAGATCGAGTCGCGTCAACAGTAGGCGGTGGCCGGTCGAGTGGGGCGGGTCCGTGATCGTCAGCGAGGCGTCGACGCCCGCGGAGACGAGCGAGAAATCGACAATCGATCGCCCGCCGCGTCCGTCCAGGTACGTGTACCGCGTCGGCTCGTAACGCAGGTCAGCGTTCAGCAGCTGCAGGGCGTTCGCGCCGGCAAAGTCGTGGACGACCTCGCCCCGGGCATCAGACTGGTGGTCACCGGTCAGACGCCCGAGGTGGGCGTTGAAGTCGCCCGTGACGATGGCGACGTCGTCCTCGCGGACGACCTCGGCGAGCGCCTGCGACAGGCCGGACAGCACACGCTCGTACAGCGGCAGCGGGAACGACTGCGTGCAGTGTGGAGACGTGTACACGCCGGCGACGATCAGCTGATCCACCCGCCAGATGGCCCAGTAGGGGATCGGGGGCGGGTGCCGCGCGACGAACTCGACGCGGCAGGCGGCCCGCACCATCAGGCACAGGCCGCCGTTGCCGCGGCGGCCAAACGCGCGCCGCCCCGGCTCGCAGCAATGGTAGAAGGCATAGTCAGGAAACTCGCGCTGGAACGCAGTCTCGTCCGTCTGCCAGGTCTCGACGAGGACGGCGGCCAGCAGACCGTGCGTCTCGAAGAGACCGGCGGCGGCCCGCACCCTGTCGGGTGTCAGGCCGTCAACGTTCCATGTCGCGATCATCATCGCGGCACGGAACGTGAACGGATCGACGGCGCCCCTGCCAGCCCCGGGGAGGGACCGGCAGGCTGCCCGAAGGCAGAGCGCGTGCCGGGGCGGCTGGCGCTGGTGTCATGGGAGAGGACGGGGCCGAGATCCTCGAGAGGGTTGCGGCGCCGAGAACGACGAGACGCGACCGACTTAGCGTCGGGCGCCTCGACGGGTGGTGACGGACGACATGGTGCGCCCTCGGGCTGAGCGTCGGCGGGTCGGCGGCTCGGAGACGTGGCCGACTGGTCGTCGGCGGCCTCGACGGGTGGCGAAGGACGACGTGGCGACGGCTCTGCGCCCTCGGACTGAGCGTCGGCGGATAGGCGGCTCGGCGACGGCTGCGACGGTGGCACCGGGATGCGGCGCGGCGGATCATGCACCAGCGGGCCGGGCGACTCCGGTACGGGCGGCAGCGACGTCGTCCGGGAAGCAATGCCATGGGCGGCGCGGGCGGCAGTGATCACCGGCTCGGCCTGCGACCACGATGATCGGCACTCGCCGGTGAGGACCACGAGCGGTCGGGTCCTGCGCGGTCCTGAAGAGCGGCGATCCTGGCGCGGACGATCCGGCTGCGGGCGCCTCGACGATGGGCGGTGTCGGCGGCGCGGGCGACGACGACGGCGGCGGCGGGCGTTGTCGCGGCCGGGCGCGGCGAACGCCGCGAACTCAACCGACGATGCACGCGATTCCAAGATCGACTGGAACGTGCGCCTGAGCGACGGACGCAGCCCGGACCTCGCCGACATCTTCTGCAGGCGGGCCTCGAACTGCGCCTTGGCCTCGGCTTCACGTTGCTGCCGGGAACGAGGGTTCCTGGCAGCCCAGTCGACCAGGTCGGCGTCGTCCGGCTTCCGGTCAATCATGACCCGGCAGCCGGCGCGCTCGAATGCTTCGACGACCGCGGCGCGCTCGTGGGTGTACACCCACACTTCTAACAGCGACGACCCGGGCATAAAGTACAGCTCCAGGATCGCCGCCATGTTGAAGCCGCGCGCGCGCAGCGTCTGGCGAACGTCGCGCAGCGGCCCCCGATGGAGACCGCTGACGTAGACCGGGCCGACCGGCCACGTGTGCATC